>CM070825.1:33013413-33130913 GCA_036326025.1 Chrosomus eos | reverse complement strand
AAGAGAGTATGCAATTTAGGATGCAGCCATGATGGTATTTTTGGTTTTGGTTGAAGATGGAGGAAAGATAATGGCTGCTGTTGCAAAGGAAAACAAATAAAAAGCAGAAGCGTAGGAGTAATTGTCACCTACATAGTACTTTCTTGCTGTTATAATTTGTTGCTGAATTACAGAAATGTAATTTATGCTGCTGATGAAGCCGTTACCATTCCCTATATGAAGCTGAAGAGAAGGAAGATTGTGTCATATTGCTAGGGTTCTTAAGTGAGCAGCTCCAGATGTGCAGGCTTTCAGCTGTGGTGAAGTACGTCTATCACCTTGGAATATTTTGTTGCTTGACCTTGTCCAGTGTGATATCTCTTTACATGTCTCTGTCTGCTGTAATGTGAAGGTGTACAGTGTGTGTATATAGGGAAGACTGTTTTCATGCATTTTACTTTGCAGTAAGAACAGCATTTGAAAACTTGACTACAAAAAAAAAACATTTACACTCTTATTACCGATATTACATATACAGTTCATAAGATACAGTTCACTGGACAGCTGAAGGGTAATGCCGTTGTCAAGCTATATGTGCGGTAAGCTGTCACAATAACATCTACCATTAAACCTATATGTTTTACCCTTATATAGTAAATTATTTGACTGTATTATATAAACATCAAACCATTGTTTTGGCAAAACAAAGTTTGTAATTAATAAACTTTTTATGTGGATCATGTGACAAGCTGCCCTGACTGGATATTTATGAAAGTCAATTTGACATTCATGGATATTTAGCCAAATATGCTTGTTGCTATCTGTGATTTTTTTTTACATCACATGAAGTTTAAATTTGACAAAAATGAATAATATAATATATATATATATTATATATATATATATATATATATATATATAATATATATATATATATATATATATATATATATATATATATATATAGTGTAATGTTATGAATAAATGAGGCATTTATATAGCACTTTCATATGTACTACTGTACACCCAAAGCGCTTTACATTTACATTTATTAATTTAGCAGACGCTTTTATCCAAAGCGACTTACACATGAGAACAATAGAAGCAGTTAAACTAACAGTAGGACAACAATGTGTAAGTGCTATGACCCCACTCAGTTTAATCTAATGCAGTCCTTTTTTATATATATAAAAAAAATAGAATAAAAGAGAAAGTGTTAGTATTACTGGATCAAGTGCTTTACAATCATATCAGGGAATCTCTCCTCAACCACCACCTGTGTGTAGCACTTTGATAATGCGACGCAACCACAGTACAACGGCGCTAGTGCGCTCACTGCACACGAGCTACAGGTGGAGCTACAGCTATTATATATATATATATATATATATATATATATATATATATATATATATATATATATATATATAATATATATATATATATATATATATATATATATATATATATATATTGAGTATATCAAATGTTATATCAATATTAAAGGGTACCTATTATGGCATTTAAAATGTTCCTAATATTGTTCTGGGAGTCCCCAACAACAGTTTTACATGCATGCAATGACAAAAAACACTTTTGTTGTCTTATAATATGCATTTATTTTTACCTGATTTGCTCACCGACTCCCAAATGATTCGTTCGACGACTCATTTTTCCAAACCCCTCCTCTGCGTGACGCTAATCTGCGGTGATTGGCCAGACGACCCAGTCAGTTATTTTTTTGCGTTAGCCCAAGGCTTAAACATATTGATAAAGCACTGCAGTACTACAAGACACTCTATTCTTTATGACAACTCCAATAACAACGACAAACATTTCACATATTTAAAAAAAAAAAATGACATTGGAGACCTAGAAGCTGCGATGAGCGTAACTTACACAACACGTACACATACTTATTGAGCATGCTACAAAACCCATAAAAGCAACAATTATTAATAATACTTACAGGTTGTGATTCGGAGGAGGATCCAAATAAACTTGGTACTGAACCTTCCTTCAATATTAACCGGCTCGCGAATCCACTCTTGAAAGCATTTATGTTTGTAAAGGAATCGTCATTAAAATGACGCGAACACAGCACAAGGTTCACAAGGCACGCACTTCAGAACAGCGTCTCGTCAACATGATGTTGTCAAGGTTCACTGGTGTCTGCTCGGCGTGCGCAGTGAGTGGGCGTATCTTATTCAAATAACTTGTCGAGGTGACGTCATATAGATCGAGAAAAAGCATCGTTCGTCTATCGATTCATATCTATCGATTCATATCAGCGACTCAGAGTTGACTCCTACTTTTGAGAGACAACAACTTTGTATACAGTGAACTTTCACATTTAAAACTTTGCAGGATGTTTTCGTTCACTTAGATCTATGTTACACACTACATGAAAGGTAATTTTCAAAATTCCATAATATGTACCCTTTCAATAATTGCGAAATTGTCACTCTAATATGCATGCTTTTTCATGTATAAATTGTATATATGTGTATGTTGTTTTTGCAGTCAACTAATTAGTTTATAAATGTAAACTAAATATAATTGAAAATGTGAATTAAAATTTGTTTAATATTTAATTTATAAAAATGTATAAATTATTTTGCTTTTAGCATCTCAGTTCATTCAATTTGAACTGATACTATTAGTGACAATTTCACAATATAGTTTGTGCTGTCAATTAATTTAATGTGATTTAAACTAAACATAAATGTAAAATCTAAATTTAATTTAATATTAAGTGCTAATATTAAGTGCAAAATGAAGTACTTGTGGCATCTCAATTCAAAACTATTTGAACCGATATCATTGACAAATTCACAATATTAAAAATAAAGTAAAATTTTAAGTAAAAATGTTAGTTTAAATGAAATTTCTTTAAGCATCTCAATTTAACAGATTTAATCTGACCACATAGCGATAATGATAATTTTTGCAAATTTGATGTGTGTGTAATAACTGTAGAGATATCTAATGAGTTGTAATATGCAAGCAGGAGAGATGCTGGTGCTCAGTTAGTCTGCGATGGCAGATGTGGTACAGATGTGAGGCCAGGAGTGAATCTGGGTGTGACAGGACCCAATGAACCTCGGGATGGACGTCTTATGCTATGGATAGAGAAAATAAATAGGAGAAGTAAAGGAAAGAATCAAACTGTATTTCTCAGCATACAGACCACAAAGCTGGATTAAAGCAGGATTAAAAGCAGAATGTGGGAATTGAACTATATGCCTGGATAAACAGAGTCTTCTGTCTAGACTTAAACACAGAGTACAGTATCTCTCTTGGAAATTGCTATGTAAATATGGATTATTCATACTTTGCACAGGAATTACCTTAAGAGATGTATAGGGTAATAAGGTATTTTAGGTACTGAGCAACTTGTGTGATACAAAGTGTGATAATATGACTGATATAAACAAGCATATTGAACAAGCTGCAGCATATTATGGGAACATTTGAGGTCTGCATAATCCAGTCACGAAGCTGTGAACATGTTACATAACTCTTCTGTCTTAAAAAGTATTCCAACCTTGCAATATTTCTGAGATCGGAAAATACTGTTATAGAGACATATACAGTGGTGCTCAGAATTAATGGCACCCCTGGTAATTATGATCAAAAATGGCTGTAAAAAATAAATCTTCATCGTTTATCCTTTTGATCTTTCATTCAAAAAATTGGCAAAAATCTAACCTTTCATTGAAGTAAAAGAATTGAAAATGGGGGGGAAAATCACATTATAAAAAATATTTTTCTCCAAAACATGTTGGCCACAATTATTCATACCCTTTTATTAAATACCTTTTTGCAATCTCCTTTTGCCAAGATAACAGCTCTGAGTCTTCTCATATAAAGCCTGATGAGTTTGGAGAACACCTGACAAGAGATCAGAGACCATTCCTCCATACAGACTCTCTCCAGATCCTTCAGATTCCCAGATCCATATTGGTGCTGCTTCTCTTCAGTTCAGCCACTCATTTTCTATATGGTTCAGGTCAGGGAACTGGGACGGTCATGGCAGAAGCTTCATTTTGTGCTCAGTTACACATTTTTGTGTTGATTTTGATGTTTGGTTTGGATTGTTGTCCTGATGGAAGATCCAACCATGGCCCATTATAAGATTTCTAGCAGAAGGCGTCAGGTTTTGATTTTTTATCTGTTGATATTTGCTAGAATCCACAATGCCATGTATCTGAATAAGAAGTCCAGGACCTCCAGCAGAAAAATATGCCCACAACATTAAAGATCCAACCGTATATTAAATTGTACACATGGGATACTTTTTATCCTTGTGTGCACCAAACCCATCTAGTGTGTTTGCTGCCAAAAAGCTCTTTTTTTTAGTTTAATCTGACCACAGAAGCCTGCGCCGTTTGAAGATCCAGTCGTGTCTGACACCTGAATATGCTGGAGTTTGTTTTTGGAGGAGCGAGGAGGATTTTTCTTAAAACCCTCCCAAACAACAAGTGGTGATGTAGGGGTTGTTTGATTTTTTTAATAGGCTTTCTGACCCCAAAACTCAGCTAATCTCTGCAATTCTCCATCTGAGATCCTTGAAGAGTCTTTGGCCACTCAAACTTTCCACCTCACCATGAATTATGACAATATAGACACTCGTCCTCTTCCAGGCAGAATCGTAACAACTTTAGATGATTGGAACTTCTTAATTATTGCCCTGATGGTGGAAATGGGGATTTTTAATTCTTTTGATATTTTCTTACATCCACTTTCTATTTTGTGATGCTCAACAATCTTTAGATGCACATCAGAACCATGTTCTGTGGTTTTACTCATTGTGATGAATGATTAAGGGAATTTGGCCTTTGTGCTTCCTCATATTTAAACTCCTGTGAAACAAGAAGTCATAGCTGGACAATTTCATGTTCCTAGTCACCCTGGTGTGCTAAAAATGGTAAGTATTAATGGGAATATACTTCATAGATAAATTATTCATAAAAAATTCTAGGGGTATGAATAATTGTGGCCAACGTGTTTTGGAGAAAAATATTTTTTATAATGTGATTTTCCTCCCCATTTTCAATTCTTTTACTTCAATGAAAGGTTAGATTTTTGCCAATTTTTTGAATGAAAGATCAAAAGGATAAACGATGAAGATTTATTTTTTTCAGCCATTTTTGATCATAATTACCAGGGGTGCCATTAATTCTGAGCACCACTGTATGTGGCTTTTAAAATGACAATTCCACCCAAAAATGTCCCAGTTACTTTGTAAACTGACTGTACACGTAATATGCATCCGTCCCCATTTTCATAAATTTGCATTTTAGTAGTTTACACGGAAATGAACGGTATCATTTTCAAAAACCACAACTCTGAAACATGCTTTCAAATGTTTGCGTTTTCAGGCCCCCAAAACACTATTGTCTTGTGGATGAGTGACAAAAGCGCATACAATCATTTTCACTTTTAGTTAAAAACATCGTCTACACTGTAAAAAATATTTTAGCAATTTAGTTATTTCAACTTATTTTTTTAACTAGATTGTCCAGACAACAAGAAATTTTAAGTTTTCTTGTCCTCAACTTATCGAAATAAGTTAGTTAAACTAAAAAAAACCCATGGAAAAAGATAACTCAAAATAATGAGTTAACTTTTTTTACAGTGTAGTAAACATACATTTCTTGCATATCATTAATGCACCATAATAAAGAAAATAGGCTTGTACTAGGCCTACTAACAAAAAGGTTTTTATTAAGTGAAGTGTGTATTCAATACTGATAGACAGTAGATTATATGATTGTGTATCAAGGTACAAAATTGTTCTTGTTTTAAGGGGAACAAAAAATATTATTTTATTTTATTGCTTTTTTGGGGAACTAAAACTACAAGCACTTAAGATGCAGAATCACTCTATAAATAACCATGTGTGTATATTATTGATCTTTATAGGACTACGGGCTGTTTAGAGGCAGTGCTTTGTGTAAACATGTAGAACAAAATAACATCTCATATATTGCATTACTGTTCATCTTGTCAATAACACAGCAGGGGGGACTAAAGGCTTGTTGCATTTTCAACTTTTTAAATGGTTTTCCATATGTTATGGGGATATTGGGGATATGGTATATTTCCAATGTTAAAATATGAATGATATTTAGATAAGTAAAGCAATACATGCACTGCTTTTTTTAAATTGGTATAGAGATGGGTCATAGTAGTTTCATGACTCACGTTGCTTGACTATTGCTTGAGCTTTTGTGTGTTATTGTTAAGGACATAATAAATTCAAATTAATGAGCAGAATAATTCAAATGCAGCATAACAAATGGCAAGACGAGTATATCACGATTAAGTCATATGCAGATGTATGCCATGTATACAAGAACATCATGGCATATAATGAAGGCAAACGGAAATAAAGTACACATAAATATAGCCAATAATACAAACTGTCCATCACGTGTAATGACTGCAATAGTTACAGATGGATTATTAGATCTATACCCTCTGTTTTAGACCTATATGATTTAAAAACCAATTGCTTTGATGTGAAATTTTATAGAGGTAAAAACTTCTTGAAAACTTAATTGATTGCACATAAATTATCTTTTTCCCGCTCCTGGATGACCTGGTTTCATAAATCCGACCATACATCTAATCCACAGGGAAACTCAAATGAATCATTGAAAGCGTGGGATTGAGAGATCTGCAGCTTTCATGCACTCCGTATCATTAATTAGTCAGCATCGCCAGGGGTATCGCAGCCCTCATCTCCCATGTCTAATAACAATTGAGAAAACCCGGAATATCAAATCATTAATAAACCGCATTACAGTTCAAGCTCTTAGGGTAACTATTACATCAGCCTCTGTAGGTATTGTGATGGAATTCCCACACATATTACTTAAAACTACTGGAAAGAGCTATAAAGGTTTTTTTCTTTCCTGGAGCTAGCTAATGCAATTTTCCATGACATAATGACATCAGTGATATGAAAAATGAATAACGTGATACTGTACTGTAACCTAATGTGTGGTTACTGCTGGCTGGTGTTGTGTTATACTCTATAGGTGTTCACTCAGTAGCGTAAGCTTCAATATGTTATGCTTCCATGGGAAAAATGTTAGGGTGTGTACTGTTTCGCCAACTGCTCTGAAATTCTCCAATACTGGCATATTTATTGTTGAGCCCTTCTGAACAAAGCAGAGCATTAATAATTTATGATTACTCTACAGCTCTCATTCCTACTGCTATTTAATTGCCCTCGGCAAATATAATTGGATTCACCTCTACTAAACTAAACAAAAGCCTTTCTGACGTATCCACTCAGATGGGTTCAATGGGTTTTTTCACACGTTTGAGCCCTAATCGCAGCATTCGGAATATCATCAACCCTTCGTTCACTTACTCTTCACTGTGTGCTAAAACATAACAGAACCAAAACAGATTAAGAACCGCTTACCAGAGCTCTACTCACTCAAAGGTGCCGTAATGAGGTAAGGCTGCCCTCTCTGACAAAGTCAATCCATTTCCATAGACGTCTAACCTTTAATCGCCCCTTTGAATTGCCGCTTGTAAATCTCGGCTCACAGTAGGGCTCTTCCTAAGTGTCTCTTGGTTCTCTTTCTATCTATATTCTTTCCTGTCCTCTTGGGCTCCGTGGGCAGTGGGGTGTGGGATTAAGAGTCACAACAACGCTACTGGACGGTGTGTGGTTATATTGTTACGAGATGAGCCCTGGATAATTCATGGCATCACAGAATGGCTGTCTGCGTCTAATGAGCCACTAAATGACATTTGCAGTGGCGTTGACGCCACATTGGTCGGCATACTTATAAAGTCTGGGACCTTTGTTGTGTTGGACCAGCATAGCACTCACATGCAACGTTGCCAACTTTCATGCAATAGGTGTGTCTCAGCAGCACCTCATCCCAATAAGTCATATATTGACGTCTTGGGACGTCTTTTGACCATACGTCAATATCCGCCTTTTTAGGGTACCCTTAAACGTCGGTTAGATGACGTTATCGGATCCTAACTCTACCCCAGACCTAAACCTACCCCTAAACCTACCCCGTCACCTAACTGACGTTAAAGGTAAAGCGTCAGTTGTATGACGTCCCAGGATCGTCATATAACCGACGTTTAAGGGTACCCTAAAAAAGCGGATATTGACGTATGGTCAAAAGACGTCCCAAGACGTCAATATATGACTTCTTGGGATGAGACTGTGTTAGTCTCAGACTCACAAAACTAAACTAAATCTCATGCCAAATGACAGGACAATTAAAAATTTACAGGAAGCGTATATGACACTTTCAAAGGAGAGAATATGTGTGTTCCTGAAATTAGATTGTGGTTTGTTTTTCTTCAGTTTCTATAATGATTTAAAACTGTCTTGCTGCTTCACAACTGTGAACAAATAAGCCATATGCAGTTTATATATTAAACATGTATTAAATCTTTAGGTACGCAATCGAAAAGTTTTCTTGTGCAACATTAATGTTAAGTGGTGGAATTATCATTTCCAGAATACTGCGTTACCAGTCCAGCCACCCTGTTCAGCTCAATATGTCCTGTTTGTTGTGCAGAGAAAATGGTGTCATATTTTGTACATCTCAGAGAGTTCATGTTAGGATAAATCATTGTGTGGTTGGCTGGGTTTGCAAATAAACTAATAAAAATGCTGACGCATGTCACAACATGTAATCAACCAAAATGGAGGGCACTCATTTAATAAAAATGCTGATGCATGTCACAACATGTGATCAACCAAAATGGAGGGCACTTTAAGGACAAGATGCTCACTTAGTATAACTCTATAAAACCTTTTTTTTTTTTCTAATATATATATATTTGTTAATGTCTTACAAGGACTTACAAGAAATCTGAGATAGCTGTATTAACCTTCCAGAAAGGATTTTTGGATAAAGGAACTGTAGCTCCTAAAGAAACTGGTTTCAGACTTTCAAGGGACTGGACCTAGACCTCTGCCGTTATCTTGGTAGGTCCTGAGCTGTAACATCTCTGAACCAATCAGCCTCTTCCAAACTACACTAACACGTTCTTCCTTTAGCTGGGCTCATCTCTTTGCAGCTTGCATGACCGTAAAGTTCTTAGCTGCGGTTTTCGTTGGTTAGCGTAGACTAGCTGGAGCCTGGATTTTATGGTTCTGGATTGGTGATTTGGAGTCTGAGTTGTTAAGTTTTGTGGGAAATTATGCTTGAACGACTCCTCTGGAAGATTAATTTGTCTTTGGTTCGCCCTCAAATCCTACAATAGAATAACCATCAGACATGAACTAGTAATTTTAACATTGAAACACTGATGAAATGTTGATGAAGAAATGCTCCCGAAGTCTCATCCGTTTGCTCTCTTCACTTCAAACAGACGAGGAAAGCCAGGCAGGTGGGGAATAATTTAAGGTACTTTAAATGTATATGGGACACATTGCCTGAATTAGTCTACCTGCTCAGACTGCAAATCAGGCTTCATCCTTAAAACCCTGATGATTGGAGGATCAGTGCCAGGGAGAAACTTGCGCTGACGTAATATCAAGTATGTGACTTGTGACACATAAATAATTTTCACATGATAATATCAAGAAAATGTAATGCATAGTGACAGTCACATGATAGACATCATGTTCCAAAGCCTAGTGAGCTGCCAGGAGCTGTACTGTAAGGTAGGAAGCAGTGCTGGGGAATCTCATTTAAAACTAGTTTCCCAAGCTACTGGCTACTCAAGTAATTAGATGCAAGCTGCTAACAAAATGTAACACTGAATATATTTTATCAGACTACTGTATAAGATGATTGAACAGATTGCACACTAAATACTACAATAAATATAGAAAAATGCTTCCCTTCCTTAATCTGATGTTTTTAACAATTTCAATTCTCTGTCTTAAAAAATATGATTGTGGAAAAGTGTCTAATTCTACTGAATATGTTCTTGTAGTGTACTTCAAATATTAAAAATAGGCTACTGTAGTTAAACAACTACAACATATATAGAATACTAAAGAGAGTATTAATATATTATTTAAATAAAAGCCCACTGAAGTGCGCTTAGAAAGTACACTTTCCTACTTAAGTACACTTTTAAAAAGTGTCTAATAATGAATGTAAACAACTTACAGAGCTCTTACTTCTACCGCCTGACTGCTGCATATTCATTTCGGCGTTGATAGTGTTGATGTAGAAATGCATAAATCCAAGTCTGAGGATATGAACGCAGCATAAGCTCGTTTTGGTTCAGGAGGAACTGTAAAAGGCTACTGCTGCTTGTTTTAGGCGCTCGCTGACGGTCTGTCTACAACTCTGCATAGCCTCATGTTCGCGCTGATGACATGTGATGTCTGCGCCAGCAGGGTGCGTGAAGGTATGGAAAAAAATGTTGACAGGCAGGTGGGACATCCTATCATTGCATCGTATCATTGTTCGTCCAATCATTGCATCGGACCGAATACAATGATTGGACGAAATTGTTTTCGTCCTGGGTCTTCCATAGAACATATGATGTCTCTCAGGAACAGTATAACAAAATGTGTTTATAAAACAAATTGCCTACCCTAGCTTCAATTCCTACTTAACTGAATCAAAAAACACTCTAGAGTTCAACTAATGAAGAGTCTGAAAAAGATTAGGCTTACATTCAGTTCATACTTAACTATATTCTTCCTGTAATATTTTTTTTAAAGCATGCTTAACTGCACTTCTTTTTCAAAAGGACTGGATTTCCTAACACTAAAAATAATAGACTGTAGTTAAAGAGATCATTTTGTCATGCTACGTCGCTACATGTAGCTTGCTTCTGTAAAAGCTCCACATTTTAAAGCAGCTAAGCTGTTCCCTATCGGTCAGTCACTACAACGTAGGTCATGACTGACCAATAGGAATCTCGCTAGAGAGGCCAATCTACTTCGAGTGAAACTAAACAAGCCAATACACATTGGCGTGCAATCATTTGCAACAGCTGTGCAGCCTCGCAGCGCGGGTATTTAGCAGCAGCTGGTGTGATTGCACACTAGCTTTTTGCTTCGGAGCCAAACACTTCGATGCCTCTGCTTCAGTTGAAACTGAAAGTGAAACCTACGAGCCTTTCTGAACCTCTCCTATTCCGGTGCGGGCGTGACAACACGACAGCGCGAGCAGTTCTCTCTCTCTCCTTCTTTTTTTTTTGTGTTGTTCTAAAACTGAGCAAAGAAAAAAGAGCTGTTTTAACAGCTGGTAAGGTGCGCTCGAGCGCTCAAAAGCTGTTGTAACAGCTGGTAAGGTGCGTCTTCGAGCGCTCAATAGCTGTTATAACGGCTGGTAAGACCTTCCAACGAGAGAGATCCAGCGCACAGGCGGGTGCACATTCCCATCTGTGATCGCTGTAACTGTTCCCCTGTGTGTTTCAGCACCAGTGAGAGTAGTTCCTAAAAGAGCATACACAGATAGTTCGCGTCTTTTTCAAGATGCCGTTCGATCTGTGTGTTTCTGGATGCGGTCGTTACCTGGGGTCGCGGGATGGTCACGATTGCTGCCTCGTGTGTCTGGGCCTCGAACACGCACAGGCAGCATTCGTGGATGAGTCATGTACCCATTGTGGGAAGATGACCATCTCGGAGCTGAGGTCGAGACTCACGTTCCTGCAAAGGGGCGGAGTCCCCGTGCCTGCAATTCGCTCCAACCCCCCTTCGCGGGTTGCTGCGGGCAGTGACACGGGTGACCTGAGGATTACGGTGAGCGCGCTTCCTTCGGGGAACCAACCCCCTAGGAACCCCCACCCCTCTCACGCTTCGCAACCAGTGGAGCTGCCAACGGAGCGTGCTGGACCATCCTCGAGATGCGTACCGGTCGTTTCGTTCGGCGCTCCCTGCGACGACCAGATGTCGATCGCTGCATCGGAGGGTGGGTCAGAACTCTCCGCGGACGACGGCTCAGAGCCGCTGCCTCCTTCTGGTGTGCCAGCAGTGCCCGAGTCGGACCCGGAGATGATGGCCATGCTTTCCCGGGCCGCCGACAGGATCGGGCTCGTGTGGAACCCTCCACCGTGTCCCGAGCCCTCGAGGTTGGACGATTGGTATCTCGGGGTGGCGCGCGCTGGTTCTCAGCAACCCACCCCAGTGCCTTTCTTCCCGGAGGTGCATGAGGAGCTCACAGGGACGTGGACGGCACCTTTTACTGCCAGAAACCGTCCCAGTGGCTCCTCGTCCCTTACCACCCTTGATGGCGGGGCGGCTAAGGGATACACGCGTATCCCGCCAGTGGAACGGGCCGTTGCCATGCAACTGTGCCCTAACTCCACTTGGCGTGGAGAACCGTGTCTTCCTTCCCGGGCCTGTAAGTACTCGTCGGACCTGACCGGCAAGGCTTACAAGGCCTGTGGGGAAGCTGCCTCTGCCATGCACGCCATGGCGTTGTTACAGGTTCATCAGGCCAAAGCACTGAAGGACCTGCACGAGGGTGGTCATGATCCACAAGTTCTCCAAGAACTTCGTGCCGCAACGGACCTCGCGCTTCGTGCGACGAAGGTCACTGCGCGGTCAGTGGGTCGTGCGATGTCCACACTAGTGGTCCAGGAACGCCATCTCTGGCTGTGTCTGGCTGACATGCGGGAGACCGACAAGATCAGGTTCCTTAACTCCCCCGTGTCCCAGACCGGCCTCTTCGGCGACGCGGTTGAGAACTTTGCCCAGCAGTTCTCGGCTGTACAGAAGC
Organism: Chrosomus eos; assembly: GCA_036326025.1. NCBI lineage: Eukaryota > Metazoa > Chordata > Actinopteri > Cypriniformes > Leuciscidae > Chrosomus > Chrosomus eos. The sequence goes on along the minus strand of CM070825.1, from coordinate 33,118,248 downwards.
AGACTGAGGCCATCCGTCACATCCTGCCGCGGCGGTCAGCTGCTGCCTCCACCCCACCGCCTGCGGCCCCTCAGTCTGCTCGTCGCCGTGGGCGCCCTCCTGCGCCTGCCCCTGCTCCCGCGCCGCAGCAGCAGCCTCCATCCAAACGGCGCCGCGGAGCCAGTCGCAGGCAGGGCGCCCCGCCCGTCCAGGCCCCCGCCAAGAGGGGCGGCAAAGCCAAGGGTAAGCGGCCCTAGGACGGGCGACCCAGAGATGGAAGGAACTGCTCTCCAGGAGACGATGACGGCATCGCTCCCTCCCCCGGAAGAGGGCCGGGTGGTAAATCCTTTGTTGTATGTTGTTTGTGTTCCGCCGCTGGCCTCAAAACCAGCGGTACCCAAATTTTCAATAAAAGAGCAGTTTCTATCATCTCTGGGTCCGAAGGAGACCCGGAGAGCAGTGGGGGGACGGAATCCTCACCACTCTCATCCGCCTCTTCTATCGCCAGTCGGCAGCTGTGTACGGTCCGAGAACGCCACCGAGCCGCCTCCCGCACCTCCTGCCCCGTGGAACCAGGTAAGTGCTGCACAGCACACTCAGACCCCGCTACGGGCCGCCTCCCGGAGAGAGCCTCCCGAGCCGCGTCCCTGTGTTCCACCTCGCTGCCCCACTCCGGGTACGCCTACGGTCCCTTTGGTCCCACTTGTACGGTCTCTGCGAGCCTGGTTAGCACTCCCCAGTCCGTCTCGCTGGCTCATTCGAACCATCAGGCTCGGCTATGCGATTCAGTTCGCCCGGCGTCCCCCCAAGTTTCGGGCCATCCACTCCACTACAGTGAGAGCAGCCGATGCCCATGTCTTGCGTGCGGAGATCGCAGTCCTACTGGCGAAGGATGCGATAGAGCCGGTCCCTCCAGCCGATATGAGGTCAGGGCACTACAGTCCCTACTTCATTGTACCCAAGAAAGGTGGTGGGTTACGGCCGATCTTGGATCTGCGAGTTTTGAATCGGAGCCTCCACAAGCTACCGTTCAAAATGCTCACGCAGAGACGCATTTTTCAATGCATCCGTCCCCGAGATTGGTTTGCAGCGATCGACCTGAAGGACGCGTACTTTCATGTCTCGATTCTCCCTCGACACAGGCCATTCCTGCGCTTTGCGTTCGAGGGTCGAGCATATCAGTACAAAGTCCTACCCTTCGGGCTGTCTCTGTCCCCCCGTGTCTTCACGAAAGTCACGGAGGGGGCCCTTGTTCCCATGAGAGAACAGGGCGTTCGCATCCTCAACTATCTCGACGACTGGCTCATACTAGCACACTCTCGAGATCAGCTATGCGAACACAGGGACCTCGTGCTCAGGCACCTCAGCCAGCTGGGTCTTCAGGTCAACTGGGAAAAGAGCAAACTCTCCCCTTTGCAGAGGATCTCTTATCTCGGTATGGAGTTGGATTCGGTCGCTCAGACAGCGCGCCTCACACAGCAGCGTGCTCAGTCGGTGCTGGACTGCTTGAACACGTTCAAAGGCAGGACGGCGGTCCCACTGAAATTCTTTCAGAGGCTCCTGGGGCATATGGCAGCCGCAGCAGCGGTAACCCCGCTCGGCCTGCTTCATATGAGACCGCTTCAGCACTGGCTTCACGGCCGAGTCCCGAGGTGGGCGTGGCATCACGGCACTCACCGGGTGGCAATCACACCGGCGTGCCGCCAGACCTTCAGTCCGTGGTCAGACCTTTCGTTCCTGCGGGCAGGAGTCCCCTTGGAACAAGTGTCCAGGCATGCTGTGGTATTCACAGATGCCTCTGCCACCGGCTGGGGTGCCACGTACAACGGGCATGCAGTGTCAGGGGTGTGGACGGACCCCCAACTGCATTGGCACATCAATTGCCTCGAGTTGCTAGCAGTACATCTCGCTCTGAGCCGCTTGAAAAGGCCGCTACAGGGCAAGGACGTGCTGGTCCGTACGGACAACACGGCGACCGTTGCGTACATCAACCGACAAGGTGGTCTACGCTCCCGTCGCATGTCGCAACTCGCCCGCCATCTCCTCCTCTGGAGTCAGAAGCATCTGAGGTCGCTTCGAGCCATGTATGTCCCCGGCGTGCTCAACCGTGTGGCCGACGAGCTATCACGAGCGGTGCTTCCGGGAGAATGGCGACTCCACCCCCAGGTGGTTCAGCTGATCTGGAGAGAGTTCGGGGACGCTCAGGTAGACCTGTTTGCCTCCTCAGAGACCTCCCACTGCCAGCTGTTTTACTCCCTGACCGAGGGAACACTCGGCACGGACGCACTGGCACACAGCTGGCCCCGGGGCCTTCGCAAATATGCATTTCCCCCAGTGAGCCTACTTGCACAGACACTGTGCAAAGTCAGGGAGGACGAGGAGCAGGTCCTTCTGGTGGCTCCCTACTGGCCCACCCGGACTTGGTTCCCAGAACTCATGCTCCTCGTGACAGTCCCTCCCTGGCCCATTCCTCTGAGGAAGGATCTTCTGACTCAGAGACGGGGCACCTTATGGCACCCGCGCCCAGACCTCTGGAAACTCCATGTCTGGTCCCTGGACGGGACGCGGAGGTTCTAGGTGACTTACCCCCAGAGGTACTTAACACCATCACTTCAGCACGGGCGCCGTCCACGAGACGTGCTTACGCCCTGAAGTGGAACCTGTTCGTCGAGTGGTGTTCTTCTCGCCGAGAAGACCCCCGAAGGTGTTCGATAGGGTCTGTGCTTTCCTTCTTGCAGCAAGGGTTGGATCGAAGGCTGTGTCCCTCCACCCTCAAAGTACATGCTGCCGCTATTTCAGCGTATCACGACCACATAGATGGCAAAACAGTTGGAAAGCACGACCTGGTCGTCAGGTTTCTTAGGGGGGCGAGACGATTAAATCCTCCTCGACCCCCCTCCATACCCTCTTGGGATCTTTCCCTGGTGCTTCGAGCACTTCAGGATGTTCCTTTTGAGCCTCTGCGGTCAGTAGACTTAAAGCTTCTTTCCATGAAGACTTTGCTGCTGGTTGCACTGGCCTCTGTCAAGAGAGTAGGAGACCTGCACGCATTTTCGGTCGACGATTCGTGCCTGGAGTTCGGGCCGGGTGACAACCATGTGGTGTTAAGACCCCGGCCTGGCTATGTGCCCAAGGTTCCTACCACTCCCTTCAAAAACCAGGTAGTGAACCTGCAAGCGCTGCCTTTGGAGGAGGCAGACCCAGCCCTGGCTTTGCTCTGTCCCGTTCGCGCTCTGCGTATGTACGTGGACAGAACTCAAAGCATCAGGACCTCAGACCAGCTCTTTGTCTGTTACGGAGGCCAGCAGAAGGGGAAGGCTGTCTCCAAGCAGAGGATGGCCCACTGGATAGTGGATGCCATCGCCTTGGCTTACCAAGCCCAAGGCGTGCCCTGCCCGCTCAGGTTGCATGCACACTCCACGAGAGGCGTTGCATCCTCCTGGGCGCTGGCACGTGGCTCCTCGCTAACAGATATCTGTAGAGCTGCGGGCTGGGCGACACCTAACACGTTCGCTAGATATTATAGCCTACGTGTAGAGCCGGTCTCCTCCCGTGTTCTCACCCTAGACGGGTAGAAACACTGAGAGGCCTGGCTCTGTCGGCTTGCTGCACCCTACTGTGCACCCTTATTGCTCCAGAGTAAAACCTGTTGAGTCCTCCAAAACCCCTCGGCCCGGACTTGGCGGAGCGTCCGGCGCCAGGCCCTTATCCGCTGAATCCTTGAGAACCAGATCTGGGCTGGGCTCCATATGTGTGACCCTACGGGGATCCCATATGTGTATATTTTCCACGGCTGCTCCTATCGGAAGCCCGTGTCTTTCCCTTGGGCTAAGTCACCCATTATTTCATATGCAGTACAGCCTTCGGCTAGTCCATATGTATTTCCACATAACTCTTTGAAGAAGTGGGTTCCGCAGCGTTCCTTCCTAAACAGAAAGGCACGCTTTCCCAGTGTTATCCAATATCTCACTGTATGGGTTATCATGGAACAACAGTGTCAGACTTTCTCTGTGTAAGCCTCCTCCTATCGTCCTTCCAGGCAAGAAGGTGTAGAAGCTTGCACAGGGGCGCTGGATGGGGTGCAGCAGCTGTGGCGCTTTGGTAGGGATTCCTATTGGTCAGTCATGACCTACGTTGTAGTGACTGACCGATAGGGAACGTCTCGGTTACATATGGTAACCCTCGTTCCCTGAGGGAGGGAACGGAGACGTAGGTCCCGTCGCCACATCTGCTGCCGCCCGCCGGGGCGGCCAGCTTTCTCAGGCTTGGCTCCTCAGCAAAAAACTAGTGTGCAATCACACCAGCTGCTGCTAAATACCCGCGCTGCGAGGCTGCACAGCTGTTGCAAATGATTGCACGCCAATGTGTATTGGCTTGTTTAGTTTCACTCGAAGTAGATTGGCCTCTCTAGCGAGATTCCTATTGGTCAGTCATGACCTACGTCTCCGTTCCCTCCCTCAGGGAACGAGGGTTACCATATGTAACCGAGACGTTGTTATGCTAGTTGGTAGAATCACTACCTTTAGTTACTTCTTGACATTGCTACAGTACGCAGCTCACTTGATTTCACTCACAGATTCAGTCATGGCACTGTTTTCGAGAGTCACCTGTGTCAGAAAAAAATTACTTCACTGTGTAGCCTTTATGGGGCGTAAAAAGTTTCAGTCCCAAACCAGCAAAATAACTTTGTAACAAAACAGCTTTGAAGACCTGTAATAAGTGCCAAGCAGCTGGATGGCTGAAAACCCTCTGAAATGTTAGCAGTGTCATACAGCACTCAGGTTCACTCAAGTCAAGTAATTCTGAATGGAGTGACATGTAAAACACCACTGTATGTTGAAGCCCACATATTTTTGTTGAGTACTCTTTTGAGAGACTGGCGGAAGTCATTGGGCATGTTACATTTACATCATAACAAGCAACGTCCCGCTGTTTATCATCAAGTGCTAGGACTATTTTGTGTGATTGCAAAGTTTAGAAGTAAAACATTTGAATACATTTAAAACTCATGAAGTGTTTTTCTCCTAAATGTTGAGTACTAATATATTTTGATTCAGTTGTATATTAAGGAAGCTCTTGCTTATGCAAGAAAAAGAAAATGACTTCACAACAAACAAACCCATCTCCAAATTGTTATTCATTCATCATCTGAGGTGCCGTGAGGGAAACAGAGGCACTGATATGTACCTCTTGTTAAACACTAGTTCATAGAGATGTCAAGCCAAATGAATGGGAGTTCATAAAGTTCCTGCATAGGTAGAGATGCCTAATTTAATAAAATACAATAAAGGACAGATAATTCTGAACAATATGCATGCTTAAGTTAAAACAACTACATTATAATGTATTTGTTGGTTCAGACCCCAGAATGTTTTGAAATCAGTTGTATCAAAACACATCATCCGGATCAGATTCAGAACGTTGATCAAAACATAGATTGAGTACATCGAGTCCATCAACACCCCTAAAGCTTCACAGTCCTGTACCTCTTCTTGTGTTGGAACATTTCATTCTGTACCATTAGGCAGTTTTGATTTATATGCTGTTGAATATTTGATGATCACTTTAGCTTCCTTGTGTGAAAGCAACTTATTTGCTCCATTTGGATTATGCAGATATTTTTCTTTGCTTAGTTTTGAATCCGTAGATGTTGTACTATTTCAGATAGCGCTCTCTACCATAAAACGAAAGTGAAAAATATGGATTGGCAGAAAAAGAAAAAAAAACTCTCAATGGTGGGGAACCATTCTGCCATAAATGACGGAAAATGGGGAAAGATTTAAAGGAACAGGTCACCCAAAATCTTAAAATTCTGTCATAATTTACAAACATATGACTTTTTTATTGCATGAAACCCAAAAGTAGATATTTATCAGAATATCCAAAGTGCTTATATCCATACAATACAAATACATGATGACCACATCCAAACAACATTGGACCCTACTGACTTTTGTTGTAAGGACAATTTACATTGTACTGAGAATGTTCTCAAGTGAAGACATGAGAGTGAGTAAATTATTTATTTATTTATTTTTGTTGAACTAATCGTTTATATTTTATTCATTGTTTTTTTTACTATAGATATATACTATAAAGATTAACTATAATTCCAGCATGTTTTTTTCCGAGGATTGCAGAATTATAAAAAAGTTACTTTTAAAAAGGTCCCATGTCATTCCCACTTTAACAGTTTGAGCAAGGAGATTTCAAGGGTATTGTTTTGAGAACCTGTCAAAACATAATGCAGGGTTTGCACAGAGGCTGTTTTATTTAAGTATATGGGGCAGCGCTGACCAGGGTGGGTATTACAAAGTGACCTTCGGTAGGAAGTTTGAGTGTTATGATTTTATGATGCATTGTTTGAACAGCTTTATGTGACAGCTAATGGCATGGATGGCCTACCTTAGAAGTATTGTACTTTCTCAACTACTCCTCAACTACAGTAGGCCTAACTTTTCTTCAGCAAATAGTGATAAAGAAAGCCTCTAAAGGATTGTGAATGAAATGTTTTATGTAATGGCCTTAGAAGAGGTCAAAAGGCTATTTCAAAATGAAATGTTTTGGAAAAGTGCAGACTAATAAAAAAGTGCAGACTAGTAATACATCACAGGATCATAGAATCTAGACTTACCCAAAAAGTGTTGAACACAGTAGAGCTAACAGATTAGCTTAGAACATTACAAACCAATCACCAGATCAGTATAACCAATTCCAGTGAAGAAGACTTGAGTGGCATTGATTTTTTCAACTGCAAGGTATAAATGTACATGTATCTTTCTCTCTCTCTCTTGATTGTTGTGAACAGTTAGTTCCCCAAAGGGAATAAACTTGAATTCCTGCACAGAGAAACTCGGGAGTCGTGTCTGGTCCTGCACAGCTGCGGAATAGAAGTACTAAAGATTCAATGCACAGAGGACCACGGCTGGGACTTTGATAGTGTTAGAAGACAATAGACCTGCACTCTGGGTGAGGCTTGTAATACCTAGAGATAGTATTAATGATCCTGTACCAGACCAGCGTACACCGGTGAGAGTTTATAGATGCTAAAGACCTGGTGCTTATGTGTGGTTTGAGGTAGGGATAGTACCATAGCCTAGAAATCTAGACGCACCCTGGCGGCAGCGAAAATCATTTCGCTGCCAGTGTGGTCTAGCAACTCTCAATAGGCTTTTGAGCTGGAAAAACCAAAAACTGGTCAGGCCAATCACATCGTGTATAGAGTCGGCGGGCGGGCTTAACACAATGACGGCACAGTTCATGACGTTCCGCGTGATTTCCAAAGGTGATTTCCCTGCTACTTGAAAACAATGAAGATGCAGCGGTCTTTCGAATCGGCTTTGGCCGCGACTCTGGAGGATTTGGAGTTAAGAGAACGTCACTTAAGTCATTCTTAAAAAAGGAAGATGTGTGTTCGGAGTTTTGACGACCGGATACGGCAAAAGTTTAATATATCAACTAGCTCCGCTGGTGGAAAAACGCACGGGACTCACACAGCCACAGCCGTTCGTTGCTCTGGTTGGTTAGCGCTGTCCTATTGCGTGCCGAGGGATTTTGAAAGACAGCCGTTCATCCCGCCCCTCGGATTGAGGTATGTCAATGGAGAGTTCCCAGACCTAACATCTTGATGTAGGTCTGGCATGCCAGGCTAATAGTACCATACTTCGGGAGGGGAATTACCTAGAAGTTTTGCATTGTATTGTATGAATTCAGGATGGTTATTACCCTGAAGGTACTGCAGTATTGAATTGATAATATAGTTTTGTATTGTATTATACTGACAACTGGAGGTTGTTCGAATTGTCTGTGGTGAAGAAGTCAGATTAGTAGGTTGTATTCCTATTGAGAATTTCCACGACAGGTCGTGATAGGTCGAAGTTCACTTGATATTACTATTACTCATAACTGAACTTCTAATTGATGCTGAAATGATTTACACTATTTCATGCACTGGTCAAGTTTGAGATTTTGGGCTGTTTAGCTTTTCATAACATGTTGTTTCAGACTAGTGAAAATAAAACTTCTAAAATAAACTTTACATTTTTGAATTGCACTTTAGTTGCATGTGTATATTTAAATTACAGTTTGTATATTGAAAGCCCATTTTCTCAAAATAAGGGTTTTTTTTTTCTCCTAATGTCCAAAATCTCTATTTCAGTAACTTTACAGATTTGTTCCCAAGGTTTTTACAAGGTTTGTTCATATATAATTTGCTAATTTTATTCCTTTTTCAGGATGGGTTGACAGTATTTTCTTTTTTTTATGTGTGTCTTAAAAAGAGATCATATTTTACTCACTCCAAGATGTGGGGTGTCTTTACTTAAATTTGTAATTTAGCATTATAACTGTTTTTTGTTTGTATTTATAGGAAATGCCTCAATAGAGAAGTTTAACAGAAAAGCAGTCATATTCTGCATATTTTTTTTAACAGCACTTAGAGAGTTTAAAGTAATCATGAAACTAAAATATATGTGTGTGTGTGTGTGTGTGTGTGTGTGTGTGTGTGTGTGTGTGTGTGTGTGTGTGTGTGTGTGTGTGTGTGTGTGTGTGTGTGTGTGTGTGTGTGTGTGTGTGTGTGTGTGTGTGTGTGTGCGAGCTCTTGTTTTTGTGATATGACACAAATGTGTATAATGACATGCATATTACACTGGTATTACAACTTACACGTGATATATGAGGGCATTGCATGAGTCCTCATATTTCAAATAGCTTAAAAAACATAAACTATGTTTTTTTAAAAAATGTAAAAATGCAGAATGTCTCCTGTGATGGGTAGGTTTAGGGATAGGGGCAGTGTAGGGGGATATAATATATAGTTTGTCCAGTATAAAAGTCATTACGCCTATGGAGAGTCCCCACAAAGATAGCGAACCAGACGTGTGTGTGTGTGTGTGTGTGTGTGTGTGTGTGTGTGTGTGTGTGTGTGTGTGTGTGTGTGTGTGTGTGTGTGTGTGTGTGTGTGTGTGTGTGTGTGTGTGTGTGTGTGTTTAATTTAGTAAATTTAGTACTATAGTCATTAAAAGAGCTTCTCTAGTTGCAGAATCACATAGTGTTGAACCTCTAACAGCTGTTCAGTTCCCATTGCGTTACTCTTTGAGCTCATTAGGTTGCAAAACATATTGTCTTCTGTCACGATATATGCATGCATAAAAATATGTGAATTATCAATCAAGCCCAACAATCTGATGGATATTACTATTTATGCATAACTTGGAAACAATCAAGGTTGAGATCATAAACACCAAAATCTAACCCATCTCCAATTTCAGCAAGTCAGACAATTTATGTTAGAATGAAGACATGATCGAACACCACACTCTCTCCCATCTCATTTCACTTGTCAGGCCGGTTGGGAGCATCAATTTCAATATATCTCTTCATCTCAAGTGAGTCTGACAGCATTTAACATATTCTAAAATATTAGACGTGTCAGGGACAGAGAAAACTAATAACAAAATCGGTTTTGATCTCTGCTATAAATAGACACACTCGAAGTCGTTAAAAAAGCCTGATGATTTACAGCTGCCGGATTGAATATGGAGGATTGTAGTCTGTAAAGCTTCACACTTACCAAAGTAACAAATGAACAAAGTCTAATTTTGCATTATCCTTTAAACCGGCCTCTCAGCTGAGCACATTTTGAATTAAAGGAACATTCATCCAAAAAATCATTATTATTATTATTATTATCTTTGCACCATGATGCAAGTGAATATTGACAGATATGCATCAATGCACTAATATATATATGTATATATGTTTAATATATATATATATATATATATATATATATATATATATATATATATATATATATATATATATAAATATATAATATATATATATTATATATATATATATATATATATATATATATAAATGTTTATTTTTCATTTTATTTTATTCGGCTCACATTTGTTGTTTCAAGTAATTAAATGGTTTTAATTCAGTTTTAGTTCACCATAATAATGCTGATTCTTGGACATTAATATTATTATACATTGATTATTGAATATATATATATATATATGAACATTGTTTGTTGTTTCAATATTACTGCCTGAGGGAACCACAAAATACAAATAAATACTTTCTCCTTTGTTTTATTTTTATTTTTGTGCCAATTAAAAGGTTATTTAGAGACATATATAACCAATCTAGCTAAATAAATCTCAAGGACACCTCCAAAACTTTTGGTTGCTTATTTGATGTGTGCATAACCAGCACCTGTGGGGTTGTTTTTTTGAGAGCTCATCCCGTGGGCAATCATAGCTGTCATCGGACTCCAGTATCTGAAGAGGAGGTTGTCAAATTTACCACATAGATTGGTGGCAGCAAGGGAAAATTGTAATGTTTTGAGATGGTGAAACATGAAAGCAAGAGAGAGTGTAAATATGAAATGTAAAATGGGAAGCTTGTTCCTGGATGTTCAAGAAGAGACCTAATAGAGCAGTAATAAAGGGACTAAGGCTAGTTTTGTGTTCAGAAACACCAAATAGGACTAGTGCACTGTATTTTTCAAATTCACACTCAATTTCATTAAGCTCTTACACTGTTAGATGTGACCAATGCAAATTATTTGAACAATATTTAGAAGAATATTGCAGCAAATACTGCACTCTGTCCATCTAAAGCATTGCCTGGTACAACAATTTGTCCTTTAGTATCTTGTATTATTGCTAACAAAATACATAATGTTTTCACTGAACAATTTGCTACAAATTATTATGAATCCTGATATAGTCAATATTTCTCTCCCCTCGGAATTCAAACACTATCCAGAAAAGGACACATGCACACACAATATATCTTAAGTCTTAAATCTCATTTACATTATGCTACATTTAAAAATACTCAAACGTCCATTTTGTAAGAATGAAAGTGAAAGATGACAGAATTAATATTCTTGTATGAACTATTTCTTCAAAAAAGAGTTTTGCTTTAAATTGCGGAGTGACATCTAAAGAGACATAATTTGATTACCCATAAACATAGGGAAAAGAGAGGCAGACTAAGGCAGAAAGAACGTGTGATCCTATAGCAAACATGTGATTTAACGGTGAAGTGATTGTGTTCTTTGTTCATTAATGTGTTTAAAACAGACAAATCACTGTCAAAACAAGGCATTTACAACTATATTACAGCCACTGAACCTCAATAAGCATAATTAAGTTAATGAATACAATCATTGTGCCACAAGACATATCATGTTTGTTTGACTTTATTGTCAGTTGAAGCTTCTTGTCAAAAACGTTTAAACAGAGCTCAGATAACTGAACTGTGGGCTGTGCTTATTACAGTCCACACCATAATTGTGGAAGAAGATTTGGGGAAACAAAAAAATCAATAAATGTCTCAAACAGATTGCTGGATATTACCACACAAGGAACTTATTAGCACAGCAACTGAAACACAATCTGGGAACCAGGAGGAACACTAATGTTCTTGTTTCATGGGGCAATTATTTATTCTGTGGCAGTAAATCAGTAGAAAGGTAAACTATAGCAACATAAGAACAAACATTAGTACAGCATTTAAAAACTTAAAGTGCCCCTATTATGGATTTTTGAAAACGACCTTTCATGTAGTGTTGCTCTAAGTGAGTGAAAACATCCTGCAAAGTAAAAGTAAGAACTTTCAAAAGTAAGAGTCGACTCTGAGTCAATGAAATGAATCGTTTTTCAAACAAATCATAAGCTGTTTCGTTGTGACGTCAAGACGAAACATTAACATATTGCCTGGCCACTATTTCATGCACAGACATCAGGGAAAACTTGAGCTTCAAACCGGCAGCTGATTCCTGTGGATACTGGATAGCAGCATCATGTCGAGAAGATGCTGTGTTTTACAATGTGAAGGTAAAGACAGTTTTTTTACATCTCAGAGTTCAATGCAGGATTAGTAAACCACTTGCTCTTGAAAGATGGTGTTCAAAATACTTAGTTTTGAGTTTTATATTGTGTAGGTTTCCTGCTAACTGGCTAACTCACATTATTAACACTTATGCTAATCAGTTGTGTGCCACTATTACCTATAACTGTGTCTATTAATGCAGATTATCTGTCGTTCTCACTACTTTGAGGAAAGACTATGCATGGAGCAAGATTCGTTTTACCAACGTTTATGTTACATCAGTCATTCACGCTAGAGCTCGACTAATGTATACATTGCATGTATGCACTGTTATTGATACAGTTAATCCACTGTTCACCGCAATATATTATAATAATACTCTGTAAATAAATTAATACAAGTATAATAATCGGTTTGTTGATAGACATGCACTTGTTAATGCTGATGAGAAACGTCCTACTCGAGTTGGCGTTGCAATTAAGGTTCAGGTTGAATGAATAGTTCTTCCAATGTTTTGTCATAGGACTCGCGTTCACATTGATAAGGTAAAATCAATGTCATTGTCTTTAGTTTACAGTGTAGGAAGCCTCGGGACATGCAGAGCTGACGTTGTTATACCAATGGGCGTTTTTGTTTTCGATGCGCACTCTGTAGTACGCGGTAAACCAATCACAACAGACTGAACTGTTTGGCCAATCAGAGCAGAGTAGCTCGTGGAAAGGAGGGATTTAGAGAGATTGATTCCTCTGACAAATCGTTTGAGAATCATTGAAAATGTGGTGATTTGCAAATGTATGTGTCTGACGCTTTTGACCATACGTCAACATCCGACGTTTTAGGGTACCCTTTAACGTCAGTTGGCTATATGACGCTTTCTAATCCTAACCCTACCCCAGACCTAAACCTACCCGCGTCATCTGACTGACGTTAAAGGGTACCCTAAAACGTCGGATGTTGACGTATGGTCAAAAGCATCAGTCATCTGACGTCTTGGGATGAGACTAAGAGCTAAGTGTATCGTCACACTCCTACTTCCAAGTTAAAATCATTGATATTAATTGAACTGGAGGACCACCGGTCTTCACAATCATCTCAATGTGAAAAAAAAAAACCTGGGTATTAAAAGCAAGTTATTATCTTTTACTCTTTCTTATGTGTAGCATCTTCTGTTGTATCGCTGTGATTTTGCCAGCGAAATAAATACACTCTCAGTTCATAACATTTTAAGGTGCGATTCTAATGACACCTTTAAAAGAATAGAACATCTTGGGATGACACATAACGTCACATTTGCGCGTGTCAGGGATTAATTATCTAAAAATTAATCCCCCGCCTCCAAAGATGGCATTTCGTTTTGCCAAAAGTGAGCGTGTGACAATCTCTCGTGTTAAACAAGAGCGACACTAATCTCAAAAAGAACATGTCGCTCCCGCTCATCCACCTGTTTGTGGCAAGAAAAACAGGAGCATTTGCATTGCTTTCCTGTTGGAATTACGATCCAAATGTATTAAAAGTCTTTGGGAATTTTTGAGGATAAACCAAGAGTGAGAAAAATCGGCAAGTATTCTCACAACAAATGCTGCCGCTGTCCTAATAAAAGTGGCAAAGGTTTCCAAAAACCGTCAGTTGTTGACTGGTTTTAGCAGGCTTTTCAGAATGAAACTTCAAAAGACACTTTGAAATACTCAAACCCGTGTGTACATGATTCACTCTGCTTTTGAAATGGTAAACCTCCTCTATTTCCTCCGAAGCGACCTTTGAGCTTTGTTAATTCCTTTTAGAAATGCTGCATTTGTTCTGCTTTACTGATGAACTTTGACATATATCATACTGAGGTTTAGCCTACCTAAATAAAAGACGGAATAAAATTTGGCATAAAATAAGCTTTTTGCAGATGTGGCACATCTTTTTTGTCTTAAAAAAACCCACCCAGAAATATTGATGACTCATGTTGTCCACAGAGGCATATACACAAATTTGTCCAATAAATTATCTCTAGTCTAGAATGACAATATCCCCTTTCCTTAATTATAAATACCATGTAATGCTAAAGCTCTGGAATACAAAATAAGCAGGAAAAAAACAATTGACAGCATGCCATTTAGACACATGAACACTCTCTTCTTGATCTGACCTGTGTCCGCCATTTCGATTCCTGTAGCTTCCAATACGTTTGATTGATTCAGAATATCTTGCTGAGCACGCTGGATGTCCCACTATCTGGAAATGCTGTGACCACCTACTGTGTCACTTATTATTCAAATGTTAATTCATTATCCAAATTACAATAGAATCGGCTACAAGACTCACAGTATCAGCTGCAGATCTGGACAAGATATTTTACATTAATTAGTTGGTATTTTTTCATTGTGAATGAAGTAAATACATAGTTTTTAGTAATGCTCTGGATTTCCCTAGTGAACTGAGACAAATCTTTCTCAAAAACATCAAGCACAAGGCTTTTTCTTTTTAAATGACGCAACACTCAGTGCAGGAACCTCATTTATATGACGCAATATCAGCATATGGGAGATTATTGTTTTTTTTTTTTACATGTTCTTTTTTAATTAAAGTCACATAGCCCAAAATAACAAATGCTGTGTCATTCCAAAATTGTTTCAATTCCAAATATCCCATGAACCAATTTACTTCACTCTCATTCAGAGATGTTAGGCCAACTTGTGTATGTTAAGCTTTTTAGACTTTTGTATGTTATCCACGTTTGAAGAAAGCTTGTTCACCATATATTTAGATATGTTAGAAAGGCAAACATGGCAGTTATGTTGTTTTCTCTGACAGGAATCGCAAGAAGTTTCTCACTGCTATAGTAATGCTGACAGTAAACAACACTCTTCACATGTGCAGAATGCATGTGATGTTTTCGTCAGATTGCGTTTACATTACAAAACCATTCGTTAGTTGTCTAATCTGCAGTTGTGCTGAATTAATTTAGACTGACAATATCTGTGCATTTAAACATGGTCTAGTTTGCATTGAATCTAAATCAGGGCTCAGAATCAATATAATGCAAACCAAAATAAATACGGGAACTCAAACTAAATGAAGAAGCCAGTACTGGGAACAAGCCAAAACCCAAATGTTCCCAAATTTCTAGCATAAGTGAAAAATTGTATTTCAAGTTTGTTCCTCTATATTCTTATCAGCACAAGTGCCATATTCAATTATATATGTTGTATTGATTTGTGCCACCTGGGGGCCCAACAAGAGGCCAGACAAAGTGGTAATCATGAACTATTCAATCAAACTTGTTCAAACGTTATGCCTTTGGCGCATTGAAGGACAATAGAGCCATCAGGGCTCTTTGGATTGCCAAAATGCTGAGACGATAAACTGTGTCTGATTATTATGTTTGCAGCAGGGTTTAATTGAATTATGGAAGCACTTAAATTCGTCAACACATAATCAGAGCAAAATCAAGCTAGAATTAATGCTTCATAATTTTATCAGATAATGTTACTTTTCGTTTCTGAAGGGGAAGGATCACAATTTATCTCTGTTGAATTTGATTATAACTGTGATTATCCTTATTGTGTAGCTTGTTCATTCTTTTTAACCAGTCAAAGTGTTTGATAACAGTGTTTGTTTGATATTGATATGATCCAAGTACATGACAATAGTTAACATAGCAACTATTTTCTGTGTTGCTTTCATTATTTACTGCCTGTCTTCAAATGTTCAGATAAAAGATTATATTTTACTGTTTAAAAAAAAAAAATTAATTGGGATTTGATCTGTTGCTTAGCAAAAGCTATATAAGTTAAACAACTCATCTTACACTTAAATGAAAAACTAATATGTTTAAAAGTTGTTGTTTTTTTATCTTTGTACATTTCTTATCTCGTGAATGTGGGACAGTGTCTGTTACAGAAACCTTTCCAGGTTCTGAACAGCTTTTAATTGTAGCTCATCATTTGAGGTCTTAAATGTCACTATATATGTTTCTGCATGCAAACATTCTCCAAAAATCTAGTTGTCACCACAGTCAAGGTGACCACAAAGTTTGTGGTTTTGGCCGATCAGCAGGGTTATAGTTCTGGCTGACTTGTGGAGGTCAAGTGGAATTGGCTGGTTCTCTAGCGTAAAGAATCTCTAGGAAAAATCTCAGCTTGAGTCCGAGAAACATGCCAGGAAACCACTGAGAAGAGAAAAATGTCTTTGGTAGTCCACATAACAAACCCCTGAGAGAATCTGGTGTTTATGTTCTTTTTCTTAATTACAATGATTATACAGTAAATTGGATTGTACTTAAAAAATGTCAAAAAATAGCTGTACATTCATCAAATAAGATGATGTGTATAGTAGCCTAGTTACAAAACACTTTTGTATAAATTCCAAATTCCCTCTCCATGAGTTGCCAAGAAGAAATTCATTAGTATTTCCTCTGCAGTCATGTCCAACATTTCATCTGTAGCCCTGTGGCAAGACATTCTGTGTTCTTTTAATAACGTATTAGTTCCAGTAGATTTAAATATAAAATGAAACAGGCCAGAAATGCATGAAATGTATGGTTCTAGCGGTTGGTTTGACCTTTGAGTAAATGGCACTTGCCTCAAAGACCTAAAATGTCATTCTCATGAAGAATGAAACTGCTTTAAACAACGCGGATTAGATCCTTCGGCTAATTCTGAATGTGTGTAACTACTGGCGGAAACACTAAAGAGCACGGCTCAATTTTCACAGCCTCAATTTATTAAAATTAAGTTAAAGCCTAACTAAGAAGAAAAAAAGTAGCCTGCATAAAAAGTAGAATGCAAAAGTAGAATGCATAGTAGTTCTGTCCATCTATCCATCTATCTGCATTAAAATACCACGTTTGCAGAAAACATGCTAAGTTCACCTTATTGATTCTCCGAAACAATCTATCATATTTTTTTTGATTTTCTGCGTTTTTCGCATCCGTAGCAAGTTACAAATTTTTTTGACAATTCAGAGCCAATGAATGACGAATACCAAAAAACGCATACAACGATTTCTGACTCATTATGCATAGACCTTTATTCTAGTTTGAAATGTGCGTACCGTTTCAGAATGTCTGTTTTTGTTTTGGTCCGCGTGATCCCGTCCTCTGACAATTTACTCAGCCAGTTGGTGGAAAATTGCAGCCATGGAATCCAGCAAATGATCTGGGTCAGAGATCACAGATTCTACCCGACCCAAAAAGCCTTGACATCCATCTAAAAACCTCTATTACCAAAATATTATTAAAACACGAAACTTCACAAAAAATCAACTCACAAACTTAGATTATCAGGCTCATAGCCTTCCACTGTCAATTGCATTATTTCCTGTTGCGTGTCCTCAATCTGGCAAACCGTGTGAACATCGAGTTTGAGGAGGAGGGAGCTGGAGAAACACTCTAATATTTTAAATTTGGAAGTACCTAATTCAACTATTAGCTGTCAATATTACATACTGCACATTTGAATGCACCTTTCACCCCAGATGTTTAAGGCGTTCTCAGACTCTGAGATAATGTCAAAAAGATCCTGAATACAGGTATTACATTATGCTTTTACAGCTTTTAGACAACTGTCTCTTTCTCTGAGAAATTGAAGACTGAAAAGCTAACATTATGAAATACCCTTCTTCTGTATTTGCGTCAGAGGACTATAGTCATACAAATGCTAGCCTTTGGACTCCCACCAGCAGGGTGTCTTAGGGTTTGAATACGGCCAGTATATTCAATACAGCCAAAAAACAAAAGTGAGATAGCCAGCCCACACACTCAGCGGGGAGTATTTATGAGAAAGACGTAGCCATTGTCATCATCACACAGTACAAATCTTGCTCCTATTCATTAAATTCTACATGTATAATTATATAATCCAAAATTCTGGCAGCGTTTTCTTCAAAACATCAATATAAATGCAATGAATATCATGGTGTGATATAAAGAAAAATAAGTCCTTGCACAAATGAGTCAGACCAGTAATACTAAGATTTTTTAAGCCTTGTATGTTCTACAAACAATTGGATTAAAATGGCATATGGTGAAATCATACAGTATATAAAATGTAATCATTGTCCTTACACCTTGAATACGTGTACACATCTTAACAAAAAGTAAAAAAAAAAAAAAAAATTCTAACAAATATCATGAGTCACATACTGTATAAGTTTTGTAAAACATGATCATTTTATCTTTTTATGTGAAGACAAGGTTAGTCATTAGGGTCTGCAGTTTTGTAAATATTCTGAGAAAAATATCAATTATTAATATATTTATTCACTGTCAAATCAGGGCAGTTTTATTACTGTCACATTTGGGGCTTTGTCTCCCTAAAAAATTATTCAGAAATAAAAAAGGGCAGTTAAGTTGTATGTATTCATTTATTTATTGAATTATTTTTAATGAATAAATCTAAATAACCAAAAATGTTTTCATTAATATTTAATTTACCATATATTTAGTTTGAGAATGTACTATTTGTCTGGTTGAAGTGATTGATCACCCACAAATGTAAGTTATGTTATGATTCACTCATGTCGTTCCAAACCTGTATGACTTTCTATAATCTGTGGAACACAAAAGAAGACATTTTGAAAAATGTTGGACAAAACTGTTTTGGTAACCATTGATTTCCATTGCATGTACATAAAACACTGGGACATTTCGCAAAATAGATTTTTACATGTTAAAAAATAAATTCATACCGATATGGAATGACATGAAGGTGAATAAATAACATAATTTTTATTTCTGGCTGCAGCTAACACAGTGAGAGAAAGGTAAAAGTCACATGAATTCTGATATGACTATTCAGACTGAGTTTGCATTGCATAACAACCTGTATCAGATCTAGTTCCACAAATAGAAGTGGCCCAAGTGTGTTCCCTATCAGTCGCTCACGTTTGACGTAACGCAATTGGGATCACTTCAGGGAGCCCTATCATCTTCGAGTGTCTACAGAACGAGCCAATGAATGTTGGCGTGCGTGAGTCCCCGCAGTGCGGGTATAAACAGGAAACGGGTGCACACACTTATTGTCTTTCACTTCAGAGCCGAGCTTACAGTTTGACTTCAGAGTTCTGCAGACTGCTGCAATGTTGAAGACTCGTGACAGAGACTCTTGTTCCAGTGTTGGTGTTTCGGTCTCGGTGGGCTTTCAAAACCCTGAGTGTGTACCTTGTTACACCACGGCCACCCCTGGGTGCTTCAGCACTGAAAGAGTTTTTTCTATTTTTTTGTTTTCACTAAAAGAGAAACACAAGCATGACCCTGCGTCCTTTTCAGGATGTCATTCCACATGTGCGTTTCTGGATGCGGTCGTTCCCTGGCACCAGCAGACGGCCACAATAGTTGCCTCTCGTGTTTGGGCATTCAACACGCTGAGGCAGCTTTTGTGAAAAGTTCATGTTCCCATTGCGGGAATATGACTATGGCAGCGCTTAGATCGAGATCACCTCAAGGGAGGTGCAGTCCCTTCGCCTATGCCCCGATCTAGTGTCTCTTCTGGACCTCAGAATAGACCTACTTCTGCGCATGGCCAGAGTGATCTGAGGATTGCCGTGAGGGCTTCCCCACTGAAGCAATGTCTGTGGGCCCCTCACGCCTCACAAGCACTGTCGCCGCTGGAGCCTCCAAAAAGCTTGCTGGCCCTTCTCATGGACGACCAGTCGTTTTTTTTGGAGCTCCTCATGACGACCAGATGTCGGTCACAGCATCGGAGTAGGATCTTCAGTCCTCTGGCTCATTCTGGCCCAGTTGAGAGCAGTTGTGCGAACACAGGGACATGGTGCTTAGTCACCTCAGCCACCTAGGGCTTTGGGTCAGCTGGGAAAAGAGCAAACTCACCCCCGGGCAGAGGATCTATTTTCTCGGTATGGAGCTGGACTCGATCAACATGACAGCGCGCCTCAACTGTGTGAGCACGCTCAGACGCAGAACAGCGGCACCACTGAAAATGTTTCAAAGGCTCCTGGGGCATATGGCGTCTGCAGCCGCGGTAACACCGCTCGGATTTCTCCACATGTTACCTCCCTTTGGGCAGGATGTGGCTTCTGCAGCGTCCCTCTCCCCTGGAAAGGCACACTTTCCCGGTGTTATCCAAACAGTTCCACCGTGTGGGGTATAACGGAACAGCAGTTAAACTCCCTCTACGCAGGCCTTCCGCCCCAGCCATTTGGGGTCTGAGAGTCTTGCTTAGGGCGCTGGATGTGGCAGCAACCGTGTCGTTTTCCACAGGGATCCCAATTACCTGATAGGGAACGTCTCGGTTACAAATGTAACGTCCCGTCGCCACGGTTGCTGACCATCGCTGTACGGCCTTCTCGATCTCGGCTCCTCAGCGAAAAACAATGAGTGCGTGCGCCCACTTTGGCGCAGCGGGGCGGGGGGCGTGACGTGATTTACGCACGCCAACATTAATTTCTACCAGAAAGACTCGGGAGAAAGATTATATAACAACCGTTTATTTATTGACAGCTCGGCAAGCGTAAATATATAAAGTTATTTGGCGTAGGCCCCGTCCTTAGCGAGCAAAGCGAGGGTACCCAAATCTGCATGTCTTGCCTGACAGACTGATCTCATGAAACTGCGTATGTATGACACGCCAATTCCTATTTCCATTTTTGGCGTGCTATCAACACGCAAAATCGCTTTTCAGCGTGTTTATGAACGCCGTTAACTTAACGTTACATTACTGTATATACAAATATATGACCTACTCCAACCCCGTCCCTAAACCTACCCGTCACTGGTTAATACCATTTATAAGTCTTTCCCTGCCATCCTAGTAAGAAAACTATCGCTCCCCAGATGTATATCAAAATTTTGGCTTTATTTCGCTCGGATTTTTAACGGCATGTACATACACGCGGAATCACTCGGACATAACGGCGTAGATATACACGCGTACACGCGGATAGCTCAAAATGCGTATAAATAACACGCCGCTTGACTTGAAAGTGGCGTGTATGTTTACGCAAAAGTCATGATGTCATGTTGTGCCTGAAGATGAAGGCAGGGGCGCAGCCGACCCCCCTGGAGGTAAAGGAAGGGACCATCCTGGTGGTGGTTGGGGAGGATGGAGGTAGCTGGCAGCGACAGTATCTGCGAACTCAGACAAATGTAAGTACCGATTTTAAATACTATCAGTGTAAGCACCTGATTGGTTAGAAGAGAGGTAACGCGTGACACGCTGATTGAGTCTTCCTGACAGAACTTACGCTAAAGCTTTCATTGGCTCATTCTGTAGACACTCGAAGATGATAGAGCTCCCTGAAGTGATCCCAATTACGTTGTCACGTCAACGTTACATCTCCCGTTCCCTCCTTCAGGGAACGAGGGTTACATTAGTAACCGAGACGGTTTGTGCTTTTCACTCTGTTAAGAAGACAGTGAGAACAAATGAGTCACATAAGAGGGGTGGAATTTTTGCATGCAATCTGAGCATAGCCTTATTGATTTTGCCAAACTGGGTGAATAATATGTTTTTACTTTATCTGGCAAGTCTTAAAATCCCCAGATCACAGTTCCTCTGTGCACTTCCTCAATGATCAATGAGACAGGATTATTTATAACTAATTTCTGTACAGAAACACAGCACAGGGTGTCAGTGAGTGTGTGTTCAACCCTTCTATGTATAGTGCACAGCTCAATGAGAAGCCAGCCCAGGGTTGGATATATGAGATGAGGGGTTGTAACACTTGACAGAGTCTACTTGTGCAGAACGACTTTTTCTTGGTGGCATCTAACATCTGCGGTGGTAATCGGGCCTAATTGCTCTCCCGATCTCATGTGCATTTGGAGATAGCTTTTAGTGCTCTGCTGAGAACCAGCCGGTTCACAAGAGCAGGACAGCAGGCCTGTAGAGGAGTGGGAGGATCTATATTTTATCTGTCTGTTTTCCCTGTTAAAATTGTGTGAGTGGTTTAAGAGTACGTCTGGAGTGACAAGCATCATTGCTATGCTAAAGTTACATAAGAGGGCTTTTTTGTCAAGAATGATCATTTACTTACTCATTTGGGTGTTATAGCAATGGCTCTTTTCTTGAGTTAAGAGTGCAGAAGAATGTTCTCATCATCTTTAAGGTAAACATGTGGCTCTTTGGGACATTTCTATTGCACAGAGGTTGCTCTTTACACACTTGGGAGACTTACTGAAGAAAATTCATGTATATCATATCAATGCATTATTTATTAATAATCTTCACATCTGGTTTAATCATATATCGGACTCAAGTTGCAACATTGCGTATGTCATATGGCATAATATTTTTATATGAATGTGTGTATATATATATATATATATATATATATATATATATATATATATATATATATATATATATAATATATATATATATATATATATATATATATATATATATATATATATATATATATCATAGGCTATATGCTTAAGGATAAGGGGAACATTTTTGTAGAAATCTTGTATTGCATTTCAACAGCAGTTTCAGAAAGGCTAAATTACTTGTATATCTTGTTTGCAGTACAATGATACGATTTTAATGCAACTAAATCCAAAACCTAACACTAATTGAAACTCGCAAAATCGAACGTTGTATACTTTGTTTGATAATAGATCCATTTAGTCCACCGTGCTTCTAAAAATGAGATTTTTCGTATCTATATCCTTTGTGTAGAAGCATCTCATTCAGTTGCATTTTTAAATTGCCTGTACTAATGCCCTTACGTAATTACAATGTGAAGGCATCAAAGCTACTTTGAGAGTACAGCTTGTTCCATTATCTTCTAGCCATAGCACAAATAACAGACAGCTGTTACGTATTTTTTTAATAAATAAATAATCACAGTCATCCAGCGTTGTGCATTCAGATGTAATATACATGACTCCTACTCTATATCAAAGTCTTCTATTTCATAAATATCTTCTAAAGTCATACAATAGCTTTGTGTGAGGACCAGGGATTTAACAGCCTGGTTTCACAGATATGGCTTAGATTAAGCCATAATTAAACAATGGCATTGACATATTTTAAAATATGTCAGTGAAAGTTGCTTTCAGTTAAAACAGCTCAATATTGTATTTTAGTCCGGACTAGGCTTGTCTGTGAGACCAGGGGAACATGTTATTGACTGATAATCTTCCCCTTCAGTGAGCTGCTTGAGGAAAGGCTGCAACTGGTTCATTGAGTCTGGAGTTGAACATAACTCTCGATTGTCCATTCAGTCCGGTTTGTGAACTGTATTAAGTGGTTTTTTGAAAAGAACCAGTTCAAAAGAATGATCCTTTCACTGATCCAGTACTCAAGTTCAATTCACTGACTTAATTATCTAGGTCCAGTGGTTTTTGACTTCAGGAGATCTGGAATATAGCACATGAGTCATCGACTTTTATGGTGCTTTTGTCATTTTTGGAGTCGTTATATGGGGGAAAGCTGTGTGAAGACTCCAAAAGTTTTCATTTGGGTGAACTATGTCTTTGAGATTTCCATCTTTGATTAGTGACTGTAATGTCTGGTGCTGCTGTAACATAACCTGGTTTTAACTGTTTTCATTGTGCCATAGCTTGAATTTGTGTGCAAATGTACAAAGTCTTGCTGGGGGAAAGTAACTTTGAAAAGTAAAGTAACTCATTGCATTACTTACTTACTTTATTAGAACAGTAATGCGTCACGTTACTTTTGCGTTACTTTTTTTCACCTGTGGTGGGCTTGTTTTTATAGCAAAATAAGTTAAGGCAAATGTAAAGACCCTTTGACACCAAACGTGATATAATAAGATTTGAAGACTGAAGGAAATGCAAATTCACTAGTGTACAGTAGAGGGGGCAGCTCAAGCAAACCTTTCAGCTGTGCTGCTATTCTGGATAACGGAAGAATAGGATGCAGGAGAAAAAAGCTTAACACTTACTTTACCAAAATAAACAAAGCAATCTATAGTCATTTTTGCTTATGGTTTAACTGAATCATAGGCCAGAAGGTCAGAAGCAAGTACATTGGTCAAAGTGAGATTAAATGCAGAAAAAATTATGTTTCATTTAACATAATTAGTTATTGGAGGTTTGCATAGTATTCTGAATTTGCATTTCACTTATTTGATTCATTTTGAGGAATGAGTAAATGCACGCTCACATTTAGTCTAGAAATAAATTAACCATCATGTTTACACACGCCTCTGAACTTCAATTTGTCTCGACATGGGGACAAGAGAGCTGTCAGGCAATAAATTTGAAAACAAAGTAACTTGCGTTTCTTATTTCAAAAAGTAACTCAGATATTTTGTCGTAAATTTTAAAAGCAATGCGTTACTTTACTAGTTACTTGAAAAAGTAATCTGATTACGTAACAAGTTACTTGTAATGAGTTAACCCCAACACTGCTTATTTCCACTTAATGGTTTTTCATCTGCCTTTTTAAATTCAACCACATACTATATTTACCCATATTGTAACACAACGTGTCAACCAAATAACAACATTTCTGTCATGACAACTCTCGAGTGGAATGTTTTTAGATATTGGCATGGCAATGGATATGGCAATGTTAATGTATTTGGTCTTGGCAGAATAGATCTGCTACGCTGCTGCCGAGCAAGTTCCAAAACATGCTACTGCCAATACATTCACAGACTTTGCTGTGAGCATATAAGACATGCTGCTGTTACATTTGTAACATACACAATTTAACCCCCGTAGCGGATCTATACAGGTGGAGCTGGGGAAGGTGGGAGATTTCTGAAAGCATGCTGCAAACTGCTAACAGCAGCACACAGGTATTTGTTTGAATGTTGACCTATGTAGAGTTTCATGCCAGAACTAGGTATAATATTAACACTTGTGGGCTTTATGTGCTTGTCAAAAATGTACCAAACACAGTGTAAAATGTTCCTGTCTTTGAAGGCAAAGCTTCACTGTATAACGTGCACAGAACATTAGTACACAAAAGATAGGGCTCTTCAAACTGAGGTCAGCAGACCAATGCAAGTTTGGTCTAAATGGAGACACCTCTTCTCCATCTCTTCTTGTGTCATAACCATTACTGAGGACCCACAATGTTTTAGCAGGCCTCTGGTGTAATTAGCCGGGATGCACAATGGGGCCATTTCTGCTGTACCACTCAGTCTTGAGCCCCTGTGAATGCAGCATTACCACAAACAGGGTAGAGGAAGAGCCCGCTTACATTAGAGAATGTGATATTAATAACCCCCCGAATAGGGCTAGAGGAAAAGCAGATATGGTTGTAATATGTCCGCCTTTAAAAGGGAAAACAAAGGCACTGGTGTATTTTTCCTGCATGAGCTGAGTGAGCTCACATCATACAGTATGTGAGCTCTGAAACCAGCCTCTACATAAACCAATGACTGGCTATTTTCTACATATTTTGAGTTTGTGACTGATTCATAATCCATGTGCAAATAGTTTACACGCACTGTAGATCTTGTAGTTACAATATATTTTGTAAACAAGAATTAAAAGTTGTATTATGACAAATGTTACAATGTTTACTAACCAGGCATGATGCGACTAACAAGTTTCCAGTCAGATGACACAGTCACAGCCAATCAAAAGATTGAATGTTTAATGTACAACTATGATGTGGATGTGGGAATTGTGACCAATTAGATGGTGCAGTGGGCGGTGCCAACCAAGGCTACGTCATGGAAATTGAAATCAGTGATCGTCAAATTGTCTTGTCGCTCACCCCTTGGCGAATAACAAACTCGAGCTGCATTTGAAATTGTGTAGTTTCAGAGTACGCCCAATACATTTGAACTTGAATGCGCAAGGAATCCGGTGTCGGGCGCTTCAAGTATATGCAAAAACTGTTGTGCCACTTGATTCTGCAAACCAGTATTTGTTATCATATTAATTTAATTTGTTATCATAACCATGAATAAACTGTTTTAGTGCAAATAGTTTTGCCTTTTTTGTACTTTGTTCTTCTAGTTATTTAGTGGCTATGTCTCGGCGGTGAGTCTCATACATTCATAAGAAATTGATTATTTCCACGTTGAAAAATTAGATGGGTATATTTTACTAAATGACGAACATCTCCAATATTGATGAAGTGGGTATTTTAGGTATGCAGTGTATGTATACATTTTATGGCATACTACAGGTACATCCAACATCTTGGTATTGTCCTTGTATTACCCCAAAAATAATTTGCGCAGAAATATTAAACAAGTACAATTTAACTACAAGGAACAACGTTTGATTTTAAAGCACTCAAAAAAATTTCCCTCGACTCTCATCTTACTGTGCTTTGCATACTATACAGTAGAGAAGTAGGCATATTTTGACGTTGTCTCAGATTTAGCTTATCATGTCTGTCTGGTTAGAAAAGAGTGTTAGACTGACATTGATTACTGTTAGAAAAATATGCAAAAATGTTACATTTAGGGTACAATATCTTGTCACTAGGGCAATACCTTTAAAGGGACAACTTTTTACTTTATCTACCCCTGAAAGGTGCATTTATCAGTAGCATTGAGTGAGTATCAGTAACATTGTCTATAGCTTAACAAGATTCACTTTGTTTTATAACGGATGTTTACTCAAACATGAGGTTGAATGCTATTGATGTTTGATAATGGTGTAGGATTGTTTCTCTTAGTGTAGGATCATGTCCGTTTTGAATTATGATTGTAATTATCCTGATGGTTGTGTTTGTGTTATGGCTATAGTGTTTTTGGTTTTGCAAAGCCAATTAATTTGAAGCAATCGCCTATGCTTTAGTATCTTGAATATAAATTACAGTCATCCAAATTGCTGTAATTTATTACTAAACCAATATCCTTCATTAGCTCAGACTTAATGGTGGCTTTTGGGGAAAAAAGAGCTTCATTATACTTCAGACAAAGGAAAATAAATGATATACCTTATCAATTTTTCCACCCAAATGCTGCCATTTTGCCTGGAGCTAAATTATTGAAGTGGTTCTTGGTCATCAAAATTAATTTCTCCCTTTTTGCAGCAATCAAACCATTCACAGGTTATACCTCAAACCTCAAACACTGATCTATTGGGACAATAAAAAAACAAGATACATTGTGAAACATTTTAGAAAATTAGTCCATTACTAACTCGCCAATACAACTCGTCATGGTTTGCTTTCCCAGATTATTTATCATTGATCACTGATTGGGATTGTTATATGTGCTAATGAGACATGATGGCTGTCAGAAGCTCTGTGGGGAGTGCATTACCTCCCTAATGACCTAGTTTCAACATTATTTAAAGTGCTCTGAATCCAATTGACTGTGCGCACATCCATTCTCACTGGAGGACTCCCGGTGTTAGAGCATCTGGCCTTACAATGGTCTTCTATAGTCACAATACTCGCAAATCTTTCATGTGTGCCAATTACGTTTTCCCATGTTAAATAAATCCCATGATCGTGATGAGATTTGTTTGACTTAATGGTGGCATATGGTTTAGTTGTTGAAGTGGAACCTATCAGCCATTGCAATGCAGGGAGTTAATGGCAATGTAGGGAGTTAATTGACTTGAAGCACTACAAAGATTGCGGCATAAATTACAGGCAAGAGAGTGAAACCTAGAATGTTCTTTTGACATGAATCAATTGAGAAATGTTACATCCTCTAATAAAACTGTTATTTGTTTTATCACTCTGTTAATGATAGTAATGGAGAGGAGTTCAAGCCATCCTCCAGGGCAATCGAAGGGGAATCTCTACATTATCACCTTACAGCAGACAGAGACAAAAGCGTCTGTGTGTGGCGTCAGTTACTAAGGCGAGGACAGGTACGAGAATGCTGGAATGACAGCAGAACTACTCATTAGCATAAAATCTGTAGAAGTCATCCAAACATGTTCAGGCACAGACAGCAGAGATGGATCTCTTGGGGCCCATTGAATAAACTTATAAACTGAGTTATATAACTGTAGAGAAGGGATGCGTTTATTTGTATTACAAATGAAGCTGTCAAGCTCAGTGAATCTGATGACTTGCAACGGTTTGTTTCTAGCTTGAAATCAGAAAAACTGTATGCATGAAGCGTGCACTAATCAGATTGATACAGTCCAAAAGATTTAACAACGTATTTATTGAATCTTTAAGTGACACTTTCAAACCTATCCAAGTAATAATATGTCAGGTGATCAATTTATGGTGACTCATTGAACCAAGAACCTCTTTCAAAACATGTTCCCTTTCAAAAGCTACAATCGATGTTGCACTGCTCGGCGCATTGGGAACGTCTTTAAACGTGACCAGCTGTGAATATAGTGTGTAAACACGTCAATAGAATTGACCCAGAGGTATTATAGCCTTGGTCGGTGACGTCATCTCCTCTGCTTCTTCGGCTCACGTGGGGAACGATGATGAATCTCTTGGGTCTGCGGACTTCGAGCAGCCATTCTCTGAGCGTTCCTCGCATGATGATAAATCCGTCAAGGAATTACTCGAGGTGGCCAGGTTACAGCTTGACTGGCCTCAAGAACAAGAGATCCCCAAACGCAGTAAGCTAGAGGATAGGTTTCTGTCCAGTGGCAAGGGGGAGGGACTAAGACATTAGTCTCTCCCCTTTTTCGAGGACCTCCATGATGAACTATCTAGATCATGGAGTAAACCATATACCTCGTGTATCTTCGTGCCCTCGACTTTTTCGACTATTGTACGTGTGAAGTCGCGCGGGTATGCGGAGATGCCCCAGGTTGAAGAGACGCTCACGAGCTATCTCTCGCCTGGGTCTGCAACCTAGCTGAAGAAACCTCTGCAGGAAAAGTTGTCAGCAGGCATGTGCCCTGCCACTCTCAGGGTTTATGTGGCCGCTCTTTCGGCTTGCCACGCCTTGGTGGACGGGATGCCACTCAGGAGGCATCCTCTGCTCGCTTTATTCTTGAGGCCAGACGACTGAGGCCTCCAACAAGAATCAAGATCCCTTCATGGGACTTAGATATAGTCCTCGAGGGTCTAGTTAAGACCCCCCCTTGAAACTCTAGAGTCAGTGTCTGACAAACTTCTGACCCTTAAGATGGTTTTTCTATTGGCAAAAACTTCTTTAAAAAGAATCGGGGAAATGCAGGCTCCTGCTTAGACTTTACTCCAGGAATAGTTAAAGGTGCCCTAGAATGTGAAATTGAATTTATTTTGGCATAGTTAAATAACAAGAGTTCAGTACATGGACATGACATACAGTGAGTCTCAAACACCATTGCTTTCTCCTTCTTATTTAAATCTCGTTTTTGAAAAACACCCCTGAAAAATAGTCGAATGTCTACATAACACCGATTGTGACACAACAGTCGGGATCATTAATATGTACGCCTCCAAAAATTTGCATATGCCAGCCCATGTTCAAAGACAGGCGGAACTGCGCAGCCGAATCATCAAGTTCTGCAGGTGAAGAAACAAGCGAGGATCATAGGGAAAATGGCAGATAAATGTTATGTTCCAGGCTGTGCAGGGGATGTGAGGACTTTTCATACCCTTCCCACAGAAATGAAATGTCAACAGGCGTGGTTGATGTTTATCTGTAATCGGATACCGCAACAGTTTAATTCGAAGTTGTTAGTTTGCTCTGCCCATTTCACCACAGACTTATTTTCTAACCTGGGACAATATCAAGCAGGCTTCTCTCAGTGAATACATTACATACAGAAAGCGATCAAAGAACAATCTTTCCACACAGCGCGAGTTTATCTGGACACTTGCCAAACTCGTTATGAAATCAATGACGCACGTTACACTGCACAACGAAGCTCTTACTGTATTGCTGTTCTGTGTTTGCATTGGTGAAAGCATAAGAGAAACTGCGTTGCAATGATAAGAACTTCAGTCTCACGATCAACAGACTGTCATCTGCTTGCTCAATGCTCATCACGGCAAGATTTTATGGGATGGAAATAGATTTAAATACTTTATAAACATCTCACGATTCGTTAATCTCGATAGCTGTAATAGTAAAAATGTATAATAGCTGTAGTAAAAGTATTTGAGAGAGTTTCACATGTAATACGTAGCTATTTCATATGCACGCATGTCAGCTAATCACAGCAGTGGCCGGTTACTCTGAATCCCACAGCAGCCAATCACAGCAGTGGCCGGTTACACTGAATCCCACAGCAGACACGCCCCTTCAAACAGAGTGTTCAAATCAGAGGCTAAAATCAGGCTAGGAAAAATGCCTTTTATTTCTAAATTATGACTATTTTTGATCTAAAAAAAATGCTAACATTATAAGGGCAACCCAGAAAACATAATAAGAGAAAATAATAAGATAATCCCATTCTAGGTATCCCATTGTATCCTCATCCTGACTACCTGCCTAAGGTTCCTTTTTCGAATGTACATCCTGTCACTCGAGACCTTCTTCCCTCCGCCGTTCACAACGCCGTAACAGGAGAGATCTCACAGACTGTGTCCAGTCCGTGCTCTTCAGGCTTATGTCCACCGCACTAGCCAGTGGCGTAAGTCAGAGCAACTGTTTGTCTGTTATGGGGGCCACAACCGAGGGGCTGCTGCCACTAAGCAGAACATGTCACATTGGGTCAGGGATGCTATTGCTCTTGCCTATGAGGAGTGTCTAATGAGGGGTCTAAGGGCTCACTCCACCAGGGGGGGTTGCCTCCTCTACTGGACATTTTCGTTCCCAATGCGCTGCGTAGCGCAGCATCTCTTTCCGCTTTTTCAGGGAACAAGGGTTACAGTTAAGTAACCCCGAACGTTATTCACAATGAAGGTTAACCGAGTCATAATTATTATTTTATTAAATAATCTGACTCTTTTTTTACTGCCCCATTAAAACAATCGGTCACACTTTAGATTATGGTCCAATTTTCATTATTAACTAACTATAAACTGCGACTTTTGCATCAATACAATCTTAATTACTGCCTATTATTAGTTAGTAAGGTAGTTGTTAAATTTTGGTATAGGGTAGGATTAAGGGATGCAGAATATGGCAGCCCGTTCTCATCCCAAGGCGTCTTATACTGACGCTTTTGCCAAAGCGTCTATATCGAACGCACATGGCACCCTTTAGCGTGAATATGAGACGCAGATATATATGGGGCAGAAGGCGCCTCCTAGCGGCCTAACCCTAACCCTACACCATACCTAAACCTACCCATATCTGGGTGTGTTATATTGACGCTAAAGGGTTCCATGTGCGTTTGATTTAGACGCTTTGGCAAAGTGTCAGAATCTGACGCCCTATAAGAATGCGTTGAATATGGTCATGCAGAATAAGCAGCCAATATCATAGTAATAGTTGAGCTAATAAGCAACTAGTTAATAGTGAGAATTAGGCCCTAAACTAAAGTGTTACCAAACAATCTGTTTAGAACCACTTCACGGAAACAAATTTACATTACTACATTAAGCATTTGTAATCTCCAATCT
Source organism: Chrosomus eos (assembly GCA_036326025.1). NCBI lineage: Eukaryota > Metazoa > Chordata > Actinopteri > Cypriniformes > Leuciscidae > Chrosomus > Chrosomus eos. The sequence goes on along the minus strand of CM070825.1, from coordinate 33,087,100 downwards.
TTAGGTAAATATCCATATAAAGAAAGACAATTGATTAGTAAAGCTGAGCAAACTGAGTTCACTTTATTTAATTTGTGCATTATGTGGAAGAGTCAAATCAAAGAAGACTGAGTTTTGAGAACATTGTGAAAAGACCCCTCAGCCTGGAGAGCGCCTCGGTCTGGAAGCCTCCACAAATCTGCAACCCAGCAGGATGAGTGGGTGAGAAATCAAAAGTGCAACCAAGCAAAGAAAAATAGAAGAGCCTGTAGTCTTCTCCAAAGGCCTGTGGAGATCATGTGAGGAGGGGCAGGTAGGGCTGAAACTAACGCTCAGCTCACCATTTACAGTTAGATCTAGCTGTAGAGACCATGCGCTGGAGGTCATTTATACTCACATTGTCAGAACCAGGCCCATTAATCTAAATCAAGTTCCTGCACTGGATTGGGATTGTGGTGAACTCACCACGTTTTTCCTGTTGTACTTTCACTCAACGAAGGTTTAAAGATACTCATCCATCAGGAGCACTGCAGTGTAACTGCGCTATCAGTGCCTCCGCCTTGCGCTCGCACTGTTTCACCTTTAGTAGTATGACAAAAACACACTTAACACTGTGATGGTGAAAAAGACTTTTGTACTACATTGCAATTTTTTTTGAATTTTGGAGATTTCAACATGGAACACTAACTATAAAGATAACATAACCAGAGATTAAAAGCTGATGTTTTTGTAACCTAGTAGTTTCAGTGTTTTTCGTTTTTTCTCCTTTTTTGTTGAATGAAAGAAATGTCTTTTTACCAGGCTTTTTATAATGATCTTTATATAAATTATATAGATTTTTTTTTTTACCCCACACTTTTAATATTGATACAGAAAAAAAGACCATGATAAAAAATGATTATTAGTATTATTCCACTACAGAATTATATTAGACACAATACATGATTTGGCATACAAAAGTGGAAATGACCATGAACCAAAACAATCATGAATATATTATATATTATTCTGTGATGCTTGTGTGTTCACTATTGGACATTTTGTAATATTTATTGTAACGATAAACTCGTGGGAGAAGAATGGACAGACAAGCATTTTTTAAAATAATGTTGTGCAGAGCTTTGCTTACATAATTATACAACATAATTAAATGTTGTTAGATATGATGTGAAGCTATGCATTGAAGTAATTTGATAAAATGATTGAATATGATGTGAAGCTCCGCATTGAAGAATTGAACTTTTTTGATACAATTATTTTAATGTTATTTAAACGAATCAAATGAAAATAAAAAGTTAATTAAAGACTTGATTCAAATTTTAATAAATTGTTTTTGAATTATTAAACTTTTATGTTAAATTGTTAAATATTTAATTAGCCTTTTCTAATCAAATGACTAAAAAAAGATATAGAATCATGGAATAACTTTCTAGCAACTCCCTACTTTCTAGCAACTGATAAAAATAATAAGGTGGGCAATATGACCAAACTCTTTTACCACAATATAGGTATTTTTCTATAAAGGTAATGATACTTTTGATGATATAGTGATCAAATTCTTAAAACTGATTTGAAATTGTGTTTTGTGAAAATAAAAACTGATTTTACTTGACCTGTGGATGAAATAAATTCCATGATGACAAGACAAAAGTGAAAGTGTTTGATCAGTTTGTAACTCATTTTCTGGTACAGCCGTTTATATGCAACACGTTCTCACCCCAAGGCGTCATATGTGGCGCTCTTTTGACATTCGTCAAAAACTGACGCACATGGCACCATTTAGCGTCAATATGAGACGGGTAGGTTTAGGTCTGGGGTAGCGTTAGGGTTATGACGCCTTGGGATCTGCGTCTAATATCGATGCTAAAGGGTGGCCATGTGCGTCGGATTTAGACGAAATGTCAAAAGCGTCACCTATATGACGCCTTGGGTTAGCGTCTCATATTGACGCTAAAGGGTGCCATATGCATCAGTTTTTGACGAATGTCAAAAGAGCGTCACCTATATGACGCCTTGGGGTGAGAACGGGCTGTTATATAGATCCTACTTCATGTGGAAATGAAATAATTTTTTGTTGATCAACAGGAGCACAGCAGCATTAGTAATAATAATAAAGCTCTGAACTGCTGAGGTAATTGGCTGTCTAAATGAGCTAGGTAAACCCTAATGTGCAACCGATTTGGTGAAGCTGGTTTTATTGATTTTGCTGTTTGTTTTCATAGAGTTCAATGCCTTTGCCTCGTGATATGGCCTCTCAGGGGAAAAATTGCAAGTAAACTAAGCTGGAAACGGTGCCAACGAATCTCTCCTTGTCTCTTTCTCACCCCATCTTTCCACTTTACTAGGCACATCTCAATAGCTTCTCAAATGCACGTCCATGGCGTCTCAGACAGAATGTCACGTGTGGATATGCTGCAGATCACCTCTGTCACATTTCACATTTTGAGGATTGGTGTTTTTTTCAGCTTTAGCATGAATGCGTAATGTGTGTGTCTACATTGGTATGCTGGAGTTCCCTCACCTTCGCAATGTGAAAGTCCCTCTTTTCTATAGTACAAGTCTAATGAAGCACAGCTCTGTCTTTGAGCTTACTGTGATTTACTCAACAAGATGTCCTGGACAGACATACTTGGGTTGTCCTGAAGAACTTAATTCATTGGTGGCTCTTATTTCATAACTTCCATAAGGAAACGTAATGAAGATCATTAAAGTATCACCTTATATATAGTTTTCCTAAAATTCTGTAATTCTGACATCAGATATATGTTTAGTGCAAAATTGTTCATCGCACAACATACTTACCTATCCTCTTTTCCCCAGTGTTAAAACAAACACGGGTGGGTCTATGGCAGACTTTTAATCCGGCTAGGATTGGATGTGATGTCGGTGGGATGATGGAGATTGGTGCCAGCGTCTGAAATCTAGAAGAAAGAGTGAAAGCGAGAGAACATACAAAAAATGTGTCTTTGTTTCTCTGAACATTTCCACAAACTGGATTTTCGAACTAGGTTGAAAATGGTGGAAAGATCTCTGTAACGAAGTTCATCGATAAAGAAAGAAGGAGGACGGAACCGGTAAACGTAACTTTAATCACAAAATAGACATAAACAACAAAAGTAAAGTGACAGCACTCACGGATGACTGGAAAAAAAAACTACAACATAAATGTCTCATGCCTGGTCCTATCTCGTCCTTCACTGTCGTCACTCCTCCTTCTATCATTCTATCACTCTCCACTCCCACAGTTCTCAGCCACGCCCTACTTCACACCACATACCTACATTGCCCTTCCTGGCCCACCATGGTCATAGATAAGACCCATTTTCCCCGGCTTGGATCGCGTAGAGCCCTTTGAAGCTGCATTGAAACTACAATTTTGACCTTCAAGCTGTTGTACCCCATTGACGTCCAGTATGGAGAAGAATCCTGGAACTTTTTCCTCAAAAACCTTAATTTCTTTTCAACATGAACATCTTGGATGTCATAGGGGTAAGTAAAGGATCAGGACATTTTCATTCTGAAGTGAACTACTCCTTTAAAATGTTTTCATTTTTTATGGTTTGTGTTTAGAGTTACAGAAAGGATTTGACCTATAACTGCTTGACAGGATTTCTGTTCAAAGTCTGTTGAATCAGCAACACAACCAACTTGGTGTATTTGTTTTGTTGTTGTTCCACATGTGAGAAGTGTTTAGTGATAAGAGGTGGAACTGTGTTTATCTGAAGATCACATGATTTAGGTCACATGGGCTGACAGATGTCGTGCCCTTGTTGGCAGCGCTTTATAACCAAGGCTGCTCCGCAGGTGTGCTCAGCTGATTGCGGCGAGACCCGGGAATACGCCTGGAGAGATGGAGGATGAGAGATAGGGGTGATGTGTTGCTCAGCAGGGGTGGCGGAGGATGGAGGACAACACATGTCAATCAAACTCTCTCTTAAAGCCTGTCGAATCATTCCACACATAGCGCTGAATTTCTGCTACCCTTTTTTAACCAAAAGGACAAGTAAATGGATCTTAAAGAAAAACAATTTAGTCCCGAAGGAAAACCAGAGGAGAATTTCCAAACAATCTGCATTTGTGGCACATAAGCTCTAACCACAGGGCACCCGAAACATTGGAACAGACCTTCTATTGCACATTACTCAGAGGGTAGTTTTGTTCAGTTTTTGATGCTTTAAGAGAATCACCAGTTGGGCCTCATCCAGCCGTTAAATTAAAGCTGTGTTTGAAAACCCTCTCAGGCGAATTCACTAAACTATTTTGCGAGTGGTGCCTAACTACCAACCACCTGCAATCCAGTTTAGCCAGGCACTAAATGCGCTGAAATAGCTCTGCTTCCTGACTATGTAAATTAAGTCATTGTAATTCTTTTCACTGCACCTTTCTACAAATTCTTACAAATTATTTAACTTTATTCTCAAAATGCAGAGCTTTTTTCCTTGTAGAGTTCAGTTAAAGTTGGTTCACGGAAAGCAGGAGGTAAACAGTATTTATTAAGAAGAGATGTTTGTTTACATGTTGATGAAACAATACTGAAACAAGTATATCTGTCCAGACTTACTTGTGTTATTTTAACGATCAGATTGTCAGGTGTCTACTGTAGATCTCAAGAGGTCCGACTTAAGAGCAATTACACCTGGTTCTTTAGGCCAGTTGTGCCACCATACTTCTAATGGACTCTTCACTTTTTTTTATTCTAAAAACTTTTTTTTATTCTAAAAACTTTTTTTTATATAAACTTTCTTAAAACACCTCTTTTACATTTCAATTTTTTTTTCATATTGTGATAAGTGAACTGGCTTCTATGGACAAGAAAAAAAATGTAGGGTTGGACTTGATTTTGTCCATTTGGGAATTGATTGGATGATTGTGGTTTGCTATTGGTCGATCTCATGTGAGTGACAGGTTGCCCCGCCCTCATGACAGTAAACACATCATCAGAGAAGAAAAGAGTTGTCTTACTAGAGGAAAGGGAAGTTATTTTGATTAAAGATTATGAGGGTACATGCATTTTAGAAGAAGAAAAAAAAACAATGATGTGCATGGATAAATCATTTAAATACTGCAATATTCCACAGACAAAATGTGACTTTAATTGGTCGACTGTGTCCATCAGTGGACATGCATCATGGGAGAATTGTGTTATTTTTGTCAATTTTGTTTTCTGAAAGTCATTATCAGTTCCACCACAGTGTAATTTTCTCAGATGACATTAACGTTCTGCAAATAAAATGACAGTTTTTGAAATTGCTGGAATTATTTGTTTTCTAAGTCTAATTTGCAGCTAGCATTTCGTGTATCCGATGTATATAAAACTATTCAGTACATAACTAACAATTGTATTTGCATAATTACGTTAAAAATGTTAAAAGTAAAAAATGAAATAGTCTGTTTACAAATTTTGATTTGTCTTTATTTTCTTTCACTGACTGAGTTTTTTTTTTTTCAGGGACAAAACTATTCAGTGGGGAGAACATAACTCTGGGGCAGTTAACAAAATACATAATAAATTATAAGAACATTATTATTTTCACATAATAGAATATTGTCACTCAATAAATACTGAAAAGATTTGTGATTCTTTCACTTTGTTTAGACTATAATATTTTTAATGCAATATATATTTTTTATGGTTTTATTGTTATTTTTCTATGTGAATTGATTTAATGTATTATAATAATGGTAATAATAAATAAAATATAATAATGGTAAAAATGTCTGGGTGTGAGATAAGGGTAAAAATAATCATTTTCTCTGCATTCCCTCTCAAATCATTTCATTTTTCAAACCGTTTTCCTTGATTAAAAGTACCACAGTCCATTGATTTTACTGCTGCGAATTCCAGTTTAATAACTGTGTTAAAGTGTAACTTTAAAGTCTAACGCTTTAATGTGCTCTAAAACGATAAAAGATAAAAAGTGAAAAGAAATGAACTGCCTGAGGATGAAAAGATCATATGAAAAATGCAAAAAGAATCAAATATTTCATCCTGGATTAAAAGTGATTTTGGTAGATTGATATCATTTAAAAGATTTTCCGCATGGCGCAGAGGACTGGCAGCTGTGCGACTGCAGTTTTGGATTCTCTGAAAGAGAACGGATGAGAAAGAATCGGAAGGATTATTATGTCAGACACCCAATGCCGTGCCGACTCAAGTGTTTAAGAGTCACATGGGTCATGATGAAATGAGAGCGCTCTGAAACTTCCTTGAACTCTGGACTGTATCCGTTTTATCTGTGACCTAAAAGACCAAGAGCTCTCTTGGTCTTTAGCCATTGTGGATACCCCAAGCTGCTCTTTGACCATTACATCACTCATTTGATGGCTTTTATAAACACAATTCCCCTCCTCTTATAGGATTTATTCTCAATATAGTTTAAAACACTACAGATTTTTGGAACTAGTTCAGATACTTTGTTTTTTCATTGAAGGATTTAGGAAAGGAAACAAGCCTGTAGCCTCACACTCTCAGCAGTGCATGCAATAAAAATACAGGTTATACAGATTGCCCCGTCCTCATCCCTATGGCATTGAAACTTTCAAAGACAATATACTGTAAATAAACAGATAGCATAGCCTTCTGTGAGGAATCCTATATATGTGCAGTTCCCACACACTGGAAGCCGTCCTTCTGCTTGTACCACACTATTTTTAAACTACAGTCTGTTGATTCGGCCTCAAACTATATCAACTGTGATTCACAATGTTTATGTTTTTTCTCCAAAGATCAGAATAGCTACCATCTTAATATATATTGTCTAAATAAATCCTCCTCCTCCCTTTGATGCGATAAACAATTTCACATGGTTGTGACCAAAGAACATCCCCAGTGACCAGCAAGAACGTGTCGTCTTCTTTGGTATTGACCTCTGAAGGAAATAACGACAGTGTCTCATCTCGGTGCAATCAGATAGACAGTTTCTTAGCAACAGTGTTATAAATGAGAATAGTGGAATAAACGTTGCCGTCAAGGCCGGCGCTTTCTGTAGGTTTGCCAAATGAGGTTATTAAGTGTATAAAATCACTTCTAAATATTACGCTTAGATTCAAATTAAATCTAATTAAATCCCTAGTGTTACAGTCTGTAACCATTAGATAAGTTCTCCTCACAATGAAACGACTCATGTTTCATCTCAAAATCAATTTAAAAATAATATTTTGTATTACAAAAATGTGGAGTCTATTACAAAAATGGAATTGTTTTTGACCTTTTGTTTTTTGTATTCTGTAATGGTTCATTCATTCATAATGGCCATTGGTTATAATGACAAGTACAGAAAGGGCCAGTCCAATAAATGGGCATATTGTCATAATTTAAATACTATATGAAATATTTAAAAAATAATAATATTATATTATAGTATGTTATATTATAAATATATTTTATAATAGTCCTATTTTATTAGAACTATATTAAATACTTGCAACATTACATTTATCAAAATTTTATTTAATAGGAGCCAAATACCACTTTGTTTTAGTGTCATTGTAACGTAATGTTAAATGTAGTTACTATAGTAATAAATAGAAATTAAGCATAATTGCATGCAACTAACCCCAACCCTAACCCTATAGTAAGTACATGTACAGTAGTCAATATTACTATACTGTGTGTGTGTGTGTGTGTGTGTGTGTGTGTGTGTGTGTGTGTGTGTGTGTGTGTGTGTGTGTGTGTGTGTGTGTGTGTAGTTACGTTGTAATATTCACATTACAAATATACATTGTGATATTTGTATTTAGCAAAAATACTGCTTTCCCCGACACAGAGCAGAGCCATTTTTGGACCCACTATAGTCGTGAATCACTGTCATACAGTATATCAAAATATAAACATTGTTAACACAGTAACCATGTTAATACCAATGTTCTGTTTCATAGATTTTCAATTGAATGACTGAAAACAAGCTTTTCTGTTCACACTTTTGTGTTTGATAGCATCACTGCTAAGCATAAAGCAATTATGAGTACATTTGACATGTTTACCTACACCGCAAAAACAACGTGTTTATTTCCCCCTTGAGTAAGCATGCGAGTAAACTTTACCATATTAGATGGATACACTTTGCGATTTGAGCTGACTCATGTAACATGGCAGGATGGGAACAAAAGTGCTGTGTCTTTGATCATTTAGATGAGCTGTTCGCCTGAAGGAACACATCCTTCCTGAGTGCTGGAGAAGAGAGCTCTCAGTTTCTGTTTATGTCATAGAGAACAGTAAAGCTGCGCCTCCCGCAAGCCAGGACCCGGTAAGACCAAAGTCCCCCCAGTCTTCACCGAAGCAAAAAAAAGCCAATCTCACCGCCAACAGACATGTTTAGACAAGATGTCAGAGCAGAGACAGGCTGATTTGCCTTTCACACGACTCGTCATCTTCCAAAATAATGATAGTCCAGGAGAAGTGGGCGAAGGAGTCAACAGAAGCGCAATCGCCTTGGATATTAGGATCAGTTCGGGGTCCATCCTGTCACTCTGTTGCGAAATTGTAGCCCTCCAATACAACAAACTCCTCCTTCTGACCCATATGCTTATATGCGCTGTTCTACCACACAATGCAAACCAGCCCCAGTGAATTCTAGGTAATATGACACATAATCCATTTCAAGTATCATTATTATTATTATTATTATTATTATATCCACAAAACAAATGAGCTGTCTCACAGCTGAAAATGTGAGATTCCTGAGTGCTAAAACTCTCCAGACATCTTTAGAGGAAGGAATATTGTACCCAAGTTGGTGATTAGATGTTGTGCAAACCAAATTATGGCCGAATTGTGTTAAATGGTAAATTCCCAATGGTTGTTTTCTCGTGAAAATGCTAAAAGCAAACTAGGGAGATGCTACTTTATAAGTAACTGTAGCATAATAGGTGATTTAAAGGGATAGTTTATGCAAAAACTAATTAAAACTGGCATTTACTCACCCTCTTCAGTCCAGACCTATTTAAAGCCCTGTTCAAACCAAGAACGGTAACTCTATTAATGTCCATATCAGTCGTCTGCCTCTTTAAATGCTTGAGCTATTTAAAGCAGGATTATGATTGGCTGATTCTGATCATGTTTTTATGATGGGGGAAAAAAGTAATTCTGAAAGTGATTCCAACAATATCGTTTCTCTATGTTGTTATCAGTTGTAATGTGGATATTATTTTTTACTTTATCTTCATTGTCATCAATATAGTTATCATCCTTAGTGTAAATGGAATTAACTTTGAAAAATGCCACTGGGCAAAACCAGTTCTACCAGAAAGACTCGGGAGAGAAGATACTGTACAATTATGCATTTTATTAACAGCCCATCAAGAAATATATGCAATAAAGTTCTTTGGCGTAGGCCCCGTCCGTAACTCGCGATCCGAGGGTACGGATTCTGCATATCCTGCCTGAAGATGAAGGCGGGGGCGCAGCCGACCCCCCTTGGGGTATTGGAAGGGACCATCCTGGTGGTGGTGGGGAGGATGTAGGGAAGACCGTCTTGGTGGAGGTGGGGAGGATGGTGGTAAGTGGCAGCGTCAGCATCTGCGAACTCAGACGACTGTAAGTATGGATCTTTTATGCTCCACGTATTAGAACACGATTGGATAAACGAGAAGGTAAGAAATGACGTAACAATTAAGTCTTCTTGACAGAACTTACGCTACGCTTTCATTTCTCACAGTGAAGAAAGTCAGTCATACAGCTTTAGAAATACACAAGGGAGAGTAAATGATGACAGAATTGTAATTTCTGGGCGAACTATTCCTGTCACTATCACTAGTCTAGCCGTAAGAATTAGTCTGACCTTTGCTGATGTGAGCAATTGAAATAAAACGTAGTCTTCACAGCAACTCTGGTCTTGGTTTCCTTGGTTTTTGATTGCAAGTAGCCGTTCCTGTTCAACTGCTATGTCCAAATGTCTGGTGGGGATCACTGCTCCCATTAGTCGTAACATCATGCCACAATCTTAAACATAAAGGTTATTTTTTTGGAATCTATGGTTCCATCAAGAACATTTAACAACATGGAACCTTTCCATTTCACAAAAGGATCTTTGTAGTGAGAAATGGTTCTTTTGATTATTAAAAATGTTCTTCACATTAAGGAAAATAAAAGTTATTTTAAGAACTGTTCGATAAAATGTATAAAGACTGATCTGTTGTGATTCACTTGGCCTCTGTACACTTTTACAACAGTGGAAAATGTACCATCAGAACTCATCATAAAACTCCATGTGGTGAAGTGTATATTTGGTATATTTCTTGGAGTAAGCCATCAAAACGGAAACTTTAGAAAGACTTCTAGCTATATCAATGCACTTGCTATTGGCATTTGTGGCATAAAGTTCATTTTAAACCCTGGTTGCAATAGAAAGGAAGCAGTAGGTTGGAAAAAAAGACTTCCTAAGGGGTTAAGTTTACACCTGCTCACATTGCCTTTTTTGTATGAAACATATGAAGTCTCCATATGCTGTCAATCTGTGGCAAAAGCATCAAAGAGTTCTGGAATTAAAGCCAGAGGTAATATTACTTCATGCAACTGGTGTGCAATAACACAAACAGATTGACTGCAATGCAGTTGTTTATGTGTTAGCTCTCTTACTCTCTCTGTCTTTTTTTTTCTTTCACTGACACCTTCAAGGCGCCATTCCTGAGATTCATTTGCTGCTGTGGTGTGCACAGTTACATACACAGTTACATATGTTTTGCTGTTATTAACTTCCATTGCCTAGCAGATCTGGCAGATCCAAATTTACAGCACGATTTGGATGCTCAAGCATTGTATTTGGTCTTTGACCACGTTGAGTTGTCTAACCCAGACTACTAACCATCATCCCGAATCTGTCACAACACTGTATTATGTATGCCAGGCCAGTAGTTGGCGATGTCACTTAAACAAACACAACACGCCTAATAGACTGAACACGTAATACACATGAAGTCATTGTTTTTACAAATTGGTGTTTTTGTAGTTTACACGGATGTGATAATAGTATTGTTTTCAAAACCTTGCACTGTGAATTTTGTTTACAAAAGTGTGCGTTTTCAGGCTCCCAAAACATTGTGCTACCAACAAGCCGAGACCAGTATTGTGTCAAATCCAATGATTATTTCATACTCAAAAGCATTTGAGAACTCATATGTTAGCTAATATCACTGTGTCATTATTTGTTATTGCTACAACACTTTTAGTAATCACCATACAGCACATATGAAACATCAAGATATGGAATTCAAGTCAATGCTTCTTAAGTCTTGACCTATGTATTATTGACAGGCCAGCGAAGCATGTGTCAGCGTTCACAGCTTACAATCCCACTGCAGTTTTAATGTCTTCTGAAAGATCATCTTATTCACTTTTCTTCTGGTCGAAGGCGCCTCTGTTGAAGCCCCATTAAAGCAGCCATACAGATGGTGGGACGCACAAGTGCTTCTGTTCTTCTCTGCGAATTGTTGTTCTGAAGAGCATACGCGGCGCTGGTCAGTAATTGGAGCTGGGGAAAATGCCAGGAACTTCAGTCACTTCACACTCAAGTGATTCACACACACACTGGATCAGTGAAGGGAGCCACTGCAGAACAGCAATGCCTGCTTCTCCTCTCCTAATTGCTGGCTGAGTGGAAGCAGAGCTGCGGTAGGATTGTGGACTTCAGGCAAGATAGAGGCTGGTGAAGTAATTAGGAGCAGTTGGTCCTCCATAGACCCAGCAGATGAGCGTCAGGCTGGAGAACTTCTGTGACAGAGGATGCAGTGTGTTATTTTTTTTTTTTGCTAGGCACATCAGGTGAGAGATGGAAGAGGGGCCAGGGTCTTGTGCTCCACAGTGCGCGACCCCTGTTTGAGGTTGAGCGCGCAGGGGCCAATCGCAGGCTAGTACTGACAGCGTCATTACTCAAGGAATGGATACTGACTATGCATTTTTTTTTTTTCTCTCTCTCTCTCACACACTCACTTTCTGTCTAAAAGATGAAGCTCAAAAGGCTTATGCTTGTGATGTCGACAGGCGGAAAGATGTCTTCATCAAACGAAACTAGAAGACTTTGATTTAAGGCCTTGTAACCAACTCAATATTATGAGAAAATGTAACTATTTTACGTCTTAGTGAAGTGGTGACAAATGTGTATGTAATCTGATTTGTGCAAAAATCATACAATAATGTTTTTTGTTTTTTTTTTTATTAAAAACTTGAAGGTCCACACTTAAAGGGATAGTTCACTTTAAAATTAATTTCTGATATGTTTTAGCTTACCTCAAGGGCATCCAAGATGTAGGTGTCTTTGTGTCCACAGTATTTTCAATTTTGATATTTTTAGGTCAAACCGTTCTTATCTGTCAGTCATATAATGCAGTTTAGGTAAGCTAAAACATATCAAAAATTAATTTCAAAGTGAACTATCCCTTTAAACCCAACAGTGGGACGTAAGCAATTTGTGAACCTAAAATACGTAAAATAACTAAAAAAACGTAAAATAATTTTTAAGTGCCATAACTGATACATGACAGAATCTTATAAAATTGTGTCACATATAGATTTTTACCAAGTATTAGAGGCTATTTGACACAATTTTTATATTAAAAATAAAAACATAATGCATGATAACTGTAAATAAATATTATATATATGGGTGCATGTGTACTTAGACTTTTGAATGGTATGTGAGTAGAATGGACTCAATTTTATTTTATTTTATTTTACTTATCTTATTTAAGCTATCGCATTACTGCTTTTTTTAAGTGTTACAAGCTGTTCACACATTGGCAATGCAAAAATACTTTCAAATTTCAAATACACTCTTGAATGTGAATCAAAACTTGCTTTTAAGAGTGCAAAACAAATATATATTAAGCCCTTATTGCCATCATGTGCTTTCTAATACATCAAAATATGTTTTTTTGCCTGAAGCATCTTTGTGCAGTATGGGTTAAAGCAATTCCACATAGCATACAAATAATTTATAGAATTCTGAATGTTTTAAAATGATGTTTACTCACTCCATGGGTTAAAAACATCAATAAACATTGCTATTCTGAGAGCTGTTCTCCAAAAATGTGCACCATCTATGTGCCTCACCATGAACATTTTTAAATGACTTCCAGGACACCGTTTGACAAAATTTTTCCTTTCATTATAAACCTTTTATTGCCATCTTATATGCATAATTTGCTTGTAAAGCAAATCAATTAGTTTGTTACCCTGAGGCAACTTGCAATGAAGGGTTAAGCATATAAGGCTAGATAATCCCAAATACTGATTAGAAGTACAAAGTAATATCAATCAAGAGATTTCTTATTCTTTTGGTCATCTTTAAAACATTCTTAACTAATGCAGCATATTTCAAACTGATGATTGATAGTTCCAAAACGTTATTGCCTTCCACCTAGAAGATGTTAGTGCAGATAATGGTATAGCCTGAATTTAGGCTTATCTTCTAATGCAATTTATTGATTACATTATGTGTTGGTTTCATGATAATGCTCAGAATTGCACCACTCCATCTCAATCATTTACAAACTTGCCTTGCAATCCATTTGAATTTCCTCCAGAGCTATTACAGTTTTCTCAATTGCTAAGACACATTTCCTGAAATTATGACACATTTCTCGAGAAATGTTATCTTGGCACTTCAAGTACCAAAATCAAGTACGAAAATCATTTTAGTTTTAATTTAACTAATAACACTGTTTATGTTAAACTAAGAAGAGTGTTAGTTTTTAAAAAACTAAGGTTTATCTTTGGCTTAAAGTATAATTTTTTTTAATAAAAACTATATTGCAAATACTGTATTTATCATGCAGTATGAGATGCGTGGTGGGTTTAGCTGGGCACATAAGTGTTTGCACTACTAACTAAAAATACAGATTTTTTTGGTGAGATAGAGAGGGTCCTGTCAGAACTTGCCAGGAATGAAGTACCAGATTGAGGAGGGACTGACAGCCGGCTGGCACGAGGGGGGGTACGAGCCTCCTTCATGGTAACAGCTCCGAATCCTCCATTAGCTGCCTCTCCTGACACATGCTGCCCCCAATAATGAGAAATCACCACTAGAGTCACATTGGACTTCACAATCTTTCTCTCTGGCTCAATCTGGCCTTACCTCCTATTCCTTACTGCGCGTCCAGAGTGACAGCCTCATTACGGTTTAATGGGATGGGTTCAGTTTAATCTGAGGGGGGAATGATATAGGACCGTGTATTTAAAAATCTCAAGCCATAACTAGGCCAACAGCTGTGTTTTCAGCAAAGTTGGTCAAAAGATTTGAAAAATACGATTAAATGATTGGAGGGCTGGAACTAACTTTCTTAATGATCACTGACTGTGTGTATCAAGAAATTTAAAGGGACAGTTCACCAATGACATATATTTCATATGTGTCAGCTGTGTTTAATTATCCTCATTTGTGTTTAGTACTTAAGTTATTCCCTCTCCTGCACTCCTTGTCTGGTCACAGTTATGCTATTCGTGTTTGCTATTTGTCTGCCTGCCTTCGGGAATAGTATTATTACAACTATTCTTGTTTGGAACCATCTTCTCCTGTCTTCGTCTGTTCACCTGCAAACATCCAGTGAAAATACCACGCCAGTACAACTTTAATACATTAGCTCATCCGTGAACATGATTTCTGCCTGAGTCCCGTCAGATTGCTTTCCATTGGCTGTGGAGGTGAATACAGCACCTCCCATGATTCCACGCTTATTCGCGACGTCATCAAGCTACACCTTTGTTTTATATAAGCAACCCCTAGAGGCAAAACTTACATACTGTTCCTTTATGTTGTTGCTGCCACCAAATTATTGAGTCAGTGAATTAAATTGAGAACCAAAAACTGGTTCTTATTTTTAAGGTGTTATTAATATAAAATCATATTCTATTTAGAATTGCGTTTTGACAATTCAGTTAAATTAATGAATAACCTATGACAGAAAATTAAATTTAAATAGTTGTTTTCCCATACTTCTGTTGAAGATGTCATGATAGCAGCACATAATGAATTTGAATTCCTCGATTAGCCTATAGGTCTTAATAAAAAGTCAAAATGTCTGAAATGTACATCAGAATAATAACCCCATGAATAACAATAAATATTAAATTCAAAAATAGTAATACTAGTAGCAACATGCCGCTCTCTGCCAGTTCTGTGGGGGTCATCTTAGCCAAAGTGCCTAATTTTATCTTTACACTTCAAAATAAAACAAATTTTTACTCAACATTTCTAAAAAAAAACATTAATGTGCCCAAAACCCTCATTAAAACACACACACACACACACACACACACACACACACACACACACACACACACCACACACACACACACACACACACACACACACACCACACACACACACACACACACCACACACACACACACCCCCACACCCACACCACACACAAAACAGAGTACAGTGTCATAGATCACTATTTTCCAGAGACAAATAATTAACCGTAACCTCAAAACTGACAAAATTTTATGAATGTTGATATTCAGATGAAATTACAGGTGAAAAAATCGATTCACCTTTTATGGTCGAACAAAATAAAGTCATACAGGTTTGGAACAACATGAGGGTGAGCAAATAATGATTGACAAACAAATTAATTTTTCCATGTTTGCAACAATTTGGCATAATTCTTAGAGTTGCTCGATGCTCGAGTCGTACACATGTCAAGTTTTCCTGTTCTGGTGGGAATAGTGTAATGAAGCTTTGAGAGACCTTTTGTATACTTGACTGACTTGACTTGCTCTGTCAGCCATATGGATTTTTGTTTTAAAGCATGATTGAATCATCTATAGTATGAGCACAGAGTAAAATTGAATTACAACAGGCAACATACAATTGATCAATGGAGGATATAGTCACTGGGGCAAAGGGTCAGATGACAGCCATGGTCACATCCCGAGAACTGAGGAGAATGCATGCCCATCTCAGCATTCAAAACATATACAGAACATTATAACTGAATATCCCAGATGGTTCAGTGTCAATGTGGACTCCATCATGTATCCTTTGTGAAGGCCACTGAAGGACAGTGTGTAAGAAAAGTAAATCCTTTAGAAATGCTTTCACAGCATGGATTGAACATATACGGCGAACTTTATCAAATCAAGGTCTGTGCTGATTGATTTCAAGCCACACAATGGGTTTTTCATTGACAACAGTGGAACAAATGTGTTTGCTGGTTTCTTGCGCAACTATGCTCAAGTATCAATACTGTAAATGATTTAGACTGGAAAAAACATGAGCTCTTACTTTCTGGGCTGTCAGTTGTGTGAAATACACATTCAACAAAATTCCCATGCATGAGGTCTTCACCATTTCCACTGCACCAGTGACCTAAAACAAATATAATCTACCTGGAACCAGTTCAAAAAGAGCATGATACAGAAATGTAAGTAGCGGTAAGTAGTATGTATACGATTTATTTATGAAATAACTGAACAAATAAAGCATTCTGTTCCCTCTATTTGTCTTCTTGCTGAGCAATTCATTTTTCTATTGGAGAGATCTTTCAGTCACCTGAGGAAGACATGTAAGGGAGAGTGAGATTATGCAACGCAGTCTCATGAAAGTGCGTATACCACGAATGTTATTTCTCGTGTCATTTATACGCCAAAAATGGTTTTTGCGTGCATATGCTACGCACTGAAAACCCCTTGGGTAGGATTAGGGGGAGGGGGGGATGGGGGTGCGTGCGTATTACACGCCATAAAGTGCGTATCATATGCACGCGAAAACTGCGTATCACATACATGCAAAAACTGTTTTTGGCGTATAAATGGCGCGAGAAATAACATTTGTGGTATTGATATGCACTTTCATGAGATCGGGCTGGATTATGATGTATCCCTTTTTATTTAAATTGCCCTCTGCATGTTAGAAATGGGCTAGAGGTTCAAATAATACACATAATTATATTTCAGATGCGAGTTACCAATTATAATTAGGAGAAATGTGAATGTTTTACATTTCCAATAAATAAATCTGAAAATAAAATTGGAAAAATGTATCTCTTTTCTACATTGTTAATCACTACTGTTCAAAAGTTTGGGGTAAGTAATATATTTAAAGAAATTAATATATTTATTAATCAAGGATGCATTACGGTAACTCGACCAAAAGTGACAAAACAACTGTTTTTAACAATATTAAGAAAAAATTTCTTGAGCATGAAAAACAGCATATTAGAATGATTTCTGAAGGATCATGTGACACTGAAAACTGAAGTAATGATGCTAAAAATTTAGTTTTGCATCACAGATGTTAATTACACTTATATTATATACATATTACACAAACGTATTAAAATAAAACAGTTATTTTCAATAGTAACAATATTACACAATATTACTGTTTTTACTGTATTTTTGATCAAATAAATCAGAAATCGAGTTGCAATGACGAGTTCACTGCATTCATGCGCTCAGCATGTCTGTAATCAGCTACATGCTCATCACTGCAAGCTGTCGACTCCACGATCTAAATAAAATATAATGATAAAAACATAATGCTATAATCAACACTTTTCAGATTAGTTAACCTTAAGAGCAGTAGTAAAAACGTGCTAAAAGTTTTCAAGAGAGTTCTACATGTAATACCTAGTTCATATACAAAGGTATTAGCCAATCACAGCAGTGGGAGTTTACACTGAAGTCTCACAGCTGACACGTCCCTTCAAACATAGTTGTCAAATCAGAGGGCTAAAATCAGGGTAGGAAAATGGCTCTTATTTCTAAATTTAAAATCATACTAATATTATAAGTGCACTCCAAGAAATATTATAAAATAATACATGAATGCAGTTCATGGCCCCTTTAATGTAAACAGTAATGCATAATTAAAAATAAATAATGTAAAAGGGATACATTTAATAATGATTAGACTTTAAATAACAAAAAAATATGACTGATATAACTTTGTTCATACTCATACATATTCATCATGGCCCATCCACATACTGTAACTGAGCCCTGCAAGGGACCTTCAGAACAATTCAGATTTATTGTTGTCATACAGCTTTGAAACTGATATGGAGACAGACGATGAGTAACCATAGAACTGGAAACGAGATTAAACACTTGTGTGGGGGGTCTCTGTGGAATAAGGGTCAAGATCGAAAGACAGGTTTAAAGAATAGAGGCCAGTGTGACTGGACCTCGCTGTAAATCCAATCAGATTGTCCTCATGAAAACTGGTGGCTGATCTTTACTAAGCTGTCCTTCAAAAAAGGACAAAGCCATTTCATTCACAAGCCTAACAGAAGAAGACTCCAATAAAATAGGAATACACTTCTAAAGCGATAAAGAATATACATTTTCCTTTTCATAGATAGATAGCTGCAGAACAACGCTCAGCATTTTAGAGATTTTCTGTGGAAAGCGTGAGTAGTGCTCACCTGTGAAAGACTCAACTGTTGTATGTGGGTCATTGATATACAGGTGTAATTAAGCATTACTGAATGGCAATTCAGGCAATTCAAGTCAATAGAGCCATCAAATATCTATGATATTCCTGGTCCCTAGACAGCAAGCACCACTAAAGTTTGTTTTGAAAGTGCAGCAGAGTCAGTATTTTCATAATCTTCAGAAAGACATCTTACAAATGGGTTACTTACAGCTGTCTCTGCATATTAAACTGGGATAGAAGAAAGTATCTTAACATCAAAACAATGCATTTCACCTTTGAAAAAAAGCTGTCGCATGGGTTTCTTCTGCCCACTGATTCTTACAGGCTCACTGTCTAGAGTTAAAAAGCAATGTCTTTCAGTTTGTGTAGAAGAGATGAGTCATTGAAGGTCTGTTATTGCCTTTGAGGTTACCAATAGCCTACGGTTCTTGTGATATTCCCCACAAGTCTCGGCTATCATATTGCACCTTTATTCTGTTAATATCTTTAAATCTTCTTCTCTTCTTTGTTTTGGTCTGCCTGTTAGCCTTGTTTGAATCCCACCTGACTTTGTTGCATAATCTCTTGAATAGTGGTCTAGTCTAGATGTATTTTACAGTATAAGAAATAAGTCAAATAACGCTGCTGTGGTCTCTGTATTGTTTGGATTAGGTTTAGGGTTTGGGTTCGGAGTATATTAAAATAATTACTAAAATTAGTACCTTTCAAATCACATGCATGTAAAGGTGTGGTCGCATTAGTACAATTTTGTGGGCACAAAAGTTAATTTATTAGTGTGGCGATGGATGAAACACAGCCAACCCAATCTCGTGAGGAAAAATAGCCTAACTATTTTACGAGGTGGCAATTTTGTATGAAAGAATTCGTATGATGTTATTTGCATTATTTTATTTTTATTTTTTATGAATAAGCATGAAGGTCCTCCCTTAAACCTAACTATCAATTAGGCAGAAGTAGATTGTATGAAAAGATATGATTGAGATTGTACAAATTAATTTTTCAGCAATAAAATATTTACAAATTGTCATGAAATTGTATTGTACAATCTGGCTATGGAAGCTTTTTTCCGCCAGAGAATAAGAAAAAAAAGATAACTGTGACTTTTTATTTCACAGTAACGTGATATAAACTCACTATTCTGACTTTATTCCTCACAATTGCAAGTTTATATCCCATAATTCTGATTTATTTTCAAAAAAAAATGAGAAATAAAATATATATCGTTTTAAAAAGTTCTCTATTACTTATCATTAATACTTTGCAATGAGGTTTCCTTTTTGATAACATTAGTTAATTTATTAGATATTCGTTAACTAACAATAAAAATACTTCTAAATCATTTAGAATATGAACTATTAATCTTAGCTCATGTTCATTTCAACATTTACTAATATTAAAATCAAAAATTTTATAAAATCAGAATTGTGAGATGTAACCCAGACAGCAGCATTGTCACGAACTGCTCAGAGACAAGAAGGTTGAGGATTCAAATGCAGTATTTATTGAACAGGGTAATCCAAAGATGTAATCCAAAGTACAGTCAAGGTCAAACACATGCAGGCAGTCAATACAAATAAACACAAAACCAAGAGACATGAAACCAGGGAAAATGTTCAGAATTGCAATGTAACACTAAACAAGACTTTGCAGAT
This sequence comes from Chrosomus eos, assembly GCA_036326025.1. Lineage (NCBI taxonomy): Eukaryota > Metazoa > Chordata > Actinopteri > Cypriniformes > Leuciscidae > Chrosomus > Chrosomus eos. The sequence goes on along the minus strand of CM070825.1, from coordinate 33,067,092 downwards.
AATGAATGAGAAAACCAGGCTTATATAGGGTGAGCTAAACAAGATAATGAAACAGGTGAATGTGATAATGGATGAAGAGTTTGGGGAGTGAGTAATGGGAGATGTAGTTTGTTAGGGAATGACAATAGTTTGATCTCAATGGCAATCCAGCTGGTGACCGTAGCAAGTGTCGGCCCAGATCTGGCTCACATCTGGTACATGTGGATTCCACATGGCCCATATGTGGGCCGACACTATGTTGCTGTCAGGGAAACATTTCCCTGTATAAACTAGAAAAATGTAACAATCCAAAAAAATAATAATGACATGTATTCTATTTGTCAATAATCTGTTTCATTGTGGTTAAAATAAGCTAATACAGACATTTTGATGGATGCATCAGTTCGTGTAAGCCATGCTTATAGCTTATCCATTTCCCTTTTGTCATTCGCTGTGTCAGACACCTGCATGGCAAGTCTATACGCGAGCGAGCGTGCTTTAACAGACACGTCTTTCACTCAGATTACTCTCCTCTGCGGAATACTCCGGAAAGCGTCTGGCCGAGTCAGATAGGCAGTTGTACAAGTCACAGAACCTGGCAGCCTCCAAAATGAGGGTCAGTTTCCCACTGAGACTTATCATAGACTCATTCTTTATTTCTGACATGCAGAAGGAAACGGGGAAGAGGGCGACAGGAGGTGTATTATCTTGCGCATTAGGCCGATTGCAAAAACGAGAGGGTGCATCACAAACAGAAAAAGGGCATTCTGTCACATCCTGGATCAGAGTCTGGCACTGCATGTTCTTTCTAGTGAATATTTAGATTGAGGTTGCACTGGCAATAGAAAGCGAAACACATTTTCCTTGAATCTTGTTGTTGTGAGATCTTTGTGGTGATGCATTGCAATGCATTATGGCCGGTGACCTTTTTTGCACTGCATTTCACACCCGCTGCAGCTGTTTTAGCAATTAAATTTCCGCATTTCACACATTATATAAGATCTTGATGTTGCTGTGAGTAATTCATAAGCATATAGGCATAGGCAGAGTATGAACTGACTGCAGGGTAAAGCTATAAAGTATAAGTGGAGAGGGCATGTATCCAGAGAATTTATTTTCACAGGTCGTCTCAGTGCAGGCTTTCGAGAGATGGTCGCATATTGATTTATGCTTGGATGCGAGTTAAAGGGAAACATTGTACATTGTTAGATGAACTCTAATTGTAATTCAATATAAACCTTTTAATCCACACTAATTGTGTTTAATCAAAAAGAGAGAAACAATATAGGTTAAAGAAGCCTTGAGCTGATTTATTATGTTTAGGTTAGTGTTGGATTTGGGAAAGAGAAGCTGATACTAGATCAGCATTTATGGGTTGTTTTATCCTAGAAATAAAATTGTGGCAGAGTGAACAGAGAATGTCTAAGTTATGGTAATTATTATGTAAAATGTCAACTGATTATAATGGGTGTTTCTTCAACTTTGGGCACTTTTATGACCTAGGAGTTGATTTTTCTTGAACTAGATTTCAGCTTTTGTTATTTGTTTTATATGAAGGCCAAATAACAAATGTTTGTACTGATTTTTATTGATTTGCCTTTGCCCCAGACCTAGACTTTAAATTTTACTTGAGTATTTTTATCGTAATTATGTCAAATTTATGCAAAATTGTGTGATCAATTAATTGTGTGTATAAATACAATACTGTTTAAAAGTTTGGGGTCAGTAAGATTTTTAAATGTTTTTGAAAAGTCTATAATGCTCACCAAGGCTGCTTTTAAAAATAAATAAAAAATACAGTAAAATACTGTAATATTGTGAAATATTGTTACAATTTTAAACAATTGTTTTTCTATTTTATATATGTTGAAATGTAATGCATTTCTGTGATGTCAAAGCTGAATTTTCAAATCTGAAACAACTGTGAAAACAGTGATAATTTTTTTCGGGATTCTTTGATGAATAGAAAGTTCAAATTGAAATAGTATTTTGTTGCATTTTCTCATCAATACTATTTTAATAATGGACACATTTCAGTAATTTGTCAGCCAAGAGTTTAAAATGTTTAATTGAGCTTGACCTGTATGACTTTCGAAAACTTTAACATTGAATTTTTATGATGAAATGCAGAGACTAAGGGTGTTTTTTCAAAGGTGGCAAAGCACAAAAGGCATCAAAATGTAGGAATGATCCTATTCCATGTAAAATTCCCCCTTGTATTTCCATTTATATTCATACCATGTCTGTGACCAGGAGAAGACTTACACACTCCTCCTATGCATGTAGTGAAGCATACTCCACATGCTCTAGGGAAGTCTAATAATGAGCAAACTCTGGTTCACTCACCTATAGAGGTCTAATATTGTAATATATCATTGATGTTCTCAAGAAAAATTATATGACTTGCATGTTCAACATTCTGTATCGAGCATAATTTGTATTCCTGTTTAACTAAGAGCCTAACCCTAACTCAATAGACATGTTATTAAGGGCCAGAATGCCTACAGTATATAAGCTTTTCTGCCTGATTTTCAAGCACTCGAAGTAATCATGCTGATCCAACATATTTAACGCTCGGAAGATCATCTCATCACAATGTCTCAATGCACTAATACACATATGGCTTTCTTGCAACTCTTTCAATAGTAACAATCAACAGCTTCACGGCACTGCATTCCATAACCACATATGGAGAGTTAGTAATCAAATCAACCTGGGCCACGGGAATGATTAATTCCCCAGCAATCCATTGCTGATTTGTAAAAAACCTCAATCACAATGGCATGCATTTAAATCTGTCGTTGCTCATGAATACACTAGGGCCATTTGAGCTGCCTCTTTACTTATTCAGGATAACAGCGGGACTGTATTTATATCATGCTGCTGTACAAACAGCATAATCTCACTACTGAGATTCACATTCTCGCAAGAACCTACATCTTAAAGTCTTCATGAAACGGAAGTTGCGATAGTCTTTTCTTCCTATTGATATGTATATATATGAGTGAAACAGCTTCTGAGGAAAAATTATTTAATCCATGGGCATTTGATTGGTTGGTTGTGGTTTGCTATTGGTCGATCTCATGTGAGTGACAGGTTTTCCATGCCAGAGAAGAGAAGAGAAGAGAAGAGAAGAGAAGAGAAGAGAAGAGAAGAGAAGAGAAGAGAAGAGAAGAGAAGAGAAGAGAAGAGAAGAGAAGAGAAGAGAAGAGAACTGCAATAGGGAGGGGAAGTTATTATGATTAAAGATTAAGAGGGCATATGAATTTTTAAAAAATAATGATGTACATGGATAAATAATTTATAAGAAATACTGCAATATAAAAAAAAAACTAAAAACATGGTGACTCTAATCATTAACCACCCACAGTCCAGTTTAGTAAGATGCTAAATTGACTGAAATAACCCTGCTAAGTCATTTGCACTTGTTTATCATTAGTAAAAAAAAAAAAAATAACATGGTACTAACTTAAAGTCTGAGACCACTGATTGAAAAATAAAAGCAATATTTTGCCAGTATTTACGCTACCATTAAAAATTTGGGGTCAATAAGATTTGATTGATTGATTGATTGATTGATTGATTGATTGATTGATTGATTGATTGATTGATTGATTGATTGATTGATTGATTGATTGATTGATTGACTGACTGACTGACTGACTGACTATCAAAGTCATTGCGTTGGTGCTTCTAGCATCATGCTTAAATATTTGAAGCTATTAAAAGAAGTTCGCAAATATAGATTCCAAGATTCCCAATGTTGTCTGAATTTGAAAAAAAAAAAAAAATCATATTAAAGTGTTAATTACAGCACACAATACATCACCAAATGCAGATTAGTTTGCCAGACAATCAAAACCCAATACCATTATTAGGTTTTACCTGCTACCCACAGTTTTTAATCAAACATAGACATAAGTTAGGTGTACAGAGATTCATGACCTGCGTGTACTATTCCAGAATGAGGTTCCAGTTGTTCCTTGTTGTAAGAAAAGCCGTCTGTCTTATATAACCACCGGTAATTGCCATGATCCCTCTAGGGTTTTACAGGTTCACTAATAAAAGAGAGAAGAAATTAAATTGGAGATGCTAATAAGCCCTCAATTTCAGAGGTTTACAATTCATGAAATGTGCTCTCTGAACCAAAGAGCGCTGATAAGCTTATTTGAGGCTGCATTAGCGGTTGCATCTTTGCACTGTGTATCTCAATTCGTTAATCCTAATATCCTTAAAAGCAGCCATATTACTCGTTCACCACGTTGATCTGTTGTTATAAATGGCATTTCACTATTTCCCTGTATCTGTAAAGCCATATTGAAGTGAAACATCTTTCCTGGCTCTTTTGGACATAAAATATGTCAATTGAATACATTATATACACATATAGGGGTTGGACAATGAAATGAAAACACCTGGTTTTAGACCACAATATTACTATGGTCGTTGGCTTTCTTCTGTGGCCAATACAGCATCAGGTTCTCCTTTTGGAATTAAAGATACAAGTTGTTCACAGTGGCCAGGGAGTTTTAGCCATTCCTCTTCCAGAACAGTGGCCAGGTCATTATGTAATGCTGGTGGAGGACACTGTTTTCTGAGTTGCTTCTCCAAAATACCCCAAAGTGGCTCAAAAAGATTTTGATCTAGTGGCTGTGCAGACCATGGGAGGTGTTCACTTTCATGTTCATCAAACAAATCTGTCACAATTATTTCTGTATGTAATAGTGCCTTATCATGCTGACACACGTGTGTGCTGATACCCTTCAGGGTACAATGTTTGAACCATAAGGTGCCCATGGTCCTCCAATGGTTCGGGAGTCCTTGGCAGTGACGTCACCCATTAGGCATAGTAGGATATTGCAGCCCAAACCATCACTGATCAAGCCCCATGCTTTACTCTGGACTCACAAGAGTCCAGGTGTCGGGCCCACACTGTAACTCCCACTGATGTGGGAAAGACAGTGAAGGTGGACTCATCAGAGAACAATACATGTTTAATATTGTCCACAGCCCAAGAATTGGACTTTTGGCACCAATGAAACCGACATTTGGCATTGGCACGAGTGACCAAAGACTTGTCTAGCAGCCCGACCATGAATGTTGACACTGCAGAGCTCCAGTTTTGGTGGAAACAGGAGAGTCGGTGCACAATTCTGCAGTGAGTTGGGCAGCTGTGGTTTTCTGTTATTCACATTCTGTTATTCACATTATTTACAGTTATTCCTGTTGGATGTGGTTTGTCCGATGTGGTGGTGTACCAATATTACCCTGGATACCATAGCTCTCGAATGCACCACAAAAACTTGCTGTAGTGATCACAAATGAGCCAGCAAGACGCGCACCAACAAATTGTCCTCTGTTGAACTCTGATATGTCTCTCAATATGTTGTATGGATTGCAATGTTTTATGTACAGCTGTGATATTTCTCTGCTAAATCAACCTTCACACTCTGCTCTTACTGATGGAATGTAAAATCAGTGAATATTGGCCACCAGACAGCGCATATATAGGCGTGGAACCTCCAACACTATGGCCAGTGTTTAAGTTTTATTTTCTAACCCCTGTTTAGGATCATGTTACACTGAAGACTGGAGAAATTGCTGCTGAAAATTCAGCTTTGAATATAAAAAAAAAAAAAATAATTGATTTACCATATTTTCAGCAAGTCTTGCAGCATTAAAAGACACCAGATTGTCAAACTTTTGAATGGACGTGTGTGTGTGTGTGTGTGTGTGCGTGCGTGCGTGCGTGCGTGCGTGCGTGCGTGCGTGCGTGCGTTGGTGCGTGCGTGCGTGCGTGTTTTCATGGATTTTAGTTTGTATTAATCAGTCACATGTGTTCCTTTGTTTTAATTTCCTGCCACTCCTTTGTCTCTATGGTTACTAACATGATTGGTTGATTGTTTTCAGTTGTGTATTGTTAATTTACCTTGTTTGTGTTACTACTTAAGTTCATCCTTTTCCTGAGTTTGGTGTCCGGTCTTGTTTGCGTTACTGTCTGTAAAAGTAGCTTTATTTCTGAGCCCTTTGTGGACTTTGTCAAACTCTGTGTTGAAACTTCACCTTCCTCTTCACCGTCTGTCTGTGCAAAACGTTGCTAACAGTATTAGTGTGAGAAACAGATGAAGAACAAAACAAAAGATAAACAGCAGCAGTTGGTAGAGAAACTTCATTCATCCAGACAGATAGGTGGCAGTATAAAGTCCAATACACCAGGGTGAAGAGGAGCCAGTTCCCTGAAAATAACATATTGAGCAACCTTATTCAAAACTATTATTTGGAATGCATGCCTAGCTAGTTTATATTTGGAATCCACTGTGTTAACCTATCATTTCACAATTTATATATATATGCCTGCATGTGGCGAATTCACCTCAAGCCACACATGGCAAATAGCTATAAAATCACCTAGGTGAGCTTCAATGAGTCTACTTACACTGCTTGGTCCACCTGGGAGGCCACCGTTTTGCTTTGGCCTCATTCTCTCCTGCTTTAATGCAATAGTGATTTCACAATTCGACGAGAATGATTGAGACCATCCGAAACCTCTTATCCTGCTGCAGAAGTCATGTTGCGCTTGATATGACTCAGTGACCTAAGAAAATTTCCCCCTGCAAATGTGCAAGAGCACTGTCTGACTAAATACGGTACATGAATGACAAAAATCTCTCTGCTGTTTTCACGAGTCAATGGGAGTCTGGCCCGAGGAGACGTGCTAGATTATTTTGTCCTTTGGCGTAATGGTCCCCTTGCATTGTAATCACTTTCCTGCTCCGTAATTGAATGTAATTAGAAATCTGTGTCTATAATGACTAAAAAATAGCAGGTATTGCTGAAAGGCAGTGCCTTTCCATCTGTCTTAACATTAGTGAAAGCCTCATAGCAAGTTTGTGGTTTACATGCCGGAGACATTAACATTATGAGGATAATTTAACCTTTATGTAACCCTTCCCCTTCTGTTTATTTGTCAAGCCTGCAAGCGTGATAAAATAAGAAGATATTGTGTTTTGGAGAGGGATATGTAAAATGTGTCATCAACTCAACACAATGACTCTTCATAATGCGAACAAAATGCAAATGCAGAATTCTGCTAATGTGAAGTTCAGCATTCCTTAGGAGGCCCCATGTTATATCTCATATCAAAGTCATTTGTTATTGATTGTTTTAACAGATGTCTTGATTTAAATCACATTTATTGTACTTTCCTGTAGTTCAAACATACCCCTTTTCCACCAAGGCAGAGCTGGTGCTGGTTCGGAGCCAGAGCCTAGTTTCAAATCGGTTCTTTGGTTTTCGACCACCAAAGCACCAGCTCCGAACCAGTAAAAGTGGTTCTTAAGTAGCACCATATCATTGCTGGTCTAGAAGTAAGAACCGCTTACGTCAGCGGCTGGGGCTGGGTTACCGTGGCCAACAAGACGAACAGAAACTTGTGACCTCCATTTTTGAATTAGCAGCTAATCGAGCTAATAGCAGCTCGATTGTAATCTCCATTTATGCAAGTTACGGTGAGCTGCACGAACACGTTGTATTCGCCGTGTTTGGATGCCGATGTACGTTAGGTTCGCAAAGCCATGAGCATCAATAGTAACACAACGGCCGCCATTGTTGATAGAAGGCTTGTTCGAGATTCATCAGAGCGGCGCGGACCGATCGGAGCTCCGGGAGTGTTTGGAGATTATACGACTCCTTGTGCTTTTGGATCGCTTTCGCAGTGCTATGATGTCATGCGGCGATCGATCTGCGAGAAGCCGATGCATCTCGAACAAGCCTGGCGTGTTTGTATTTGGCACTTCCGCACTCGCGTTGCTGGGCAACATGAGACATGCAGTGACGTAAGATCTGGCTCTGTTGTGGCTTGTGAGCTATATTTGCATTTATTTTATTTATCTATCTATTTTATTTATTGCATCTATCTATCTATCTATCTATCTATCTATCTATCTATCTATCTATCTATCTATCTATCTATCTATCTATCTATCTATCTATCTATCTTAACATTGGCTAAGCCAATGGTGTGAGTTGGGGGTGGGGCTATCTGTTTGCCAAATAAATGGTTCGCTTTAAAGCAGGTTTCCACAAATCCGGTCCTGGAGGGGCCACTGCCCTGCAGAGTTTAGCTCCAACCCTAATCAAAGACAACTGAACAAGCTAATCAAAGCTAACCTGCTTTAACCCTATCACACATACGATCACACCGGTGTGATCAGTCTAGGCTGATCCCTGGAGCGTACGATCACACCGGTGTGAACGGTCAGTGCATCACCTGATCAACTGCTAAATTTAAATGTGCTTTCGTAGGTTGGCTGGTGATGAGCCAGAGACAGACGCGCTCAGCGCTTGTCAACTATCACAAATATTCAGTGTTTTCAAACACATAATGGTTATTTTAGGTTTCAGACATTTAAATTCACATTAGTACTAAAAAAACAATACGTTTATAGATGTCTATGAAAGCGGGAATAATAATCCTTTTTCATTGTAATTAGACAACACTTTTTATTCATATCAGATATATATTGTGTAAGTAACTGAAAAGTTGATTCTATTCTTCTCCCAGTTCACCGGCCACTTACTTTCATGTATTTCGGGAGAAGTGGATGCATGAGTGTTGTAAATCCAACAGATCCAATTCTATGAACTGAGGCACACACTAACATGGCATCACACATAGTGGCTAACGCGATCGTTGTAAAGGTGTTTAAACAACAAAACACAACCACTTGCATATATTTCACAATTGTAATATCAGATATTTCAATATTTTGAATAAAAAAGGAAAAATTAAATGAAAGCAGACAAGCAATGGCGCGTCACCATGGAAACAATAAAGTGATACGTTCTAAATAACGGTCACCGCTTTATATCTAAATACCTCACGCTTGGTGGTCAGCCAGAATATTTTAAACTTACGTGTGAAAGGGTTAAAGTATGTAAGTGTGAGGGAATTTTCTATTACTTAGCTACTGGAGGCCCAGGTCAACAGAATGACACAGAGATGACAAACATGCTGTTATTTAAAAAAATGATTGTCTGCCAATCACACTGCATGGCCCAACCTAACTGTAGTATGAAATTCAATCAGATAAGCCCATCAGTAACAGCAGTTATCCGTGGAGGGGGCCGTATTGACCCATTGTCAGTGAAGGACAGGAACATGACATGACGGAGAGGTCTTAACATGTATCTGTAGGCCTACTGAGCACACATTATTGATAGCCTCCTCTCGTTTAATCCAGCACACATTGACAATCTCTTTGCTTAGCATCGGTAGTGGGTGTTGGAGTCTCATTCATAATGGTCTTGTGCTCAGAAAGTAAACATGCTCGGTGACAACACGGCAGACTGAACGGCAGGACTGTGGCTCGGTGATGAATGAGGATGGATCAGTCACTTCCTCTCCTTTCCTCACCTCTCCATCTCCCCTGTCGAAGAACAGGAAACTGCAGTAGAGACCAGATTTACTTCATTGCCTGGATGCTCAATCAGATAGAACAGATGGGTAAGATGTGTGCTCCATTTCATACAATTTAATCTGGAGTCAAAAAGCTGTTAGAAACACAGGCCTGTAATAATATATTTTTTTCTGCAGAGGTTTACGGAAAAGGGCTTTTAAAATGTAATTGTATCCATACAAGAGATTTATTTTTGTATGCAACTTCCATAAATCTGAGAAGGAACAATTTATTTTAGCACAGTAGAAAAAGCAAAGAAAGCTATTTTTAATGGATACTTGTCGGTATTTAAAGGGGTGATGAACTGAGAAATCAAATTTCCCTTGAGCTTTTGACATCTAAGATGTCATCATATTATAACAATATCCTGTAAGTTTCAGAACTGAAAAACGTCCTTGTTAGTATAATAAATGCTTTTATTGACACCAGCCTCTGCAAACGACTCGTTTTTGAAAGTGGGGAACAATGACGTCAAAGAGGATAAAACACCACCCCGCAGAAGAAGATCAACGCCTACTTCAACACGGCCGGTTTAGCCCCGCCCACCGATTCGCGCACGCATAGCTAAATAACATAGGCCTACCTCGCCGTCCCCCAGTTGGAGAAGTTCGCAGAGCTTCAGTCGCGGAGCTCAAGTCCAAAGTCCGTCGCCCTTCGCGGAGCTGCAGTCGCGGAGTTCAAGTCCAAAGTCCGTCGCCGTTCGCGGAGCTCAAGTCCAAAGTCCGTCGCCGTTCCCGGAGCTTCAGTCGCGGAGCTCAAGTCAAAAGTCCCTGCATAAGCTTCCTCTGGAGTGCATGGAAAACTTTATTTTAATGACGTTCCACTCCAGCTGATGAGGTAAAACATTGTCCGTCTGTTCGCTTCATTTCACTGGATTGTTTTGTAAACAAGACTGGATTTGCAGACCGACATAGGCGCCGATACCGTGGGTGCTCCGGGGCTCGAGCACCCACGGAAAATACCGAGCACCCACGTGCCAGACTGCCAGTAGGGCCGTTTAAATTCATTGAAAATTAAACATTGCAGTTGGTGCTATGTGAAGCATCTGTCACTGTGATTGGTTATGTCGATGTCAGTCGCCTGCTCCATATCCTATCCACCAATCACAGCGTTTCTCGGATTAAAGCGCCTCTGATCGCGGACGCGGTTACGTGTCAGTTACACTTTTGATCTCCAATCCTGTCTGTATTTGTGAGAAGTGGTGCTGTCCTGAGTTGAAAGAGCCTACTTTACGGCTTTATTATCAAGTAAATAGGGTGTGTGTGTTTCGTGTCGACCGCTGTCCATTTCCTAAAAGGGGTCGCATGAACACAATATTCTATGATTTACACACACCGGCGGTGCCATTCGGCGTCTATTCGCGGCGTCCAGCAACGGCTCGAAGTCAGGACTTTGTTCAAAATCCTGCTGTGCCACAGAGCGCACTAGTTTTATATTAAATTTACATTTATTTGTCTAAAATCGTCATTAACATACTGACTTCACTCTGTGCTGCAATATACATTTAGTTTTACATTCATTTACAGAAATCAGCTGGTTGAATGAAAATTGCTGATGTTAACGAATTTTCAGGTGATATTCATTCACTCAATTCATTCTGTTAACGGACACTCTTGAGGTAAAGTGTTAAGACTGCAGACTAATATAAGCAACGGTTGTATTTAATTGTACAGTACAATCATAACATACAGACATGATCTGAATTCCATAATATCCTTAAACATAACATTACAATATTGGTCGTGTAAGTAAGTGCGTGTCCGGTGTGCGATACCTCGAGGCTCGAGTTGTCATAGACGCGGCGCTGCGCTTCTCGTCCAATGCGACCGGCGCGTCCTAATTATATTGTCTAAGCTACCATATTTGCTTCTTATATGTTAATCCAGGCAATTTGTTGATAAAACATATATTAAAATGAAGATACAATTTATACAAAACGAAATTCACTTTCAGCAGAAGGCTAGAACTGATAAGAGTAAGGTTCTGAAATGTAAACATTTTTTGACTAGGCCTACTTTTTTTTTTTTTTTTTTTAAAGGGCCAGCGCCCATGAGCACCCACGGAGTAAAACATAAATCGGCGCCTATGCAGACCGATTAAGAGTAAAGAACGGTGCTGTGCCGTCTATATTGGATCTGACAGGAATGGTGTACACACGGACTCTGGGTCGAACATGTATGGGCGAATCATTCCGGTTGCCATTTTACAACATTGGACGTTTTCAAAACAATTTCCCCCAAGTGCATGGACGGGGGGTGAGTTGAAACTCATTATAATATGCAAAAATGTTATCCACTCATAGCAGTGGGCGTTTACTTCCAAGTCTTCAGCGCGAGACGCCCATAAAAACCGAGCGTTTTTCAGCTAGACTGAAAACTAGGGTACAAAATAGCCTATTACTTATTCATTTTGATGTTTTTGAATGCAAAAACCAAGCGAACGTCATATGTTTACCTCAGACAACAATATAATAAGATTTAAAAAGCCAGTTCATGACCCCTTTAAAAGTGAACTCATTCATTTTACCTCATTAAAAAGTTTTACCCCAGATAAATGAAAGTGTGTTTGAGTGAATGTGAAAGTGGAAAGTAAATGTTTGAGACATGATCTCAAACTAAATAGATTCCAGTAATTTCAGCAGCATAAAAAAGGTGTTGTACAAAAGACAGGTCACCTCACGTATGCCACCATTTTAAGTTACAGGTAACTTTTATTCCTTTTTAAACAAACTGATTAAAAGGGAGAGATCATTGATTATTAATAAAGACTTATTTTCATGTGGTATCATGCACAACCTCAAAATGCTGTGACCTCAAAACAATTTTACCATAAGTCATGGATGTTTTGATGTTTATATCACATAATCAGCTCCATATGTGTGGCTTTTCTCATTAGGTAGCTCACATGATAAAACATTGCATTTGTGATGTCCCGGGAAACATGGGTCACAATAAAAGAACTCAAAGATTGTAGAAACAAGCTGAAATGGCATGGTTGCTTCAGCAAAATCTTTGGTAACACTTTATTTGAAGGGGTGTGCATAAGACTGACATGACACTGTCATAAACATGACATAACACCTGTCATGAACATGAAGGAGTCTTTATGAATGTTTATGACTGTTGTCATTAAGTGTCATTCGGTAAATTATGACACTTTCAATGCAAAGTTGACATTGTTTAAAATGTCTTTGTTATGACAACTTGACATTACCCAAGACAAAAATGTCTCTGTTATGACAACTTGACATTAACCGAGAAATCATAACATGTCAACCTGTCACAACTTTGGCCGTCATGACACCATTATAACTGTGTCATGAATATTTTACTTGTCCTCAAGTAAAGTGGAACACATTGTACTAGTTATAAAGATGTCATTAAGGGTTATTACACTGCAAAATGCTTGAAGTTTGATAATTAGACCTGTTATGACATATTTGTGACAGGTTGACAGGTTATGATTTCTTGGTTAATATCAAGTTGTCATAACAAAGACATTTCTGTCTTTGTTAATGTCAAGTTGTCATAATCAAGACATTTTTGTCTTGGGTAATGTCAAGTTGTCATAACAAAGACATTTTAAACAATGTCAACTTTGCATTAAAAGTGTCATAATTTACCGAATGACACTTAATGACAACAGTCATAAACATTCATAAAGACTCCTTCATGTTCATGACAGGTGTTATGTCATGTTTATGACAGTGTCATGTCAGTCTTATGCACACCCCTTCAAATAAAGTGTTACCAAATCTTTTTTATAACACATGTATTTTTGTTATTGTTTAGGGTTTGGTTTAGTGTAGGTGGCTATTTTCAAACGCGATGGACCATTAACCTTTTAGCACCACTTGGCGGACATTTTCTTTCTGAACTGCCACGATAAGCACAGTACAACAACGTAATAAAAAATGGCCAGGATTACGTTACGATCTGTTTTGGGTGAAACCGAGCTCACTTTTAGAGCCATTCACTGTAAACTCCACTTTGAAATTGGTGCAGTAATGAAACAATATAATATAATTTTGCCGAAATGTCACCACATACACATTTTTCCAGTAAGCCTGAGCTGGAAAACGCACTGTTGACAAAATACACTCTTGGCTAAACCCCATACAATGCTTCTTTTTTGTTTCTTTTCTTTTTTGTCTGAGACTCAGCCCATCCACTACTCTCATGCGGCATGATAAACAAGACTATTTAGCTTAGAGACCACACAAAGCCAGTGTATCTGGCTTAACAATAAACACAACAATAGTGCAATTAGAAAGACAAGTCTCTTCAGCAAGTCCTCTTGATTGTCAACACTTGGTCTATGCCTCGCATCGTCCCTTGTTTGCAGTATGAGAAGCAAGCACAAATTGAATATTATGATAAAAGGCATTCCATTGTTGCCACTGCACGCTTCCCCATTCATAGTCTGTTGAATAGTGTGCCTGTTAGTTGATAGTAGTTTTGTTCCAGTACGTTGATCCAAAAAAATTAAGCAAAAGCATTCTAAGCTAATAGCAATGTAATACTAATTTGGTAAGCACTGCTGGATCTTCAATACCGCATAGTATTCAGAACTTCCTTCAGTAAAACTGTTCCAAAACTGAGGCAATTCTTGTTGGCACTACTCATCAGGTCCAGTCGTCCCTGATAACCTCTATCACCTTTTCCGGAAAAGACATCCCTCTCTCATTAACAGTAATCAAACTTGGTGTAAGACCTCATCTTACATGTGACACCCATATCAAACATCTGTGTAAATCATCCTTTTTCCTCCTCAGGAATATTGCCAAACTCCGTCCCACACTCACCCTTTCCGATGCCACAAAACATCTCCATGCCTTTGTCTCCTCCATGCAGACTGATCTCATGAAATGGCGTATGCATGACACGCCAATTCGTATTTTTTTGGCGTGCTATCAACACACATAATCGCTTTTCAGCGTGTTTATGAACGCCGTTGACTTAACGTTACATTACTGTATATAAATATATGACCTACCCCACCCCATCCCTAAACCTACCTGTCACTGGGGTTAATAGCATTTATGAGTCTTTCCCTACCATCCTAGGAAGAAAACTATCGCTCCCCAAATGTAGATCAAAATTTGGCTTTGTTTCGCTCGGATATTTAACGGCCTGTACATACACGCGGAATCACTCGGACATAACGGCGTAGACATACACGCGTACACACGGATAGCTCAAATGCGTATAAATAACACGCCACTTGACTTGAAAGTGGCGTGTATGTTTACGCAAAAGTCATGATGTCATGTTGCCTCCATGCCTATAACCCCCATCCTTCAAGCATTTCACTGGCTCCCCATCTCCACCAGGATTCACTACAAAATCACTCTCCTTACCCACTAATGCATCCATGGCATTGCTCCACCCTCCACCCATCAAGGAACTTCTCACCCAGCAAACATCAACCAGAAACCTCCGCTCACAAAATGGCAATCTCCTCCGTCCACCCAGAACCAAGCTCCGGAGAATGGGAGACTGTGCTTTCTCCTCTGTTTCCCCGCGACTGTGGAACTCATTGCCAGACCACCTGAGGGTTCCTCAGTCAGTTGACCACTTTAAAAAGGCTTGAAGATTTCTATTTAAAAATAGCTACAACTAATGCAGAATTGAATTGTTTTTATGTTTTCTTATTATTAAAATTGCAGTTTTTACTTTTGAAATATGTATGCTGTAGCCCTTTGAGATTTGTTCGCAAATGAAAAGTGCATTATAAATAAAATATATTAATATTATTATAGTTAGGGTTCATTATCGGCTACAAGGACGCTATATTAAATCTCACCAGTGCATCAATGTGCCAGACAATGTCTTTATCTTTAGAAAAGTTTCATAAAAATTGCTTTACATTCTCCTCTGGCAAGACTCCTTTAATTTAATTAACAGTAGGAATGTGTAAAAAGCCTATGACAGTCTGTGATAGAAAGGGCAGAAGGTCATTTGCCACGACCCCAAGAATTTGTCATGGAGACTGACTCACTCCGTGCACCATCATAAAAAATTAATCACAGGTTCCTGGCCACCTCATTTATTCAGTAAGAGTGCTCAAGCACAGGATATGACACGTGATCATTAACTGGTTTTTCTTGCAGGTAATTGAAGGTGTAGAGACTTGGCATTATGATTGGCTTTGCTTGCCTAAAATAAAGTTTGGCCAAGCCAGAAACTTCCAAAGGCATTATAATTCTCTCTGAGATTCATACGGGTAAAATGACCTTCATTCCTTTTTCATAAGGCTTTGACCGCAGTGAAGTGCCTTCACAGAAAACAAGCTTTAATATCACATGCAGATATCATTTCACACAAGTTCAGCATTTACGTACTGACGGTCCAGAGAACAAGGCATTTTGAGGTTACACTTTGTGAAATGTACGAGATGCAGAACACAACATCGGATTTTCCTGTGTGCAGTGATTTGCTGACATTTACGTTGGGAAATTGCACCTATTACCCAGACATTAGCGCCGTCACCAGGGTAAAAATCTCCATTGGGTTTTCCCACTGCATCGGTAAATGCACTGCTTGTCGTGGCATTTGGAACACTGCAGGTAATTTACATCCAAAGCCCTTGTCGTGACGGTGGCATAACACACAGGTGCTTAACGGCTTCTCCGTGATTATGCTCTCAAACAAACAGATGATCAGGTGGGCTGGAATGAGGGAAGGTGGGGCGGCTCCAGCGAGGAGGACATATGCTGCATGGGCTCATTGCAAAAATCCAAAAACGTACTTACAAACAATTCAGTTCAGTTTCCAGCAGAACTTAACACTTAAACGCATACCTCGGGTCTTTAGTGACCTGGGACGTCATTTACTACCGTTGTCCTTATTCATTTTTTAAGGTTAGACATCAACCTTCTTGGTATCAATGCATTATAAACAATATAACAAGAAAAAAAAATTGCCACTATTTTTTTGTAAAAATTGAATAGGGTCACTAACGACCTGAGGTGTGTAAGAATGTAAGTATATATATTTTTTCTGCACAACAATAATTTAATATTTGAATAAGTGCAATACACAAAAATGATTTATGTGATGATTTTTCACAAAAGTGATTTTTCACTCATAGTTACTGCAGGCAGAAAACAAACGAATAGGGAATTATGTGTTCATCAGCAAAACGTAAAATTTCAGATGGTGGATCTGGTGAAGAATCTGTCAGCGAGCAAAATATCGATTTTTAAGACGTTGAAAATGATAGTTTTAAGAATTTGTTTGAAATCGCAAATATGAGCCAGATGCTGAATGTACTGGGAAGTGAGCTCTGATGAGGATAGTGATGATGGTATAAAACATCTGCTCAAACTGAACCCTTCCAAGCTCCAAAAGGTATCAAAATATGCTTAATTTTATTCTTCTGCAATTGTTACTCTAATATCAGGAGAGTTTTATATTATCACGACAGGTAGAGATCCATACGTGTTAGATTTAGATCCGTGATCCTAAAGACCCGAATATGTAATGATTGGTGAAACATTCCTGCATTTAAGAGTTAATAACGACTTTTTTGTGTGTTTCTTGCACAATGCTTTAGTATGTTATGACCTCAAAACACTTTACCATAGTGGATGATTTTCAGACTAATATATTTTTAATGTTTGCATAACCAGCTCCATATGAATAGCTTTAATATAGTAAATTTGCTTGGTACCTCACCTTGTACTTGTGATGCAGATAAAAAATGAATCACGATCAAACAGAAAGCTAAATAGCATGGTTGCTTCAGAAAATATGTTTTTATCTCATGGTTGCTTTTGCACTATCGGTTAGTATTAGGGTAGGTTTACTGTATAGGTGCTACTGTATGTTATATCATTAATGAACTGCCATGATAGGTATAACATTAAATGTAATAAAACAATGCTCCACATTCAACTCTTTCAGAAAAAAATGTAGCACGCTTTTAGTGCCACTCACTGGACGTTTTACAACATATGATTTTGGAGAAATTTTCCCACAGGCATGTGTACGTTCTTCCAGTTAGCCTGCTGGACAAAATAGCAACTTCGATAAGGTCCAGGCCCAGTGTTTTGGGATTGAATATTGTGTCACCTGCCAAGTTACTGAAGGCATTGAGAAGTAGAAGTTGACAGATACTGCACAAATGTCAACAGTAACCTTTTAAAATGCCATAAAGATCTTGGCTGCAACATCTAGATGTGTGTTGGAGAGAGCAGGCACATATATAGCACTGCATTGAAACAGGTTGAGTGCCTCTGCTAGTAAGTGCAAAGGATGAAGATTGAGAGGAACAGTATTTTAATGCTTTTTGATTTTCTATGACACAAGGGTGGTGTTGTCCATAAATCTGCTTAAGAGGTACAGGATGACCCATGCAAACACTTGACCCTTAAACAAATCTTTTCTATGAGCTACCAACTCAGAACTGCATACAACATAAACTGCGAAGGGTTGAGAAGGAGTTCCTTGTTCTCTTGATACCTCCCTACTAACATGATTGACTGACAGCATATTCCCTGTGTCCACTCCTTGGAATATTACCTCGGCTTATTTGCATAGATTTGTTGGTGCTTTGTTCTGCAACAAAGGATGAGAAAGGCAGCATCTTTGTAAGAGTTCGACCTGGAGCTGATTTGAAAGGTGTCTAAATCATGCACTCTTCTGTTTCCTTTTTTGGCTTCTTTACGTCTGTCTGAGTGAACAGTCCTTATCCTAAGGGATATTAGGAGGTTGTGTTTGTCCAACAAGCAACCGCAGAGGAGCTTAAAATGGTAATTGGACCTGTCAGCCTATTTCAGGCAGCAGCACTGAGATATTAAAAAGACTTCACCCCTTATCGTTTGGTCAAAGAATTTCTCCCACACTCAATCCTGGACACCACAAGAACACTTCAGGAATATAAACAGCTGTCACCACACTAGCCACTTAATGCAGGGTTACCTCACTTTTGACTGAAGTGTTTTCTTTGTAATTATACAAATACAAATAGAGATTTGCTGGAATATGGAAAATCTATTTTACTCTGATCAACCTTGTATGTACCGGTCAGCTTGAAATCAAGGGGGAGGAAATGGACGACTGAAGCACACTTCAGGTTGTACAGATTGGCGAGGCTTACACCCTATCCTTCTTTAGGGCTAAAGTTACTTATATTATTCATATATTTGTGGCCATTTTTATAGATTTTCAATCTAAATTGGAATGGATGGATGGATGGATGGATTAAATGTTATTGAAAAAAAATCTCAACAAACAGATTTGCACATCTCAATTTTTCTATATTCAAGTCGACATGAGCTGTTCTTGTATACACAATAAATTTGCCCAGAGGCATTAACGAGATATGGAAATCAAGGGAATAACTGCCTTATCGTTACACGGGTTTGAGTCTCATGCAAGATTATATACATTTGTGTCTGAAAGTATTAAGAAAGGCATGCTTTGCCTCAAGCTAAAAGATCTGAGCTGAGCAAATGAAAGTATACTTGCCAAATCTCAAAAGGACTTATACATCCAACAGTCCCTTATACCTGCCAAGTAATTTAGCTCCAGCTGTCACAATCATGTCCCATAATTGTGGGCCGTTATTATGCTCCGGCCTCAGGGTCAATCGTGTTTCTGTTCCTAAAATGACATTATATCTCAGCTACAGGAATTTACAATGTCAAAAAGGTTTACGCACAATTCAAATTCGTCTTATTACCTTTGGAATCTCATTTAGTTCAATAAACTCTCAAGTGTTATCTAGATGGTATCGCTCTCATTTTATTAGATGCAGCTCTGTGGAATTATGCAGATTGTTGGTTGGATTCATGGGTAACGGGGTATTCCTAGACCTCAATCTCCAGCGATCCCCTTGTGGCATTTAAATTCATCTACGTATACCACCATCTGCCTCTCCTTCTCTCTGCTTCCATCAGTAATTATAGATCTCCCTCCTACAGAACAGCTGACCTGAAATCATGTTTTTAACAAAGGCAAATTAGACTGCATTGGCCACATGTTGGAGAATGGCCATTTTTGTTGGAATTCAGGGAAGTAGAGAGTTTTAGTGATCATTCAATTTATTTTATGAATAAATGCTTTGACGTGCCTCTTAGTAATGTAATGAAGAGACGTGTGCACGAGACTCAAACTGAACAATTTTTAATACATTTTAAAGCATTAATAAACAAAACTACACATTTGAAAAAATCCTGACATTGTTACTTTTTTCTTGACAAGAAAATATTGTATTTACAATGTTAACCTCAAATGTAAACAAAGTCAATATGGAACAAAATTAACCCTGTTTACTTAATTAATGTCCCTGGTTTCATGCATGAAATAAATAATCAAGCTGAGGGTTTGTCTTCATAATTATTTAGGATTGTTATTCTAGTATGTACAGTAACACACACTATAATATGTCACAAGAACACTCAACATTTTTGAACAAGTAACACACATTTCATTGGTTAATTTCTACAATCTTCAAAGTGCTTTTTAAACTGAAAATCTGCTTTGCCAATCATGAACGTATAGTGATACTTATAGAGTAAACCGCAACGCCTTTCATTCTTAAGAGCTGGCATTCAGAAACTGTAATTTGTGCATGCAAATACTGCAATTTGTCTTTCCAGGGAACATATTGTTAAGTTGCTCCTAAAGGTCTGTATATGGTTTCCATTTGTTGATAATTGGGCCCTGCTTGTGACTACATTGTTGTGTGTAAAACTGCATTTTTACCAAACGCTTTCTTTCTTGGTAAATGTCACAATACAAACTGATGGACAAAAACTAATTCCGGGTTCCATGTTCTTTTCCAAAAAAACAAACAAGAAAAAAATCACGTTATTCCATCTTGTTGATGGAGTGCCATCCAGTTGTCTCATACAGACTCCTCAATTAAGAAACTATTTTTTTGTATTCACCCTTACTATCCATTCTTTGCTCATGCATACTAATTTGCATTATCCTCCCTAAGAATAGATTAATAACTGCCAAGCAACTCCATCGCATTATAATTGCATTCGTGACAGTGATCCTTGTGCGTCAGCGCTGAATTCAAAGAGGATATTAAAAAGAAGCAGGTTATTCCAGCATCATGCCTATTTCCATCTCTGCTAATCATGCACATAGACCATGTAAAAGGTCAGTTTTGTAAATTGATGGATACCATCTGCCATGAAACCTCTCAATGTGCTGACACCCAGATGGAGACAGAATACATAACAACAGGCAGTCAATGACAGATAAGAAATGTATATTTTTAAAAAATGTCATGTGGCCTAACCATCAAGTTAAAAGTAATATAATTTTTTGTCCTTATATTGCAAATAGATGTAGACATCTTAGGGTACGTTGACACGTCAATGATGTACTAAAAACGAAAATGTTTTTTTCGCATACAGACGACAACGTTGTCAAAATGATCCCGTTCACACGGATCCGCGAAAATGACTAAAAACGCTGTATTCTGCAAGGCCATTAGATGGCGATGTCACTTTGTAAAGAAACACTTCGCGATTATAGACTGATGTCTATAGCATGATGTCACCGTTTTCACAAACTCGTGTTTTTGTAGTTTACAAGAGATGATAACGATATCATTTTCACAAAAACATGCACTTTGCAACTTGTTTTGTAAAGTTTGAGTTTTCATTCCCCAAAATACCATTATCGTGTAAATGAACAGCCAAAACTCAGTTTTCAGTTTTTAGTTGAAAATGGTTTTGTGTAAACGGCTCCTCAATCATTATTTAAAAAAAGGTATTTTTTAAGAAATATTGTGAATTATTAATTGTTGTGGTTTCACCACATAACATGTTACAGCCTGAACTAACCTTGTCATAAAAAATATTTATACAATATTTTAATATTGACTTTGACACAAAGTCATGAGGGTTGTTTTTACTCCATGCATTTGCACATTAATGTCTTGTGACAGTGACTTTGATTTAATATTAAAAACTAAATAAATGAATTTTCATTAAGAAATTAAAAACATTCTCATCATAGAAGGGGTGTATTCAAGTCACTCTGTCATAATTGCATTTTCGAACAATAAAAAAATAAAGCTTCACATCATTGATCTTACAAACAAAATGATTAAATGTTTGTCAATTTTGTGCCAATTAATGGATCAAATTGAGACCCAGTTATGGCTGTTACAGAACAGTTTATGCCAGCATGTGTGCACACTCGTGACTTTTCACAGGTGCCTTGTGGTCTGAAATCTCTCGGGCCAGTCTTCTATGAAGAGAATCCGCAGAACTAATGAAATGTGACAGGGATGTAGACGGCCTGGGAGAACTACTGTAAACTGCATATTATGACACTGCAGAGCCACATGGCCCCAAGATTCTCCTAATTAGAGCTAAGAATGTATTAGTCAGCAAGGGATTGCACACGTCATCGGATTTCTGCCTTACGCTTGCCTTTATCACATCTGATAAGTCTGTAATAGGACATGACATACCTTCACAGCCTTTTCCATTTCAGTTCGGAATAAGCTGTTATGCTTATAAGGGAATAATGAATATTTGTTGGAAGATGTTGAGCACTGCACCTTTGCCAGCATGAAAGATATAATGTAAAGTTAGTACGCAAATTTTCAGGCCCAACCATACACGTTTTGGTTCTGCCAATCTCCCCATGGATATTGGTCTCAAATATTTGAGACAATATCTCAAACAGTTGGGATAATAAACAAACCTGTGGCTATAATAGCACTTTTTTTGGCATAGTTCATCTTCTGGGATTTTGTGGCCTTATATCTCTCCTTGCTAGACGCTTGATTTTATTGCAGTGGAAATCCCCTGTCCCACCTTGTGGAGCAGAGATATTCTTCAGTTGTTGTTTTTTTTTTGACTGAAAAAAAATGACGTCTTCCAATAACCTTTACAGAATCTGAGGTTCTTTCCTTGTATATATATATAAACTCCTTTGCTTATTTGAAAGTTATTAATTATGATACTCAAATAGGCTACTATTTTAGTACATCAAGTTAAATGAAAAATGTTGCTGAAATAAAATAACTTTACTTTTTTATATATTTCATTTATTGTAATTTAAAGCGACACTATGTAAATTGTGGCCCTTCCAGCAGTTAAAAAAAGACTAAAAACTAATATGCTTGCATTTTGCAGAAGAACATTGTTATGGTTGTGCTTCAGCTCTGCGTGACTGTTGCGGATGACAGACAGCAACAGTGTCGGCCCAGATCCGGGCCACGTCTGGTACACGTGGATTCCACGCGGATATGTGGACACCGACACTCTGTTGCTGTCTGGTATGGTTATCCTACTGCTCATAAAGCATTCACTAGTAAGCTTAAGAGATATAACCAGTTTAGATAGAAAGGATCTCAAGCTGACTAGCTGAAGACGTTAGTAGCTTTACCCAGTAACAGACACGGTACATCTTTGTAAAAATTCGCTACAACAACCATAATGAACTGACTCTTCACAGTAGATAATGCTTTACAATGAAATCTGTTTGAGAGCTACATATGGCAATTTATCTGTTAAAGGTAAAACACCTTACTCACCTGTTAAGTAATAAAAATGTCATCTCAGCGTCACCTTTACAACATTTCAAATCTCTAAGTTCTCTCATCTCCGAAAATGTTTGCTTGAAATTGCCCTTAAAGTGTATGAAAGCGATACAAAGCTGCCCTTGCTGAAAAATAATGACATTATGTATACTGCAATGCATGTCATTCCTGGTAATATTATGTAACATTAAACAAATAGTTAACTTTGAGATATAATGCAAATACCACAGAAAAGAAAAGTTGGTAGAGTAACAGAATTGTTTAAATATTTGAATACATATTTTTAAAAGGCACATTATTTATTAAAAGACTGTTCAGTCATGTCAGTAAGCTTGGAAATAAGAAAAACACCTCCTTCAGCACATGCAAGGTCATAACAACAATAAATCACGACTCACTGATTTTTCTCTGCAGGCCTTGGCTTTTTTCTCTCATTTCTGCACAATGACAGAGCTCTTGTTTCTGTAGATGTAAATAGTATGGCATACATCATGTGACACAAGATAATGCAATATCAAGGCCAACCGCAAGAATGTATCTTACTTTTCATCTCCCAGTCTGGCTGTAATACAATATTTCCAGATTGTTCTCTCCACAAGAGCAACCAGCTTACCATTGATCTGAGCGGGGCTGATACAGACTCTGCTGCGGTGTGTCATTCTAATGAACCAGAAAGTGAATCCGGCTGCAGCGTCTCTCTCTCTCTCTCTCTCTCTCTCTTGCACATCTTCTCTCTTTCTTGCTGTCATTTTTCTGTCATACTTGCACTCACAAACACTCGGATTCATGCATACGGTCACAAAATATGGCTTAAGATCACTTCAAGCTTTCATAATCAGAAATGAAGTGACAATTTCTGTTTTTGTTGTTATGCATATAGATGTTTTTTTCATAAATAATCTAAAGAGATCCTGAACAAACAAAGAAAGTGTTATTCCACATTCCAACCACCAAGGCTGCAAAGTGAATTCCAAGGCTAACTCCATTGCTATAATTTTATTGTTTCATAAATACTCAAAATTAAAATAATAATTTTACACATTTTTAATAATTGAACATAATGATGTGCAAAAACATTTTCAATGTGTTTAAAAATTATTTATTAATAATAGCCTAATGTAACACATTTTTAAACATGATAAATAATTATTTATATTATTATTAATGGCTTATATAATTTTTTTCTGATTATCATAATTTCAAACATTTTTAATTGATTTTCATATTTTATTTTTGAAAGTCTGGGTCTGGTCCAAAGGGGGGGGGGGGGGGGGGGGGGGGGGGGGGGAATATATCAACAACAAAAAAGTTTGTTTTGTTAGTTTTAATAAAAGTCAAGCTCTAGGACATGAAACTGCACAAATATTACTCCTTCCTTGCAGTTCACATAACTTTGTGAGGCTGTGGCAGCCTGTTCAGTAAATCATTCATCAAAAACCTCAAAAGTTATTCTGTTTTACAGCGCTTTGGTATATATACTGGCATTAACAAATATTAATAGAGCTAAATAAATTAGTTTCAACATAAAACTTACTTCACAAACCATGTAAAAAACTTTGTTTAACATTCGTGCCACTTTAGTTATTTCTGGCATGACAACTCTCAGAGTGTGTGACATTAATTAATATGGCAATGTTGACATGTTTGGTCTCAACAGAATATATTTGCTACGCTGCTGCTGTTGGTTATTACTGCTGCTGGTTATTAATTCAGCAGCTGCAGAGCAAGTACAAGACTTACTACTGCCAATACATACACGAGATGTTGCTGCTTTACAATAGCATTCATGAACTACCCATAGCAGATCTACAGGTGGAGCTGGGGAAGGTGGAGGGTTTCTGAAAGTGTGCTAACTGTTACAGCAAATGCTGACCAAGTAATTCACGGTTGAGCAGCAATCTCATTGGCTGCAGATGCAACAGGAACCAATCAGCTGTGCCATAGAGAATGATGTGATTGCAAGCAGATTGAGTTAAGGACCAGTTAGCCTGCGCTATCTAGAGTTTCATGACAGAACTTTGTATATATTCTTTTTAGTTCACAGACAGTGGGTTTGGAATGGCCTGAGGGTGAGAAAATTAATGTTCATTTTTAGATTAACTATTCATTTAAGAGTGTGTCACATCTTCCCCCACTCTCCCCTATTAAATGTGAAAAATAATTAATTCTAATTATTCCAGGTAAAAGTTTATTTCCCACAGAGCTTTCCCTGGCAAAGTGATGTACCTCAGCGTTAGTCTAAAGTGCAAATTAACACCGCCCTTCAGCTTCACACCAGCTTTACCACAGAGAAGAGCTAGACTTCCCATTGGGAGCTGAAGCAACTTCCCAAGGCAATGTCACATCCCTGTTCTGGCCCATCTGTCAGGGACAGCCCTGTCTGTGCACCAGCAATGCCAAATGTGAGGGCTCCACTTCAGCGTGGCACCTCTACAGATGGCACACTGTAGGCACCACATCCATGTGCTCAGCGCTGGTGGCTCTGGATGCCCCTATTTCTCAGAATTTGAAGAGTGATGGCAGGTTACGTACTGGCTGAGGGTAATGAAGACAGGAGATTACAGTAGGAGACATGTGCTGACATAGAACACATTGCAATAACGAGAAAATGTAATAGTCGGCATATTAGTGGTACCAAATGTGCCGAACAGAGTTGATTCTCTAATAAGCCTAATAATAAGATTCATAAAAAGTACTTAAAAGAGTTATGGGTATTGGGTTGTTGAATACAAGATAAAATGAGGTTTACCACAGAAAATAATTCTGAAGGCATCATTGCATTGCTTTTTTTTTAAGAACCACACAGGGACAAAAATATAATAAACACTAAAACCACGTAATAAAAACAAACATAACAATACTAATAATAATGGTGATAATACGAATAATTACATAGCACCTGTCAGGACTCCAAGTTTCCTTTACATCTTTAAATGTTTACTGTCATGAAAATATTCAAGTATTTGATTTTATCCCAGTAACAGTTTTATTCAATCTTTAGATTGAAGAATAGTAGACCAATTCTGGTCCGGATAAGTTGGATTCATAATTTTGTAAAGTTGTCAAGTGATTTTATTGCACCACCACTAACGACTAACTTATCTTTTTAATCTTTCATTTCAATTTCAATTGTATATAAAGAAAAAATGGAAAACATATAGTGCAACCAGAGTGATTTTAAAAGTACTAAAGGATTTTAATGGTTTCATTGGATAACAAGAAACATAGTTTTTATCGATTTATCTAAAGCTTTTGCATGGATCATGAAATTCTGAAGCAGGCTTCTTAGTGTAGGTTTATCAGTGAATGCTGTTGGAATGTTTGTTAATTATTTATCAGGTAGGACTCAATGTATAAATATTGGGGGCTCACTCTAGTACTCTGCATACAGTAACAGTGTACCACAGGGATCGGTGTTTGTACAATTATTATTATTTTATATATTAATAATATTGGGATTACTTATTTTCATTTATATGCTGACGATATGGTGATTTATTCTGAGTCAACTCTGGATGAGGCACTGAGTCATATTCAAGTTGATTTTAATGCATTTCAGCATACTGAGAGATTTAAAGCATGTTTTAATAGAAATAGAAAGTCAACACTCTCAAACCCACGCTCAATTACTTCTCTTAAGGTTAGGTGATTGAAGTCGTTTCTCAATATAATTATCTGGGATTTTTAATTGATGATTCCCTCTCTTTTGGTCCTTATGTTCAGCATTTTTGAAAAAATTCAAGTTAAAACTGGGATTTTCTTTAGAGTCAATTGATGTCTTTGAATCAAGGAAGAGATTGGTAGCTGCTACTTTTTTGTCATTGTTGAATTATTGTAATATTATTTATATGCAGGCACATAGGCATTGTTTGCAGGTGTTGGATTCTGTGTAAAATTATTTTGGGTTTGGTTCCCTCTTACTTACAGCAGCATATTATTCAAAAGGTGGGAATGGTATTTTGGTATTCTATGTGTGCAGCCTGTCTTGGCCAGGACCCTCTTGTAATAGAGATTTTATATCTTGAGAGATTTATTTACTGGTTAAATAAAGGTTAAAAAACAAACTAGCAAACAACAGCAGACAGAAAAAGAAACAATATACAACAACAGCAGACAGAAAAAGAAACAATATACAAACAGAAATAGGTCTAAGCAAGCTTGGTATATAAAAATCTACAAAACAAATAACATAACCTCCACATTTTACAAATAGCAAAATAAAAACATTTTTGGTTGTTGAATAAGCTTTTTGTTTTGTTTTGCTTGTATTCCCATTTGCATAGCCACAAGACATAAACATTATATTGTGTTCACCTAAAAAAAAAATAATAATAATAATACTAAAATAAAAATATCTATCTAAAATAGTTAAATACGAAATAAACTTCCATTGTGACATTTAAATTCATGTTGTGAAATATGAAGTCACAAGGTTTGATTTGCAAGATTTGAAAGCTACGAGAGAGAGAGAGAGAGGAGAGAGAGAGAGAGAGAGAGAGAGAGAGAGAGAGAGAGAGAGAGAGAGGAGAGAGAGAGAGAGAGAGAGAGAGAGAGAGAGAGAGAGAGAGAGAGAGACCTGAAAACAGACTTCCTTAAAGGGATACTCCACTTTTTTTGGAAATAGGCTAATTTTACAACTCCCCCAGAGTTAAACATTTGGGTTTTACCGTTTTCGAATCCATTCAGCTGATTTTCTGATATTTAGAAGAATATCAGTAACCAGACAGTTTCTGGTCCCATTGACTTCCATAGTATATATTTTTTTCCTACTATGGAAGTCAATGGGACCAGAAACTGTCTGGTTACTGATATACTTCTAAATATCAGAAAATCGGCTAATTAAATAATGAATGTTATGCTTTACCAAAAAGGCCTTTAAACCCTCCAAGACATGGTTTTCTGTCTTTGGAAATTGTTCAAAAACATGGAATATAGATCTGAGTCAGGGTAGTGCCATATTTAACATTTGACAGTAATGAAAACAAGGCTGTGAGGGATAAAATACAGTGCGTTGTACTGTTGTTTAACAATTATTATTCAGATGAAGCATCCTTCAGAAAATCAGTAGACAAATAACTCCATTAAAATCCAATTTTTAAAAGTTGTGTTGTAAAAATTACATGAGCTAGGATGTTTATAAGTTTGTGAAATTGTAAAGACTGTACAACTATATTGTTTTCTTTCATCCACGTTAGATTAATTTGAGTCTAACCTGACTAAGGTCTATATAGTCATATTTAATTCCTATAAATAGGCCTAATGCTTCCTCATAAAGAAAATATATTTTCAAATCGACAAATGAGTGCAAGAGAGAGACAGTCACATACATGAGGCTCAGCTGCTCTCTTTGGAGAAGCAGGCAGGGAGAGTTTCTTTTTGGGGTTTCTTTAAAAGGTGCTGGAAAACGTTTCTGTTTGTATCTTCTTCTATTTTTTTAATACTACTTTTTTTAAGCTGCCGTCTGTTTAGGTGTGCTGTGCTGCATGACAAACCTCAGTGCTGCAGAAAGTTCAACACCAAGGACAGCAGTTCTATTCTCAGTATACTGACTTCACTAAGACATATCACAAAGTATTAATGGAATGTGTGTTTAGGCTCTCTCCAGTTTACTGAGTTCATACCTGTGTACGCTGCAGGGGCTTAACAATGAATTTGTTTCAAGTTTAATAATTAATAATTAGTGTGTGTGTGTGTGTGTGTGTGTGTGTGTGTGTGTGTGTGTGTGTGTGTGTGTGTGTGTGTGTGTGTGTGTGTGTGTGTGTGTGTGTGTGTGTGTGTGTGTGTGTGTGTGTGTGTGTGTGTGTGTGTGCCAATGCCAACATCCGAAGTCCTTGTGGGGAAATTTTTTTCCCCCATGAGGAAAACAGCTATTTTGTATGTATTTAAAGGCACACTATGCAAGAATTGTACCTTAATATAACAGCTTCAAAGTCATTTCGGTGGTAAACAAACTCATAGTAGGGTGAATCATCCTGGTAGTAAAGCTTGGGGGGGACGCCACTGGAAAAACCAGCAATGCAAGTTTGAGAGGAGCGCCCCCGACAAATCTCGCGAGAATCACGACTTGCTTTACGGCAACGACGTCACACACATCAACAACAACGGAAGCACGAATACTTGCACGCAATTCAGACGTGATACCTATGCGTGATACGCGACGATGGAAAGAGCAAAGAAAACGCGGTCGGAAGGGACTAGGAAAAGGAATAGAGAATCTGACCGCGTGAGGAACTAGACAAGAGTCCCAGTCGGTCAGGCTTTTCACTCGTTGGCGCGAGCTAAAAAGCAGCACTGGGTGAAACAGTGATGCTGACCTGGCGATCTTGTTGATGAACTAGTAAGTACATATCTTATTTGTAAACTTGTTTGCGTTCTATGTTGTATTATGTTGCGCTTGCTTGTAGTGTGCTATTTTTTTACGATGCTGTTCATTCATCCATTGTTGCGATTATCATGAAGACAGTTGTCAATATCTCACATAATTACCAGGACATATATAAGCCTAGAGGTTGTAAATAGTGTAAACGAGCACAATTTGCAAACTATTATGATAAATTGCAATAATCATGTCTAATGACATCATAACGGTCAATGTTATGAAATAATGCGACGTACATTTAACTTTATTGATGTCATCTGACATTTTGTAATGTTTACATTACAATCAAAAAACACAAATGAAATTATACAGTAGGCCTAGACTATAGGCTATTTACTTGTGGTTTAGCAGCAACCGTGTAAACACGTTATAAGCCAGCAAACGCGGTAGGCTACTTTATTATTATAAAGTAGTCTAACACTTGACATATAGTTATTATTATCTTATTACCATCATCAGTAGTTCAGTAAACTATGCAGTAGCCTAATATTTGTATGAAATCGTGAAACATTACCTGGTCAATATCTTCGGAGTCTATCTGTGTCTGCTGCATGCCCGACGCTTTTATAGCATGTTATACGCAGGTATATGGCTATTTACGACAGTGCAAGTATTCCACAGCGACTCTAGGGGTTGCTGTTTGACAAAAACACAATTTGTCACCAATAGGCTTCTTTGGACTTTCTGTTTGTTTTGATTTGCCACGTGTGTTCCCCAGTCTGAGTTTCCCGCCACCAATCTGTATCCATGGACACTGATCACCTCCCTCACAGCTCCCTGTCATTTGTAATTATCATCACTGTGTATTTAAGTTACTGCCTGTCTTCTGTTCAGTGTCCGGTATTGTTTATGTTACCTGGTGTGTGCGTCTATACCTGTATCTGTCGCAGAGCCGATCCGCCCTATACGCTCACTACGCAAGCTGCGTAGGGCCCCGCAAATTACTCAAGGCCCCGCCTCCCCCACGTGTCATAGCGCGTCAATTAATGTTTACAACATCAATGACAAAATTAAGCGAAACTATCCTTCTGGTCACAAAAAGAGAGTGAATTGCGGGAACAACAATCAGGTAAACTTGTGTTCTCAACTTGTGTTCACAAGTTTGATGTCAGCCAAGTAAAGTTAAGTTTATGTGCATTTCTATTGTGTTTTTTAAAGTGCAACGGCTCGGAAAAGATAACCGCGTCGCGTGTGTTATCATGCGTTCATATGCGCGTGCACGAAATGAAACGCGCATTTTTCAAGCAGAAATATATGTGGAGACCAGACATAGCCTACTGTTCAATATATGGGCGTGAATGATGGCACTCCTCATCAAAGTACACATTATACACACTTTTAAAACAAGACACTGATTATAGTCTCAGTTAATGTGTAGTAAAAACTCTAAACAACTGCACTAATTATGCAAGATGAAAAGCAATGTATTGACAATTTGACATTGATTGACTTTGTTTATGGGCTATATTGAATTTAAAATGTTGATTAGCTGGACATACTGGTCAATATGGATGCACATCCCTCAGTAAATAATAACCATAAATCAAGAATTGCTTCAACATGCATAATAAAAAAACTTTAACATGCTATGGCAAGCCATTTTAGCTTTTATTCATTCACAGTTTATGCATTTTTGATATCAATAATTCATTTTTTTTTTGTTTTTTTTTACTATTTGCAATGTTAATTCTTGATTATTTTTACTAGTAGGGCCCCTTAGTTACATTTTTATCTACCAATGTCTATTTTTGATATCAGTAATTACATTTTCACTTGTACAAAAGTTAATTCTTGATATCAATGATGTCATTCACTCACAGGGATTATTGATATCTGCATCACAATATTCACTTGTTATCTTAATATTCTATAGAAAATACTCTATTCAGTAAATATCATTCTGTTCTATATTGTTGTACTTATTCTTTGACTGTTTTGTTTAAAGGAGGGAGGATTGTATTGGGAGCACTGAAGTGTCAGGTGTGACTGTGGCAATGGCAAATGGTTTATATATCTCACGGCGTCACGGGTCAGGTAGAGGGCCCCTTAGCAGAATTTTGCTTAGGGCCCCAGGGAGGTCAGGATCGGCACTGATCTGTCGGAATAAACCTCTATTGCTTGGACCTCCGTGACTCTGTGAACTCCTTTGGATTTGCCCCACGCAGCACCGTGACACAATTGCTGCATAGTGTGCCTTTAAAAACGTATTTCTACTTTCATCTATAGATGATTTAAAATCATACTTCTTTAGTATAGAAATAACAAGGTCCAAAAATTGCTTGCTAATGAAGTACAGGGGCATTTTTGTCTGTGTCAGACATTTTTTAAAATAAATGCATGAAAATGAAATTTGAATGGGTAAATGATAACAGAATTATAACAGAATTTAAATTTTTATGTAAACTATCCATTTACATTCTGAGAACCGAGCAAACATTGACTAAATTAAACTTTAAAAAAAGAGACTAATAAAGACAAATAAAAAAAAAAATGATTTTATTGAAAAGTAATGTATTTGGAATATTTGCAAATATTATTTTTATTTTAATATTATTTTTGTTTAGATGGCTGTCTTAACCACAATATACAGAGTGTACATGCTGTTTTGTAAAAGATCTTTGTAGCACCAAAGTACAGTTGTTATTAGGCAATATTTTGTATTGTGCTCCTCATAAAAAATACTGTGATCTGGTTGTATGGACATAGATAGATTGATTTTTATTTTATGTACACAAAATTGGACTAAAAAATGGAAAATAGCCCATCAAAGTGCTGGAAAACTGTACAAAGAAAACTTTCAAATGCAGATAAATGAGATTCAGTCCTTGAGAGGCAAGGCAAGGCAAGGCAAGGCAAGTTTATTTATATAGCACATTTCATACACAATGGTAATTCAAAGTGCTTTACATAGGAGAAAACAAAAGAATCAAAACAAATAAGAATAATTAAAACAGTTTAGAATAAAAAATAAAATAAAGTACAGTAAAAACGGTCGGGCGAACAGTGGCACAGTGCTCATTCAGTAAATGCATGGCTAAACAGAAGTGTTTTGAGTCTGGATTTGAATGTGACTACTGTAGGAGCACATCTGATCTCTTCTGGAAGCTGGTTCCAGCTGCGGCTGGCATAATAGCTAAAAGCAGACTCTCCTTGCTTAGAGTGAACCCTTGGTATTTCTAGCTGATGTGATCCTAATGATCTGAGTGATCTGTTGGGTTTATATTCAGTGAGCATATCTGCAATGTATTTAGGTCCTAGCCCATTGAGTGATTTATAAACCAGTAATAATACTTTAAAATCAATCCTAAATGTAACTGGGAGCCAGTGTAAAGACCTGAGTACTGGTGTGATATGTTCATATTTTCTGGTTCTGCTCAGAATCCTGGCAGCAGCGTTCTGTATGAGCTGCAACTGTCTTATCGTCTTTTTGGGAAGGCCAGTGAGGAGTCCATTACAATAATCCACCCTGCTGGTGATGAAAGCATGCACAAGTTTCTCTAAGTCTTGACTGGAAACAAAGCATCTAATTCTTGCAATATTTTTCAGATGATAGTATGCTGATTTAGTAATTGCTTTGACTTGACTACTGAAACTAAGGTCTGACTCTAGAGACACACCAAGATTCCTGACTTGATTTTTAGTTGTTAGACCCCTAGAGTGAAGGTATGCATTCACCTTGAGAACTTCATCTTTGTTTCCAAACGCAATGACTTCAGTTTTGTCTTTGTTTAACTGAAGAAAGTTTTGGCACATCCAACCATTTACTTCATCAATGCATTGGCACAGGGAGTCAATGGGGCTGTAATCATTAGAAGATAGGGCTAAGTAGAGCTGTGTGTCATCTGCATAACTGTGGTAAGAGATTCGGTTCTTTCTCATTATTTGGCTCATTGGGAGCATATACAGGTTGAATAGGAGTGGCGCAAGAATTGAACCTTGGGGGACTCCGCATGTCATGGATGTCCACTCAGACTTATGGTCTCCTATACTCACATAATAACCTCTCCCTTCTAAGTAAGACCTGAACCATTTTAGGACTATCCCAGAAAGCCCCACCCAGTTTTCTAGCCTGTCAAGAAGTATGTTGTGATCGACAGTGTCAAATGCAGCACTGAGGTCGAGTAGTACCAGCACTGATAATTTGCCTGTATCAGTATTTAAGCGAATATCATTTATTATCTTTATGAGAGCTGTCTCTGTGCTGTGATGCGATCGGAAACCAGATTGAAAATTGTCAAAGTATCCATTCAAGCTTAAGAATTTGTTCAGCTGATTGAAGATAACTTTTTCAATGATCTTGCCTATGAAAGGAAGATTTGAGATCGGTCTATAATTGCTTAAGATGGTCTTATCCAGATTGCTCTTTTTTAGGAGAGGTTTGACAACTGCAGTTTTCAGGGAGTTTGGAAAACTCCCAGAGAGAAGTGAGGCATTTACCACTTCTAGGAGATCTGCTTCTAAGCTGTTTAACACACTTTTGAAGAAAGATGTGGGAAGTGCGTCAAGGGCGCAGGTTGATGTTTTAAGGTGCTGTACGGTTTCTTCCAAAATTTTGCCATCAATTTCTTCGAAATCAGACATAGTAACTACTTTCTCAGGTAGTGGTCTGATCTGTTGGACCCCAGCGCAACTCAAGGATGAGCTGATCACCTTTCTGATATTATTGATTTTCTCAGAGAAGAAAGAAGCAAACTCACTGCACTTGCTGTCTGAGAGCATTTCACTGGGAATCTGGTTTGGGGGGTTTGTCAGTCTCTCTACAGTAGCAAAAAGAGTGCGTGTGTTGTTTAAGTTGCTGTTTATAATATTCGAAAAGAAAGTCTGTCTAGCTTTGCCTAGTTCCATATTAAAAGCATGGATGCTATCTTTGTAGATGTTATAATGGACTACAAGTTTTGTCTTCCGCCACATGCGCTCTGCTCTTCTGCTTTGTCTTTTCATGTTTTGCACTGCTGTTGAGTTTCTCCAAGGTGCTTTTTGTCTACCACTATTCTTCCTGACTTTCACAGGAGCAATATGATCAATTACACTTTTAATTTTTGAGTTAAAAGATTCAAGGAGAAAATCAACAGAGCCAGCAGATATGCTTGGTTTTAAAGATATAGCCATCATAAATAGCACACTAGTGTTCTCATTTAAGCATCTCTTCTTGACAGACACAGATCTAGCTTCAATGGCAGGGGAGATCAATATATCAAAGAAAATACAGAAATGATCAGAAAATGCTATATCCTTAATAACAATCGATGAGATTTTTAGACCCTTACTGATAAGTAAATCTAGAGTGTGTCCACGATTATGTGTGGGTCCATGTACATGCTGAGTCAGATCAAAAGTTTTTAAAACAGTTTTGATTTCTTTTGCCATATTGTTTTCTGCATTATCTATGTGAATGTTAAAATCTCCAGCAATGGCAAAACAGTCAAACTCTGAGGAAATTGTTGATAACAGTTCTGTAAAGTCCTCAGCAAAGGCTGGAGAGTATTTTGGAGGCCTGTAAATAATGATAAGTAAAATACGTGGAGCACCTTTTAACACAATACCCAGATATTCGAAACACGGGTAATTCCCAAATGATATTTGCTTACATTGATAGACATCTTTAAAAAGAGCAGCTAAGCCCCCGCCTCTCTTACCTGCTCTGCAAACACTTCTAAACGTAAAGTTAGGAGGGGATGTTTCATTGAGGACTGTTGCACTGCAGCTGTCTTCTAGCCAAGTTTCATTTAGAAGCATAAAGTCCAGGTTGTTTGTGGTTATTAAGTCGTTGACCAGAAGTGATTTATTATTAAGTGAGCGGATGTTTAAAAGTGCTAACTTAACAGTCGTACTTTTTGTCCCCAAAGCGATCTTAGTTTGGCGTGTAATAGGCACCAGATTAGATGGGTTTGCTGTACGGCTTTTGAAGGCCTTAGACTTTCTATCATGTAATTGAACAGCAATAGAGAAAGATTCAGGCACACTGGGTTCCCGCTTGTTTTGTAAACATTTAAGAAAGTTACTGTTATCATAGCGGGGACCCGACACATATCACTGAGAGCTGGTATCAGTTGTTTTTGGTACACAGCGAGCCGCTGGAGGAGGGTGCGGGCCCTGGCGCTGTGGCAGAGGCCGAAGAGCTCTCACAGGAGGAGGGGGAGGGCGAGCTGGGCCCGCAGGCTTTGGTGGTTGTGGGGCCTGCCGTTTTTTGGGTGACATCTGGGGGCTTGCAGCAAAAGAATGGGATAGTCTAGTTCCAGCATACACCAGTTGTTCCATTTTCTCCGAGAAGCACAGAAGTGGAGATGCTGGAGAGAGGGATAACGTGTCTTGCTCTGGTGTTATCGGAGGCTGTAATATGCTGTCCTGGATTTCCTGGCTGTTTTCCAGAAAGTCTTCCTTGGGAGCTGAATCTTCTAACAGTTCTAGTATGTCACAGTCTGTCTGTGGTGAGCTCTGTGGGCAGGGCTCAGCTGAGATTGTGTCCGTCAGCAGAGGTTGTTGTGGCTGAGTGGTGTTATCATTGTCCTTGTGTGATGTGTCAGCCGCATGTCCATTCAGGTGCTGAAGTGAAGTCCTGTGGTCATTCATACCATGTCCAGGTGTGTGTGTGCCATTCAGGTTGAGTGGATTGGCACACACTGCAGAAGGATGATGGAGGGAGAAGTAGATATTGTCCTTTAGCACTCTTGAACCAAGTTTGTTTGGGTGGAGCCCATCCTGTTGAAACAGTTGCCTCTGACTCCAGAAAAGATTGAAGTTGTCAATGAAGTTCACTCCTTTTATATTGCAGGTTTTTTGCAGCCATGTGTTAAGCCCAAGCAACCGTGAAAACCTGTTTGTTCCTCTTGCTGGGAGTGGTCCACTGATGAATGTCTGAACTTTCAGTCTTTCAAGTGTTTCAAAAAGTTCATTGAAATCCTTCTTAAGGAGTTCTGACTGCCCTTTATGAATATCATTCTTCCCCACATGAATGATGAGTCGATTTGCAGTCTTATGTTTCATCAGAATGTTCTGAAGTTCCCTGTTTACATCAGAAGTTGTTGCTTGTGGAAGGCAGCATGTAGTTGTGTCTCTGCTACTAATGTTTCTGATTATAGAGTCCCCCACTATCAGAGTCCTGGGCTCGGCTGCGCTCTGAGCTGAGTGCCGCTGTCTGCTCGACCTTGAGCGCCTGTTAGCAGGGTTAGCTACTGGCTGATTCAGTCTGTGTTCGATCACATTCATCACATTCAGGGATTCCTCATTCATTAATACTTCAAATCTGTTCTCAAGATGTATAGGCGGTGGTAGGAGATCAGTGTTTGCAATCCTTGTCAGAGCCGTATCTGGGGTAGAGGATGCTATTGCAGCAATATGTGATGCTCGGGACAATCTGATGTTTCGAGTGCCTTTGGGTCTCGCTCCCTGTTTGTGCCATCGATTTGTAAGTCGATCGGTTTGTTTCTCTACACTCAGTATGGCCTGTCGAGGAGGACTAGATTCATGGGACTCACCGGCTGTATGCTGAGGGCGTCCATGATGAAGTTCTGTTGTATGTTCCGTCTGGTTTGGTGGTCCCACAAGTAACTTTGTTTCAAGAACTGCAATCCTTTGTAAAAGTCTCTGGCAGTTTGTGCAGCAAGTAGATTCCAGAGGAGGCATTTTCTCTTATCCTTATGAATGTAGGCAGTTGTGTTTTCTCTTCCCCGGAATGTAAGCTTTCAGTGGGAAAGCTGGTCGGAGACAAGAATTCTGCTTTTTTCTAGTAATCAAGCGTTTGAGCACTGTGCTGATTTGCTGAAGTTAAAATTAGGTGATAAAAGGAAATAAAATATAAAACTATAAAAAATATAAAAGCGATAGAGCAAAGCACGGAGCAGTAAGCAGGAGCGTCCGAACAGTAGCTGAGCAGGAAGTAGAGAGAGCTCAAGCATTCAGATCCTAACATGCTTTACAGTGAAAATGCACTCATTTTTGCATTGCAAATTCAAAGCAAGTAAAAGCACTTGTTTAATTCCCTGCATTTAAAAAAAAAAAAAAAAAAACTTGACATAATGATTTGCAGCTGTGATTGACAAGCAAGGACAGACGGCTTTATCCCAAGCAGACATCATTTATCCACAGTTGTCAGACACTGATAAGTAGCAACAACAACAACAGACAATAGGATAAAACGCTGCTTTTAAACAGGGTATAGACAGAGCCAAATTACTAGTTTAATAAATAAGATAAAATAGGCTAGAGAAAAAAAGGTATGTTAAGAAAAAAAAGAAGGTTGGCAGCAACACTGATGCTTCTAAGACACCTTAAATTCTAATGTATATATACTAATGCATTATTGTTCTCAGTGAAAGAAGTCATCCAAACTGGCAAACGAATTGAAAGAAATGTTTATTATAAATATGTATCATTCAATATAAAAAATATATATATATATATATATATATATATATATATATATATATATATATATATATATATTATATATATATATATATATATATATATATATACACACACACACACACACACACACACACACACACACACACACACACACACACACACTAAGATAGCAGCCCCTCACGGACGACTGCTGTCACATATAACAAAACAGCACAAAGTCCAGGGCCGGGTTTCCCGATAACGCTCACTCTTAGCGCGCTAAGAAGACTCTTAAGGTATAACTTAACTGAAGGTATACCATTTCTCGGCGTGTTCCCCGAACTATACCTTAGAAAGCTGCTTAAGATATACCTTCTTACGTGCGACGTTACCGGGTGCTGTCCGTGGCGATGGTGCTGAATCTGTTGATATCGATGACTCGCGAATCAATTATTCTCTCGTGCAGGGGCTGTTTATGTGAGAAAGCGCTGTTCTTTATAAAAGAAGCACTTCAGAAATAGTTGAAATTGCATTTACAAGGACTCATGGGCTATTATAAAAAATTATCCAAACTATAACAGCCTATAATAGCCTTGCCTACATATTTTAAAATTGCATCATATATGCCATAATAACCATTTAAATTTTTTATGTGCTTTCTTCTCTTTCCCATTTTTGTTTTTTTCCCATTTTTGAGGTGAGCTGCGATGAAATATTGTTCTTGTAAATGCTTTCAAGCATTTCAGTAATAAAAGTGTACGTCATAGCTACGGTGCACGGTAGTGATCAAAAAGGATTTAAACAGTGAATTTTGAATCTCTTCTTGTAAACTCAGAGATGTGGATTCAGACGGCAATTCAATTACCACACGACCTGTTTGTCAAAAATCAGTAGGTACTAATTTGCACAGAGATTTTTACGCGGGTTGAGTGAGAAAAAAACACTGATATTATGGATTCGGACGGCACTAAAATAACCGATTTACCCCTGTTAATGTTTTAAATACCGTACAAGCCCATGATAAACAATATTAGCGTCCAAATAGGACTTAACTGACAGTACCCGCCTTTAAAAGCGCTCTTTAATTAAAATAAATTTATAAAATTGTATTATTGCCAATATAATAATATAATTAAAATTCTAACAACAATCAGTGTAATGACAATTTTATTATTTGCATGAAAACACTTGAATTAGCCTAATTGAACACTGTCTGGGTGTATTAAAACTTCAGAATTATATTCATATAGACATTTAACAGTGATAAGGTAAAGCTAAGAGTGGTCCAGACCAACCTTCCGAAAGTATGACTTACAGAAGGTATACTTAACTAAGAACGTTTCGGGAAACACGTATTAACGATAAGGTACAGCTTAAGGTGTAACTTAAGAACGACGTAGCGTTAAGAAGGTTTCGGGAAACTCAGCCCAGGCCTGTTCCTCTCTCGATCTCCACTTTCATCGCTCCTCCTTTTCTGCTTCCGCTCCTCCGTGAGAGATATGAGACATGTGCGTCGCGCAGGTGTTGCTCATCAGTAATCATGCCACCGGCCTCGTGCCGCCCTCGTGCCGCCCTCGGCCTTGTCCTGCTCGCCACATAAGTAATCACGCCACCGGCCTCGCGCCATTCTCCCGCGGCCCTTTGCCTCGTCCTGCTCGCCACAGTCATCTTCTCATCGTCAATATCAGTTGCATCACTTTACAAATTTAATCCCTTTACCTCATGGGATACTAAACTGTCCATCAGATGTCCATTTAAGAATCTCAGCGTAAGTAGTAGGTAATTTTTGTCTATTAATCTGAACATAGTCTTTTCACATAATGTTTTTTGCTTACTTTATAGTGTGGAGCAATTTATACTTGGATATAAGGTTAGTTTTCCACTGAGTTCACTGCAATGCATTCGGCTTTGATGTTAGCACAGTGCTAAGCTAATTCAATAACAGGATATTCTACTAAGTATTAAACACTGCTCCATAAGTAAATTATACACACTAAAAGCAGTACATGCCAGTGAATTTGTCCCACTTTAGGTCCCATTAGTGAGTAGATTGTGATTTTAGATGGATGTAATTAACAATTAACCAACAGAACAACCATCTACTCCACTCAACCGGTTCTAAAACATGCAAATGCCATTCTCTCTTGTCTCTCTCTCCCTCACGCTTTCAATGTTTCTCTGCCTCTCTATATAGCATTCAAGAGTACACCGCTGTCCTCTGTGTGACAGTATTTTGGTGAGCACATGCAGCAACGACATCCAGCCCTCCTCTTCCTGCATTCACAAAGATTTCAGCTCCTGCCTCTGAGGGCAGGTGTCTCTGACAAACACATGTGTTAACAGTCAATTATCCAGTCAGTAAAGCCCCATAATTACAGCGCAAATCAGTTCTGTGCCTGCCAGTGATATTCACAGAGCTCGGTAGGAGAGAGGCATTTTGAAATAGATGAACCCAGAGAAAGCTAAACATCTGATAGCATGAAGATCTGGTCGTCTTATGGAGCTAATAGCAAACTATTCCTGTACTGCAGCAGACTGTGACACAAATAAGGGCTCAGTATGCTGCTGCATTCCCTGGATGCCGCCTCGGTTTGATGGCCTTATTGTGTTTGAAGGAGTGACAGAGAAAACAGGCTGACTGTAAAGTGGGCATAGATTGCATCATCACAGATAAACTGGGAGAGAGTAAAATGTAAACAGGTTTTTTTATGCAGAGTGAAAAACATATATTCAAACATGGACAATGCATTTTGAAAAAGAACTGCACTCTTAAGGGCAGATGGGACTTTGCATGGTTGGTCTCCTCAATTATATATAAAAAAAAATGACAGTCTGAGCTACTAATGAGAATCTTTAAGTAAACTCACTGCCCCATGAGTATATGCTGAGAAGAATTTCAGATAGCAAGACGATGCATTGTGCACAGATTTTGTGTTTGAACTATTACCTTTTCTTTTGCAGACTTCCTTTAGTGAATTACATGCTAAAACACAACTCTATCAGATGCTCAACTAATGAACATTTTATCTATTTTTAACACCACATTCATTATAGTTATCCTTCGTTTTATCAACGTCAATTATACACAGAACTTTGAGTTTCATGAGATGGACAAGGGTTACTCACTTTAATAGCCATTATTAATTAACCATGAGAAAAATATAAATTTCTAAACATGATTACATTTTCATTTACTTTGGGAAGTTAGTTTGATATATATAATATTCACCATAAGAAATCGAACAAACAGAGCTCGATATCCTTCTGCAAGCACTTGAAAAATTCATTCTCGTAGTACAGCTGCAGGACCTCGCATTAAATTGGCATAGATTGAATTGTTTGCAAGGGCCACTGAACAAATGTTTGACTCAAGGATAAATAAGGAGGGTAATATTGATTACAGACTCAGAAGTAATATCTTACATAAATATTTGGGGCAGAAAGTGATGCATTGTGGGTCAAACAGCTCTTTGCTGAATGCAGTACAGAAGCTATACAAATAAAAACTGGCCAAGATCTTTTATCTTCTGCTGTAATTAACGCCAATTTAGCATTTCATTCAATGTACAGCAGCATGTGCAACGTGATCTCATGAGAATACGTGTGTATTTTTACGTAAAGTGTATTTCTATCATACGTACATTTGTTTACGTTTTATATACGCAGAAACGTATAATACTGACGTATTTACAGCACTAAAACGTACAAATATTTACGTATTGACAGCACAAAAACGTAATTTATTAACGAATGAACAAATCTACCGACGTAGACATTTGTACGTGTTGCTATTTATGCATAATATTGGCATTAATGTTTTGACTCTGTTGCATTCAACTGTCTTATCAATTACGTTTTCAGTCGAATTTATTAATATAATAGGCCTAAGAACGTTACTCATAAATATTAACATTTCGCTCTGTTCGTGCCTTCTGCAACAAACTCGTTTTGGAGGATTAGCCTGCGTGGTGTTAAAAAGGAATACACTTTTAACCTTAAAAATACCTTGTTTAATCGTTTAACCATTTTGTAGTATTTAACGTTAGTGTATTTACACAAAAAGCATTTTCTCCAATAAAACACAACATACTGATACATTCACAAAAGACATACATTTTATTATCTTAATGTAATCCAAATCCTAGAATCCATATGTTGTTTGCAAGAAACAGATCCAAATTCAGCCTTTTATCCAGAGATCTTCATCTTCATTTCTCAGCAGCGACCGCAAACGTATCCTGTGCTGGTGATGATGAATTCAAATTCAAAAAATGCGCCTTCAAGAAGCGTTACGACATGTTTTACGGCCGTGATATCAAACGCTCATTGGCTCTCGCCTGCTTCGTCACAGATTGCGACATGCCGTGTTTCAGTCGGTGTAGTACATTTGAAATGGAGAAGCGCGCGTGCATTCAGAGAGCGAACCGGAATCGGATTAACATTTTCATGGATTAACGTTAATAACTTAAATTCTGATCTGTACCTCATTACACAACTACTATAATACTGCCAGAGAGGACTGCGACTGCAACGCATCATCATGTGAACGACTTTTGGTAATGTTAACGTGACCGGTTTCGACATTTTCGCAATAAATAAATTATTGTGAAATGTATACTTGTCTGTCTGTTATGTTTTTTTTTTCTTCATAATTGTGTTAGCCTACGTAGTTTTATGGAATGGTTATGGGTAGGTTTAGAGGTAACGTTAGGAGTAGGATTAGTGGCTCAAAATATATTTTAATGCTATATTTTTAATAAAAACTGCCATTTACCTACACATCTCTGTCCATTACGTTTTACCCTTTTTATATTCTGTATAAAATGGATATGTTTAGGTTTTGGGAGTAGGATTAAGGGATCTTGTTACGTTTATCTTTAAAGATATACAGATATCTTTATGATATGAAAAATATACGTAAATAGTTAACGTTTTGTAGCTGTAAAAACGTAATAATGTATACGTTTAAATGTTGCAAATACGTCCATTTTATACGTTTCAGCATCTATCCAAACGTACAAAAACGTACGTTTTCTATCTTTGAAAATAACGTATTAATACCTACGTATTAACAATGAGACCAGGCTGGCATGTGTTGTGTTGAATTTGACAACATGAGTAAACTTGTAGAAGCTAGCATATGATCGTATAAGCCTATAGGGTGCACCCTACTTTTTTCCCCAGATGAAAAGTGCACTTAGAGGACCAAAGGTATCCAAGCCTCAAACACATTTAGTGTCAAGTGGGACAACTTGACAACAAAAATGGCTAAAGCAGAGATGTTTCTGGCAGCCCCTCACTTCACAATAGATGTTTACAGACATTGCTCTGAGACAAGGACAGAATGACGGTAAAGACCCTCCAAGCCATGCACGTCCAAAGAATGTGTGATTGATGCCTTTAGTCCGGAGAGAAGACAATGTCAATTTATAAGAAAGTCCAGCAATGGCGAACAAAATAAAGGGAAGCCCAAACACAAAAAGCAAGGACTTTGTTAAAAGAGAAAACTATCACTTTCTTTCCCTTTTTTAAATAAAATGTTCAGAGTTTTAGTAAACAATGCCTCAGACACAATTATATTCTTTCTGCAAGTGCATTGTTGCATCAGCAGGTCACGGCAAGTCTTAATAAGAGAGATTTACAACCCTTAACCAACTATTAATAACCTTAACTGTTCATCCAATTTGTTCAAAAACACTGATTCCTTCATGAATAAAACATTGCTGCATTCAAAACCACCCCATACCCCTTTTAACCTTTCATTGAATCATTCACTCAACTGATTTTTTCAAAAATGCTGATTCATTCAGGAATGAAATAAGTGTATTTATGAGTGAGTCACTGAATCATTTATTCTACCAATTAGAACGTGACTCTATGGCAGACTTTTTACCCAAAATAAGTATACGGAGTATAACCTGATATGCGTAATGAACGTAATGAAATAAGAAATAGAAAAAAAGCATGTTATTTATAAAATCAGGGTTTGATAAATGAGTTTATTTTAAGGACCAGGAGATTAATATATATATATATATATATATATATATATATATATATATATATATATATATATATTATATAATATATATATATATATATATATATATATATATATATATAGGTATATATATTTAACCAAGAACTTGTCAACAAACATCTGCCAAACAGATTATGTCCAGACTTTGATATTGGTTTTATGAAATCGTTGAATCCATAAGTACCAGCAAGCTTATTTTGCAGTCGTATATTATGTGGATCTTTGGTTCTCTATTGAATCTGTCATGAGACTTATATTTGTTTACCTTTAGTAAGTTTGCTGCACAGATCTTAATTAACTATGCTGGTATACTCTTTACTCTTTGTTAATTGTCTTTGATATGCCTTTATGGAAGCTGAATTTAAAAGTGCAAAATTATTATTAAACCAGAAGCAATGTTCTTTTCTAAGACCTATCCTTCAGAGGGAAATGTATGATTTCTTAAAGCAGAAACAATGACCATCAATGCTAGTTCATTGGGTATCTACTATAGTCAGGGTGGTTGCTAGGGTGCCCTGGTTGTTGCTATGGTTTTGCTTGGTGGTTGCTAGGGAAATGCTAGATAGTTTCTAGGGTGTTGCTAGGAGGTTGCTAACTAGTTTATTTCTTACCCAATTCGAAAGAGCCTCTGCAAGAAAGTATACTTTATTGTATTTGAAATATATTCCTTTTTCAAGAGTACATTGCAAGTATACTAACAAAAAATGTACTATCTTTAAATATATTAAAAGTATATTAGCATCATGCTTTTACCTATTTTCACAATACAACTTTTAACACACCTCACAATAATTGTACTTTCGTGTATATTTTTAAAAACATACTTGAAGTGAAAATTCAGTTTATTTTTAAAAGTGTGTTTATTTGCACTTTATTAAAAAAAAATATGTTAGGATTTTAACTGTGTGCTGGAAATGATCATTGTAACAATTCATTGGAAGTATACTTTGAAAATACATTACAGTATTTTGTACAAAGTATAGTTAAGTATTATTTGTCTATTAATGTGCATTTCTACATTAGCCGATAGCCTTGTGGGCAAGTGCAGTGCCTTTGTGCTTTGGGAGACTCGATTTCAAGTCCCAGCTCGTGGACCTTTCCCCCAATCCCGTGCCCTTTCTCTCCATCTCCCACCTCTAGATACTGTCTAGATACTTTCCTATCCTCATAAAAGGCAAAATAAAAAATAATATATACATATATAAATATACTTAGTA
This sequence comes from Chrosomus eos, assembly GCA_036326025.1. Lineage (NCBI taxonomy): Eukaryota > Metazoa > Chordata > Actinopteri > Cypriniformes > Leuciscidae > Chrosomus > Chrosomus eos. Next base: position 33,022,152 of record CM070825.1, on the reverse strand, counting down.
CAAAATTAGTTGTTTCAAAAGTATACTAAATTAGTCTGGCTGCAAGCATGTATATTAATATATATATATATATATATATATATATATATATATATAATATATATATATTATATATATAATATATATATATATATATATATATATATATATATATATATATATATATATATTATATATATATATATATATTTTTTTTTTTTTTTACCACACTGTAAAAAAAGTTAACTCATTATTTTGAGTTATCTTTTTGCATGGGTTTTTTTTTAGTTTAACTAACTTATTTCGATAAGTTGAGGACAAGAAAACTTAAAATTTCTTGTTGTCTGGACAATCTAGTTAAAAAAATAAGTTGAAATAACTAAATTGCTAAAATATTTTTTACAGTGCAGGGTCTCTCTGAAACTTTTGTCTGTATGTTTCAGGTTGCACCTTTCATGCAGTTCAACAGTTGTTTCATTCAGCAGGGAAAAGTCTGATCAATAGATAGTATAAATAGTGATGTGTTGACCTGTTTGTAGTTTGTTTGTTTTATCTGTTCCAGTTGGAAAAGGAAGCCTGAGTCTCATGCATAAGCACAGTCAACATTGTTACGGTCAGTAAAATGATTTCATTATTTTTGTCTAGGTTGTGACCTGATGATCACAAGATGCTATTTGCGCGAGTGCCTGTTCATTTTATAACAAGAAACATGTTATTCTCAACAGTATGGATTGCATAGCTTAAAAGAAGCAATTTAAATAGTTTGGCATGAGGGGAATTCATTGGCAACAAAAACAAGCCAATTTGTCCCACAGACTTGTACTGCAAAACAGACAAGCCAAGGCTATTTTTTTTTTCTAGTTCTGACCTTCACAGTGCCTAAGATTTGCTTTTCACCGTGGAAGCTGAATTGCTTTCAATTAAATGTGGTATTTATTTATTTATTGGAAAATTGCCACAAGGCTTCTCAGATAAGACGGTTAAGGAATAAACTTTTGTCGTAAACAAAAAGTATTATAGAAAGAAAAAAAATGACCTACCTAATGTCCTAATGTTTTTATTTTAGTTTTAATATTATATCTGAAAATAAATAGCAGATCAATATAATAGTTTGTGCTCTATTATGTTAACCTGTAATTTACTAAATGAGTGAGATCCCTACAGCATTAGTTGGTAGAGGTATTTTTTACCTTAAGAAAAATTTGAAATTATTACAAATAAATCAATATTGAATTAAAGGGTGTTATACCGTATACTGTGATATTTTAGAGACGGTAATCGTACTGTTTATAGCGCAATCATTCGACAGAATAAAAAAAAATCAAACTGTGTATACAGCACAAAGTCTCCAGATACTGAACTATCGGCATCAACAGATGTAATTCTGAATAATCTGTATCAGCCCAGAAACTTTGATTTGGTGTATCCTCCATATTATCAATAGCATTTCACTACATATGTGAACCACACATCATAATGACATCAAAGTCATTCTTGAGAACAGCAGAAATCTTTGTAAATATCATAAATTATAACCCACTTGTGAGTCACACAGCATTTACCTGTAACCCTGAACGTATTAGGCCGCATGGGCCCTGCTGCACTTGTGCAGAATCAGCCATCCAGATATGAACATGGAAAACAGATCCGTTGTCCAAAATTCAGCAACATGTTCACAAATGGGCAAGGCATGTAGGTTGTAATAATGTTGAAAGCATATGTGCAAGTCAATGTTGTTCACGTACCAAAATCTGCAAAAGTGCTAAGTTAGGTTCTCGGCTCTCACTTTGGACGCTTTCATCTCTATAAATATGTACTGCGGATAGCGAAGTGGGTGTCTAATTGGCTCGCATTTGATCCCATCACTCTAAGTAGGACTTGGTGCTATTAATGGTGTTCTAATTCTGTTTTCCTGCTCACATACATTACAGAAGACAACCTTATTTTGATAGAGTGTTGTGAAAGACTTCATTAGTCTAAAGGCACTACATGGTGAATAATGGCACCTGCCTTGACCTTGTGCCGAGGTGTCATTTTGAATTGTAATGCCCAATTGTAACAGGGCTTTACAACTGATTACTGAAAGGTACTCGGTCTGTTCAGCTATAATAGACAGCTCCTCCTATGTGACTAGACTCCTCAATGCTTGAGTTCGGATAACACTATACAATACTCTTAGGGAGCAAGTAAAAACCTCTGAGATCTTAAGCAATGGTAATTTTTCTATTCATTCTATTATTCTGGTAATTTATTTAAATACGTGCAATTCATTCATGCAATGACTTGAAAAATCTTATTAAAAGATTTGAAATTAGTTTGACAATCTTTTATTATTTCTTATAAAACAATATTATAACAAAACTGCTTCATCAGTTTAGTAGGGCTGTACAATTAATTGAAATAAAACGCAAATCAATATATGACCTACTGTGATTATCTAAAAGCTGCCGTTAAATGAAATAAATGTATGTGCTGAAGTGAAGCTCTACCAAATAGTGCAGCCCTAGATTCTAGTCTTTTACAATACCATATAATTAGACCTTTGTATGTCAAGGCAATGCTAGTTGTTTGGTTAGTACGGTTGTAAAATGCTACGTGGTGCAACTCCCTCAAAACAAAGTATTTATGAATTATTCATTATATTTGTACTACTAATACTACATTTTACCATGAGCAAAATATGTCACTTAATTACTATACACCCACATGGTTTCATGGTGTAAGGAAAATATGCCATTACTTTTATACCTAAACTTGGATTAATAGGATTAATAGATAAAAAATAAAAATTAAACTTGGCACATGTGTTTTAAATTCTGTTTGTAAATGAATTGTCCTTTTTTCCTAATTATATTGTAGACATTCTCATTGTGATTGATCCTTGTAAAGAAGTTAGTGGGCTCACAGTTATATAAGAGTGATATGCTCTGCTGAAGCTAGACAGAATGTAAAGTGACTTATGTAAGAACCATTTAAGACCGTCTACACTGAGAAAAGTGACAATTCAACAGCTCATAAATGGTCGAAATAAGGGCTTGGTTAAATCCTGCAAACCTATTGACTCACCCAACAGATGTTGTCATTGTGTTCAAATCAACACATGCCTGTAGGTATTCATGCAAGAATGACGTTATTATTAATGCATATTTCCATTTCTCATGCTCTGATTTGGTAACGGGGGGTGGGGTGAGATGGGGTTGGCATTGGTTTCTATGAGTCAGATGGGTTTCAGAATTAATTCAAGAAAGATTAATATGAGAAAGCCAATGACTCATAGCACTGAAACATCCGAGACAAATACTTTCCCCCAATACATGTCCCTAACAAATGTGCGCTTTTCATGTTCATTCATTTTGTTATATATGAGCTGCTCCTTATGGCTCCCCACCCAGCTGGCATTCAAAACCCATCCATGGAAAAGTCATAATTTGCTGTAATTATTATTCCAAGGCGTAAGTTTCCATTGATTGTCATTGCAGAACTGTAACTTTCTCCCACCAGGTAGCCTTTGCCAACAAACACCAAAATAGTCTATACTGTTTATCACCTTTCCTATATAGTTGGGAAGAATGCAATTTCGGATTCAGCCCTAGTGAATTCTTGTGATGAAATTTCCAGCCAACAATTCCTTTTTTTTCTGTAGTGATTAGCAGTTATGTTGATGTGGCAAATGTAAAACAGTGCACTTCCTGGAGGTCATGCATGTGCAGATGAATGGGAATGGTAACAGATAGCTTAGATGGTGTGTACTAGTTTGCCAATATCATGCTGTGGATTTAATTTGATGACACTGCATACACACGCTTATAATATCATGCAAAAAGAAAGTCTTGTTTCCTACGGGACAGCATGTGTTTTGCTTTGTGCAGAATTCAGCTTTGTGCTAGCGGGTTTACAACTCAGCAAGACAGCTCAGGGCACAAAGATACATGTTCCCCAGGTTTGCCAGCATGATTTTCAAATAATATCAGCAGTCTTACCATTTCAATTCAATCCAGTCATTGTGAAGAACTGGCATGCTGGGGAGGGACTAGTGCTCAAGAGCCTGGAACTCACATTCGACAAGGGATAATGGGCACAGGTGCCACCCGTTAGCTTGCCCCTTTCTGTTGTCGAATACATTTGCATATTTTCATTTGCCTCGTCAAAGAAGGATTTTGACCCCCTTAGCAGGGTGTTTTGCTGCAATGACTGATTGGTATTCAGGGATTCTGCAAGGTTGGAGAGGAATTAAATGAAGACAGAACCAGTTAGTCTCGGAATAATGTTTGTTGAGTCAACAGATGGCAGACGCAAGCACTCAAGAATTTGGATTGTGTCTAAAATGCATTTTAAAATGCGCAAACTGCCTCTTATTTTAATATTTTTCCAGTCCGGGTTGTCCTGTGATGGCATTCCTGAAGTGTCTAATGTGACAGACACAAACAGACTTTGACAAGGGGACCATCTGGGTTCGTTTGTTTGTTCGCTTATGCATTGTGAACACTTTTAAGTTCACATTCTGGAATTTGGCCTTTGGTGCTGGCACAACCTGACCGTTGGAAAATGTCCATGTGGGCACAGTACTGTTTACATCAAAATGTGATCAAACGCAAATGGAAATGTTCTGGCTTGCTTAATTGTATACCAAATGGCATGTGGATTTCAACATTAAAATGATAGAAAGGACAATGGGATGTACATTGAACCCTATATTTGGTGTATGGGATTTGTGTGGAACATATAAGAGAAAAGTAGTCCGTAAACCTGAAGCTTGTTGATATTAACAGCTGGGAAGATGAAAAAGTGCAATCATGTTCAAGTCAGCCTGAATCAAATGGGCTATAAATCACTCTTTGACATCAGTTATTGTAAGATGAGTGCATGGATGCAGATGATGTCAAGTCACTGCCATGGTGACGGATGGGGACAATACATTTTTCAGAAGGAGAGGTACGTGTTTGTAGATTGAACTAAACATTTAAAGACATAAGATGAGAAAATAATAGAGGGAGTGTTGAGCACCATGAGACTTGTTATAAGCATTAATGACAGTTTTAGAAATTGGGTCAATGGCATGATGTTTTTTTTCTTTTTTTTTCTTGATCTATTATTTTAAAAAATCTATTCTATAAATTTAATAAATAAAATGCTTAATTATTTTATGATGAACATGGTTTTTATTTCTAAAATAGTCATTTGTGGGGGTCCAGATATCGTGAAGAAAAACCCTTAACTGAAAAGACTGAATGTAACGTTTGGGTTTGGGTTTGGTTTTGGGTTTTGTATTCATGTTCATAGTTTCATTTCTCTGGTGACGTTTTCCCATTGTCATGTTCCTGGTTTTGTCATGTTATTTCCTTATCCCATCATTGTGATCCTGTCATGTGCTTCTCCTGTTCATGTGTCCATGTATTGTGTTCCTGTCATCAGGTGTCCCTTATTTAGTCATTAGTCTTTGTATTGCCCTCGTGTTACCATTGTCTTTTTTTTAGCTTTGTTCCCTATTACCGAGTTCAAGTTCAAGTTCAAGTTCATGTTGGGATCTGAATAAACTGCACATGGGTTCTTCAAACTCTCCTTCAGTGGACTACTGTGACACTTAAAGCAGTAAATAGAGCATATCAATAAATAGTTTGGCCTAATATTTATTATTTCTTCATCTGGTGTGACCAATACAGGTGAGAAAAGAAGCTTAAATCAGGAAATTATATGACAGAGACCTTGGTAGACAGTGTGTAAAGGTAGGGTTATAATGGTTACCTAAAACTAAAACTAGAAAAAAACATGTTTGTTAATTGAAATAAAGCTGAAATAAAATATAAAGTAATTTAATTTAATAATAATCTAAACAAAAAATTGTAGTATTGCCTTGGCAACTAAATGAAATTAGTTTAACTTGAAGCACTAAAATGACTAACTGGAAATAAATAATACTAAAAAGTGATTTAAACAGAAATAGAAATTAAAACAATAATAATACAAATTAAAATAGCACATTACAAAATTACTAAAAATACATTTGTATTTAGTTAGTAAATACATAAACTAACTAAAATGAAAATGAAAACTTAAAATATAAAAATGAATCATTTAATAGCTAAAATAGTACATAAATAAATCAATAAGCCGCTTAAATTTTAAATAATTTGACCTTTTTAACCATGGGATAGCATGGTTAGGTTAGCTAAACTATAGCCTATAAAAAAAGAATAAAAGAAATCTAAATAGCCTATGATTTTACAAAATGTATGTCCACTCATGCTTTGTGTAAGGAAATATTATTTTTACTGGTACCACATGGCATTTTTACTGTCACTAAATGTAAACTTTTGTTGAATTGTGAAAACCATCATGACCATAAATATTGAATTTCAAGTGGGAAATTTAATAATTAAAAGCAGTTCTTGAAATATATTCAAATAGATTAGTTTATATAACACATACAATTCATTTATTTGCTAAACTCATCAAACCTGAAACATTCAGTTTCATTCAGAATTCATTTGAGAGGATTTAGAAAAGAGTCTCAGACTTTTAATACAATCCCATAGATATTTTGCATAATCGATGTGATTACAGAACTAAATGGCACAGTACAAGGCTTTGAAGGACAGAAGGTTAGATTAAATGATGTGCCCATGGGCATAAATATTTCATTCATTTAAGTTCAACCTATATTTTGAAGACATGAGCCATCTCCTTTCCCACAGCAGTCTGAAACGATGAGCTTTTCTTTCACACTTATACGAGACAAACCTCTCTGGAGTTGCGTTCTTTCAGGATTCTGATAGAGCCTTGTTTAAACAGCATCTTCCATTTCATGTCTTGGGTATTTAACCATGCAAGGCAGACTTGAGATTCAATAGGTACAAGAGAGATTTTGGGAGTCTTTAAACATGGTACCTTCACCTGAGCTGTTCCGACAGAAACCGAACCCCTAAGTGGATTATCCGATGCACACATGAAAGCACGTAAGAATTTCTTCATAGCGACAAAACTTCAAAGAAGAGGAAGAAAAAAATCTTTAAATATAGGCTACTTTAAAAAGACAAAAATTAAATAAATAATGTGAAAGGAGAATCTAACAACATTGACAATGGGAACTTTCTGGCAGATTTGAATGTGATTGTTCTGGCAGCGGCTTCTTTCGAGACGAGCTGTCAATTTGCATATGTGGACGAATGAGGAGGCATTTAGCATTTGAATGACATTTGTGTGCCAGGTGAGAGAGAGTGAGCATTAACAGAGATGAGCGGAGACAGAAGGACATCTGAGGGAAGGACGCAAAGAAATCAAAGTCAAACCAGTTCCCATTAAGACTGACCAGAGGAAACCTTGGTCGGGTGATCGTCAGAATTTCAATTGCTTTCGTGAACGGGACGGACCTCAGAATGACTAGACTTTAAGCTTGAAGTGACATCTTTAGAATGGAGGATGACAATGAATTTTGTAGAGCTCAGGGGTGTTATGAACTGAGCAGTCTTTGATTCATGCAAGCTTTGGGAATCAAACAAATATCATCAAACCCTATCTGCAAAAGGGAAACAAGTGTGTGCACTGAATATTAACTGTCATCAGGGAGTCACCAGTGTGTTATGAACCACAGATCTTCAAATCCCGGTTGGTGCAGCAGAAATTAGAATAACATTGTTCTATGTGCACCTGTGATACTTTAAAAACTGGAGGAAGACTAACACGTCCAAGGTCACCAGATTGATCACTGCTCATACAAGACCTTTTTTTACCAGTGCGGTGACCCAGATTAACATCTGCTGATGCCAGTCAGCTTCCAGGCCCTATTCAGTTGCTGAAGGACACAAAATGAGCCTTGGCTCCTTTTCGACAACATCATATTGCTATAAAACTGCTATTGCTTTCTGGGCACATGGTTGGTCATTTATTGATATGCATAACTCCTGAATGTACTCAGAATAGTAATGTTGTGTTTTGTATCTCTACTAACTGGTAGTATTAACTTCTGTATAACCAGACAGACATATACAGGTGTGCAGGGCCAGCACTATTAGCTCTGCACTCTTACAAAAATAAAGGTTCCAAAAAGGGGGTTTCTGCTGCGATGCCATAGAAGAACAATTTATGTTTCCCCAAAGAACTTTTCAGTAATCAGTTCTTAAAAGAACCTTTATTTTTCTTATGAAGACCCTAATTCCACTATAAAGCACCTTTTTTGAAATGGAAAGGTTGCATAGATATTAAAGGTTCTTCAAGGATAATAGATGCCAATTTCAGAGCCCTAAGTTCTGTTCTTATAATTACTATAAAATACTTCTATTTTCTTTAACAACATTTCATTTTAATTTGCTACAAGTATTGTTATTTGATTCATCAAGCATGTGAACAAATCTGCATTTTATCTGTAGTCATTTCTTAAGTCTCATAGTTTTTTTTTTTTTTTTTTTTTTTTTTTGTGTGAAATCTTTCCATTCATTCAAGTCACTCTGATTTAAATCACATCTTGTTTATGATTGAACTTATTGAAATGGAGCAGCTCACTATTTAATCAAGATCTGTTAACCGGCTGAACAAAAATGGCTATTTGTTCAGTTTGGCAGACATTCTTGCACACAACAGCAAGAGAAAATGGAGCGAAATAATTAAGAATGTGTAAAAATTAAATAAGGACATGAGTCATAATTTATTCAGGCTATTTATTGTTTTTCTATAGCTTGATAAAAGTCGTGCTTAGCAGTTTGCAAAATAGACAAAAAGGAAAAACAGATCTTATAATGATCTTTTAATAGATAAATAGATCGTATT
>CM070825.1:32668857-33013313 GCA_036326025.1 Chrosomus eos | reverse complement strand
TTGCAAAATATACAAATATGAAAAACAGATCTTATGATGAGCTTTTAATAGATAAATAGATCGTATTAGAAAGTGTATTGTGCTTAAACTGTGTCTAAATAGGCTCGGACATTGTAATGATTGAAAAAAAAGACTTAATGAATTGGTTGAGTGAATGATTCAATGACTTAATCATAACACGTGCCCAATATTGTTGCCACCTATTGGTGTAATGATGTAACATGCAGAAAGGGTTGTTGAATGATTTAGTGATTGATTTTGATTCAAAAGATTCACCGTGTGACTGTGATCAAATCAAAATCCCCATATTTGTGCCAAGTGTAGCCCTAATGTAGGAACTTTTTTAGCAATGTAGCCTACATAATGTTAAAGGTGCTGTATGTAATTGTTTGACTGTACTAAAGCAAAATACTATATGTTTGCAGTTAGGAAACATGTGATGTTTACATTCTTGTTTCTCCTAAAAACAATGCTACAGCCAGTTATTCTACTTTGAAACGTGCGTTATGTGTGGGAATGTCTGTTTTTGTTTTGGTATGTGTGGTCCCTCCCACTGCCAATTTACCCAATAGTATTTCGACACCCCAGGTTGCCAGTTGGTGGAAAAGACATATGGAAGCCAGCAAATGAACTGGGTCACAGATCGCAGATTCTACCTGACCTAAAAAGCCTCCATGAGTGGGAGCTGGGAGCATACTAACACGCAGATAAAGCAACTCATCAACCTACAGTGACTTGTCGCCTTCCATTGTCAATTGTGTTCCTGTTGCGTGTCCTCAATTTGGCAACCCACATGAGCTTCGAGTCTGAGGAGGAGGGGGTGGGAGAAACTGATCAGTAAACCTTTTATACTTGAGCTATAGTTCAAAAATGATGCATTTACATTTTTATAGCATCTTTCATGATTAAGGTCAGGTGCTGCCATTGCATATTCGTCAACATCTGTACCAGTGCTTTCAGTTTGGAGAACCAGCTGGCTGCCTCTGCTGGTTTTCACTGTGTCATATTTGTACTCTTGCTCTGCTAGTGAGGGCAACTAAGCAGAAATTATGTTCACTGCACCATCTCTGTTTTTGGATTCCCAATTTAAAGAGGCTAATTACAAACACTATACACACAGTGGGAAAGACTTTATTGTGTTTTCAATATGCATGCTTCACAACCCAATGATTGGAACACACCAGTCCTCAATATTGTGAGAAAATGAATTAATGGATGATAAACCCTGACTGTTGTTGAATTAAGGGGAAAGGTTGTTTGCTATAACAGTGGAATATGCTTCAGATTAACTTCACCCATCTGCTTTTAGGAGAACTACAAAGGCTAAAGATGAGTGACAGAGGAAACCAATTTCCTCAGGGAGAGAACTTCAGTGAGATCATGATTTCCACCTGCTCTCTGAGTATGTATACAATTTCACATTCAATGTTACAAATAAAAGTGAGAGAGGTGTGTGTAGCATATGTCTGATGCCAAAATATGGCAATTAAAGTTAACTTTTTATTGCTATTCCCACGCGCTATTCCTCCATAAAAGAACTGATTTCAATAAAATAAATAAATAACATAATAAATACAGTATACACATCAACATTGACACCTAATTTATGTGTTGGCTCTGACATGTAAACAATCTGGCACAAATATAAGACAACTACCCAGTGTTGGCTGACAATCTCATTGGAATATTGATACATATTCTTCTGACAGGTGGAAATCCATTGTTTGGCCAACTTTCTTGTTCAAGTTGCTTTGAAGAAGGTTTATAACATTTTTTTTAAAGTGTCACCTTTAAAATAAATTCGATTAAGAACTTTATTAATAAGACCGCATCTATCTGGAATCTGATCAGATTATGATCAGATTATGATCAGATCTGATCAGATTCTTGAAAAAGAATGTTTAAAAGAATGTTTTTTTGTTTGTTTTTATTCTTATTGAGCTGTAATTATAACATAATGCAAATCCCTATTAAATTATCCCTTTTTCATGGGCAAATGTTATTAGCTTGGTCCCTCATCTTTAAACAATTTTGCACCTCACTCTTATATAATTTGAAATAATAAGTACAAACTGTATACACTTCAATCTCTTTTCTTTGATAGTTGGTATAAAAACTGAATTATGTTTCATTTTTCAATCAAAATGGTTACATTTGTAATTATTCTGAGTTATTGGTAAAGCATGGAATTCCTGTTACTCCAAAAGAGTTTGCAATTGTGGCTAATGCAGTGCCACAAGGAGTTCTCATGCTTTTTAAAGGATTTTCTTTTTCATCTATTTGTCGCTCAGTGGATCAGTGTACGACATTTGTAGGTAAACAGTGCCTTTCTTTATCTAAATAAAAAAAACAGTAAGAAAATTTGAGTATTGTTTCAGGAGGAGTCTGTTTCTTAAAGCTGCTGTCCGTAACATTTTTAAGTTAAAAATAATCCAAATTAATTATTTAAAAAAAAACATCTTCAGCCAGTGTTCAAAACTATCTGCTTGCCATAGCTAGATTCAAAACGGTTAGCTTGTAATAATGATTTTAATTCCAGTGGTACTGGTGGGTTTTCGCGGGAAATTCGAGCATGTCTTTGCGTCATTACGTCACATCCGTACACATAAAGAAGGAGTTTCGGCTAGCCGGCTATACTGCGCGTGAGGAGATGTAGAGATAGGCTTTTCTCGCAGCACTTTACATGATTAAACTTATGGCGGATCCAGAAAGATCCAAACAACAATCATCAGTGTCAACTGGAGATTAACCAGTTATAAAACCCAAAAGACTTTGGATTTAAGGTGGAAAGAGGAGGAAACCGTCTCATGCGAACACAAGGATACACATTGGTGGGGCTTTTGAAAGGTGCGTGAACTCCCGAAGGTGTTCGAAACGAAAGAAGAGACAGCTTTTTCTGCTGAACAAGTAAGACATTTCAATAGTTCAATCGTGTAACAGTACGTTTTCTTAATTCACACAGTTATGGAGTTTCCTTTGTTGTGCCTTTCTCGTTTAGCTATTATGGAGAATATGATTTCTGAACTACACAGGTAATCATAAAACACATTAAATAACGCTAGTCACGCAATGCTGATGTTGTTAACATGAACAATTTGAGAACAAATTTAAGTAGGCTATGATGTGCACGGTTGCTGTATATCGCGCTGATTAAATCTAACGATCGTCATGTCGAATGCTTTTCCCCCTTAGTTGATCAGAACAAAAATGGATGTTACTTACTTGTTCAGAAGACATTTTCCGGTGAAAATTCTTATGTTGGTCAAGCTTTCAAAACGTGAATCTGTGATTCTGAATGAAAGTATCCACACAGCGCGGTGATTGACAGCAGCACTCGCCTCAAAACACTGTGTTCATCCGCGCTGTTTCATGCTGATTTACAACCGACGTAAAGATGATAATTCCGTGAATCACTGCAGTTATAGATTTCGAACAGAGATGGCGACAAAAAGGGAAATTGCTACGGACTGCAGCTTTAATGGAATGGTTTTTGTAACATTCCCTGGAAAAAAAACAAAACATTTGGACATTACCTCACAAATACCTGATAACTAACCAAATGAGAGAAATTACCTTTAAGTTAATTCATAGGTGTGTGCTCTCTCAAAAGACTTAAAGGTGCTCTAAGCGATGTCACGCGTTTTTAAGGCCAAAACATTTTTTTGTCACATACAGCAAACATCTCCTCACTATCCGCTAGCTGCCTGTCCCCTGAACACACTGTAAAAAAATGCGGTCTCTGCAAACACCCCAGGCTCCACAAACGTGACCCGCTCTACAAAACATAACAAACTGTTCCAGCCAATAACCGACAAGAAGGGGTTGGGGGAGGGGTTTGGGGGGTTAGTGCGCGGATGAGGAGGAGGGAGGGTCTAGCTAGCCTCCGTTTTGTTTGACAATAGTTTGAACGTCAACAAGAAGTGACGTCACCCAGGAACGCTTAGAGAACCTTTAAAGGGGGGTGAAATGCTGTTTCATTCATAGTGAGATTTTTTACACTGTTAAAGAGTTGGATTCCCATGCTAAACATGGACAAAGTTTTCAAAACTGAAGTTGTAAGTTTGATGGAGTATTTCTGTTCCAAAAATACTCCTTCCGGTTTGTCACAAGTTTTGTAAAGTTTTTTTCGAATACGGCCCATTGTGACGTCAGAGTGGGCGGAATTTCCTTATACGGGTCTTAAGGGCAATTCTCCCGGAAGGGCGTGCGCAGCTGTAGCCTAGTGCGTGCGAGAGTACGCCTATGCCCGTCAGAGCGCGGCTGGGCTCGGCTGCGCTGCAATCAAAAAAATGGCACCAAAAAAGTGTGTTTTTGGTTGCCAGGGCAAGACAACACTGCACAAATTTCCAAAGAACCCAGCGTTAAGGGACCTGTGGATGGATTTTGTTTTTCCAGAGCAGCAACGGAGTTGTGCAAGTGTGCTTGTTTGTTCCCTTCATTTCGACAGTTATAGTTATAGGCCCAGTTCAAAGCCGGATTTGCAGATCGCCTAATACTTAAAGATGGAGCAGTCCCAACGATAAAGGTTCACGGTCGTGCGTTGGAACCGCATGCGGTGAGTAAAACTGCTTCAAATGTCTGTGTGTTGTTAACTATCGGCGTGTAAGCACAGCAAGTAAACAACATGATCACGTAACGATGGAGCATGCGATGTATGGTGTGTGTATGTGTGTGTTTGTGTGTTTAAATACATTTGTTTAGCTGGCCACTGTAGGTGTCCGTCCGTTTTTTTATTGTAAAAATATATCATGTCCTCATAAACCACGAGTCTGTCTGTTTACAACACACGCAAAAGCTTTGCGCGCCCCGCCCACTCGGCACGCCTCCACCCGCTCGGCTTTTTCCGGAAAGACTCTGTACAGCCTATATTTCTTTTATAAATTTAGTTTCACTAGTTCGCACTTACATATAATTAGAGGGAGAAAGTTTAATGCGTATTTGGCGTGCTGTCCGGGGGGAGGGCTTCGTGCTCGGAATTCGGCCCGAACCCATAATACTCCCCCGGTATGTAAGTGCTTATGACAAAAAGTGAGGCGAAAGGGGTGGTGGAGGGATGCTGCAAAAGCTGCCAATGCAACGAGGTGAGACCGCTGGGTATTTATAGCTCTCATCGTTGATTGCTGAGTGCTCTCCACCCGTGTTAATTATCTGCGCGTGCTCCTCCCGAACTTTGTTAATAAAACATCATTTAATAAAACTAAAGACTTTTTGGAGATATGAAGAATGCAATACTACTCTATAGGTACTCAAGATTAACATGAGATTGAGTGAAACTGAGTGTTTCACCCCCCCTTTAAGAATGATATTAAAGATCCTGTCGCTAAAGACAGTGCTCCTGACTGCTCTGGCTTCCATCAAGAGGGACCTGCAAGCATTTTCGGTCGACGAATCGTGCCTAGAATTCGGGCCGGCAAACTCTCAACATTGTCCTGGCTTACGAAACCCAAGGCGTGTCTTGCCCGTTCGGGTTATGACCACACTCAACTAGACGTGTTGCTTCCTTCTGGGCGCTGATTCAAGGGGCCTCGCTGACAGATAAATGTAGAGCTGCTGGCTGGGCTACACTAACACGTTCGCTAGATTCTATAGCCTCTGTGTAGAGTCGGTATCTTCCCGTATACTCGTCCCCAGTTCAGTAGCGCAAAGGACCCGTTCTGAGTCTCGGCTTGCAACACCACTTCCGCCCCCATGGCCCGGATACGTGCATCTATTTGCTCCAGTAGTGTTCCCCAGAAATGGCTAACCGTGTGAGTTCCTCCGTCACCCCTGCGCCAGTTAGACGTTGCAGAGCCTGTGTTAGGCTGGGTGTCCATATGTAGCGGTCCCTGCGGCGACCCCATATGTGTATTCCTCCACAACCAGCTCCTCTGCGGACGAGCCCGTGTCTTTCCCTCTCTGCTGGTGTTCTTCCCCGCTATAACTAGACTGGAACCACCCCAGAGATTGCCATATGTTGTGCTACCCTGCTTGGCTAGTCCATATGTATAACCGTCACAGTGCCTCCCTCCGGAGTAGGATCTGGCTTCCGCAGCGTTCCCTTCTCCACGCACACGCTTTCCCAGGGTTATCCAATAAGTCACACTGAGTGGTCTTGCAGAACAGCAGTGACTAGGGCTGTAGTCAAGACCACCTTTGTCGAGTCCAAGACAAGTCCAAGACCAGGACTAGTCGAGTCCAAGTCAAGACCGAGTCCAAAGAGGTTCGAGTCCAAGACAAGACCGAATCCAAAAAGGTTCGAGTCCGAGTCAAGACCGAGTCCAGGATAGGGAAAAAAAAAAGTCTCCAGGGCCTGAATTTCGTTTTTGCCAAACAAAATTATTAAATTTATCTTGCCTAAATGTTTGCGCTCATTGCATTTTTACAATGGGGTAATGTTGTTAAGAATTTACACAACACAAGGCTTGATTTAAATTGTTCAATTAAATTGAAAAAAGTTGTACAAATAAATACAATAGAATAAAGATACAAATAAAGACAAATAAAGAGTAAAGTTTTTGAATAGGTCTAACACTAGTATTCATAGACAGAAACTGAATAAAGTAATCAAATGGAAAATAACACTGGATAGTATTTTAGTCCTGAATAAATTAAACACATAGGCTATCAATCCTGATTCCTTTAACTTAAAGCTCTCTTTTGCTGTTTTGACGACAAAGTTAATGACCGACACATATGGTTGCTGTCACTTTAAGAGCTAGTGCAAGGATTCTGTGTTCATTATACTGGCATGCGTTTTATGCTTATTAAAGAGAAAACCAACTATGATTAGAGTATAGCCTACTCACGAAGACCGAAATTGACACAGTTTTGCGTGTTAAAGCAATATAATCCGTAAAAAATAACTTTTGTTACTGGCCAGCTCAGCTGTCCCGACTTCTGAACGCGAGTGTGACGAGTGTGAAGAGAAGACGCAGCACCGCTGAACACTCACGCTGTTTGTTTTGCGTTTGTAAATTGCGTCTGGCATATAGTTATTAAAATAATGATTTGATTTTATAATCTGTGTGGATTACGATTGCAGGAATATCCCGCATTATAAATGGGAGACCTGCGGGAATGATTAGAATGCGCAATACCCGTGCCGAAATTCGAGCCCTGGTCTTATGCATGACATTATCAAGACAGTAATTTTGGGTTATTATTTGTTGATCTAAAAGCAAAAGTGTCACAACACCCAGGATTTTTAAGTAGTAGCTAGTAAGATAGTAACTATAGTAACAGCATGAGAAGACGCGCTCCGTTGTATTGAGCACTTGGTCGGTTAATTTTGGCATTTTCTAAGTTAACGTTACCCTAATAGGCTAGTAATAAATTAAAACAAATACAAAAATGTTGGACTCGGTCGAGACCAAAAGTCATATTTGGCAAGACCAGTGGCCGAGACCGAGACAAGTCCGAGTCTGAATACCAGCGAGTCCGAGACAAGTCCGAGACCATAGAAAAACGGTCTCGAGTCCGGACTCGAGTCCAAGACCGGACTCGAGTACTACAGCCCTGGCAGTGACTGACCTTCTCTGCTTAGAGCTCCTACTTTCTGCCCACTGCGGTCAGGCCAGGAGGCTCAAGCGGAGCGCTCGAAGGGCCAACAGCCGTAGCATTTTGGTAGATATCCCCATTTGTCAGAATCACTTCTGACTTATGTAGTAGTGAGCTGACGAAAGGGAACGTCTTGGTTACTTATAGTAACCCTCGTTCCCCGAGGAGGGAACGGAGACGTAAATCCCCCCGCCAAAATTGCTGAACTTCCACTGTACGCCCGAGACACAGGTCAGTTGTCTCAATGGAAAAATAAGTATGCGAAGCACCTGCTGATTATTATATTCTTGCACCGCGATGCACAGCAGCTGGTGCAATTATCGCATGTGAATGTGCATTGGCTCGTTTAGTTTCACTCGAAGTAGATAGGCTCTCGCAAGCGATCCCCATTCATCAGAATCACTTCTGACATACGTCTCTGTTCCCTCCTCAGGGAATGAGGGTTACCATACGTAACCGAGACAGATGCTTACTTTGCCTTCAATGATGTTCAACACACACACTTTTAAAATTTCAGAAAATATTGACCCTTTTTTGTCATGAAAATATTGTTTCATGACCCCTTTATTATTAAAACTAATTGAATTATTAATAACTATTACACAACTTTCTGGAATTATTATTATTATTATTAATAAACATGCAAATAAAATAACACTTCATGTCTGTTTCAGAGTCATGTCTTTCGTGATAAAATATATTCAAGTCAAATCCACATTTCATGTCCGTTTGTTTTACTTATTTATTTATTGAGTAGCCATAAAAAGTGGGTAAATTGAAGAGAAGTAACATTGTTTTGCATACCTCTGCCTCTTTTCTGTTTCATTCAGGAAATGCATTTTCCAGATGTATAATGGGATAATTAGGATGCATTCAGGGACCTAATTCTCTGCATGATTTCCTCTATATTATCTCAAACAAGCACTGATTAAGAAGAAACAATTTCGTGATTAAACCGAAAGTCTAATTGAAAAGTGCAATACACAATGAGTAAATGAAGAATTAGAGAAAGAGAAGGGGAAAAACAACAACATGAAAGCAAATGCAGCGATAGCATTCCTGCCGTTTTCTTGGACGACATCCCACAAAAGATGGGTTTTTCAGATATTTAAATGATTTAAGAATATTTAATTAAAACAAAAAAAATAATTATTTATTTACCAGGGTGGATCTGGAAGACCTACTGATGAAATACAAATTTATCAAAATGTTTAATTTAGGTTCCAGTACAATAGTATATAAACTGAGAAATATTCTGTACATTGAATGTAACATTTAAGGGTGGAATGTAAATGATATCAGCTGTGAAACAGTTTCCAGCAAGAGAATCTGGCAAATCCTGTTTTTCTCCATTGTAAGTTAAATGAGTCTGATCACTGAGCCTTTCACCTTTTGTCTTTAATGGCTCTGGGATGGCTCTAAGGAACCAGAGTTCCAGGCCACTATCAGCATTTGAATAGTTATGCTGATTCCATTGGATTGGTAATGCCCTAAGAGTAGGGTGTGTTCGTACTACATTTGCATGCTTTGTTTGAATTTGTCTCCACCTCCACAAGTCCCTCCTCCTAAAATGCCTATAATATACCATGTACAGTTACTTTAATTCAGACGATGTTGGGATGACTGCAGCTACCAGCAATAAAGAACTTCTGCTTGGAAAACGTCCATTGTCTCCTGGTCTCCTGAGCTTCTAACTTTTCTGCAAGGAAAAAGTTCACAACAATTTGGTGCCCTGTGACCCGGATAGAATTAACTTCACCTGAATCCAGATTTGAAACAAAGACTGAGTTCCAGAACTTCAAGCTCAACAAAGAATTTCAACAAAGAATGAACTTCTGACTGAATTCCAGACTGAATCTTGAAATTTCCAGCTCAACAAAGATCTCAAGAAAGCGAACTGAGTTCCAGAACTGAATCTCAACAAGAATTCACCTTTCTGACTGAAGTTCCAGACGGAATCTTTTTCATACAAACAACGATTTGGTGAGTTACACTCTATTCAAAAGAACCGCTGAAGACCAGTACAAATTTTGTGCCTCTGCGCCGTCAGAGAAAGAGTTATCAGACAGCTGTAGGGTTTGTTTAACTAAAGTTATCCTTTAAAAGTTGCCTTTTAGAGATGAAAGTTTGATCCTCTGTTCAGGCAGGGAAGCTTTAACATTACATGTTAAAAGGTATATCCTCTGTTCTTGCAGGCAGGGAAGATTAACATTGAATGTTAATGTTTGGGATCCTCTGAATTAGTCAGGGAAGTTGTTTTTATCCTCTGTCTAATCAGGGAAGGTTTGTTTAATTATCCTCTACATTGCTAGAGAAGGTTTACCCTCTAAAAAATCTTTTAGAGATGAAAGTTTGATCCTCTGTTGTTTGAAACTCAGGGAAGAGTTAGCATTACGTGCTAGTTATTTTGTTTTATCCTCTAAAAATTGAAAAGGTGAAATATCCTTTGCATTTCTTTTAGGGAAGATTAACATTACGTGTTAATATTGGTGATAACCTCTGTTCACAGAGAAGGATTAGCATTTTGTGCTAGTAATTTTGTTTTATCCTCTAAAAGTTGAAGAGGTGAAAGATCCTTTCCATTTCTTTCAGGGAAGATTAGTGTAACGCGCTAATAGTTTGTGATGTGTTGGTAACAAGTTAGATTCTGTGTTAATGAGTATACCCTCGTTTGATCAGAAATTTTAGTGTATTTGTTTGTGTGATACAGAACATCACAAAATGGTTAGGAAAAATGCTAGACTGATTCCAACAACTGAAAAAAATGGCCTTGCTACCCCCTTGTGGTCAGATGGTGAATTTAAAACACTGTTAGGAGAACAGATGAATCTAATAGTAACTGAAAAAGTTAGACAAGAACTAACACAGAAATATGAGATTCATCCAGACAAGATTTGGTCGGTAGATGAGTGTAAGAAAGTACTAGGAGCAAGTGTTCGCAAGAACAATGTAAAAGGAATTATATGTTGTCATAGAGAATTTGGTTTAGCACTAGCAACAGAACAGTCTAAACGCAACTCAGAGCTAGAGAAAGAGAACAAAGAGCTACGTGCTAGAGTTTCCGCATTGACCAAGAAATTGAACCGCAACAAAGATGCAGAAAAAACTGATGTGGAAGAAGTAATTCCGCCTGATAACATTTACCCTGATTTACGAGCGTTCTTTGAAACAGATGTAGCCATCCAATCAGTCACTGATAAGCCTGTAAATTCAGTTTATGTGTGTGGAGCTAGGAAAAGATCACAGGGAATTGAGGAAAATGAAAGTGTTTTTACCCACCCTTCTGAAGTCCGAATACAAACTGTCGCAAAAGCCCTTAGACCTAAGGACATAGAACGACTCTCTGAGAGCTTACCCTCACCACGTAAACAGTTTTCTGAATTTAGAAGAGCATTGATTGGAAAAATTCGTCTATATGACATGTCGTTAACAGAAGTCACACAGTTAATGTCACAAATTTTAACTGATTCTGAACTCAACAGTTTTGAATCTGCAGTGACTTCTGAACTACAACATGCCAGTAGAAGTGACATGAGAGAAGGTGTTTTGAAAATCCTAAAGACTATCTTAGGACCCAAAATAGATTGGTCTAGAATTACTAGCTGTGTTCAAAAGAAAGAAGAAACTGTGAATGAATATACTGAGAGGTTTTGTCAGTCAGCAGTAACGTACAGTGGAAT
This sequence comes from Chrosomus eos, assembly GCA_036326025.1. NCBI lineage: Eukaryota > Metazoa > Chordata > Actinopteri > Cypriniformes > Leuciscidae > Chrosomus > Chrosomus eos. Next base: position 33,002,097 of record CM070825.1, on the reverse strand, counting down.
AGTGGATGATTCTGAAAGTGTACTCGATGACAAAGGACCACTAGTCCGCATCAGACCACTAGTCCGGTCAGATGGCCTTGTAGCTGAATACAGAAGAGCTTTGCCATTCCTAGATCTAACTTGGTCTCACGGAACTCTCAGAAGTAATTTAGAAAGGTTGTCTGCGTGGGAAAAAGATGCTGATGTTAAAGCCAAAGTGAGAGTAGCAGCAGCAGCTACATTTAGCACAACCCAACCAGAAAGCAGGTGGCCTAAAAAAGAAGGCAAATGCAACTACTGTGGAAAATTAGGACATTGGGAGAAAGAGTGTAGGAAGAAGTTGCAAGATACCAAAAGAAATGCTATGCATAATTCGACTCCTTCTCAGCCTGCTTACAACCCTGACGTAGTTCCGCAAATGTCCACTGAAGCTTTAGGACAGGTCGTTCAGGCTCTTTTAAGAGCACAAAAAGACCAGGAAAAAAACTAATTGTTGGGGCTGTGAGTAGCTACCTTACCCCTGTAATCCATCATAATGACACACGAATGTTTGTGAAAGGTAGCATACAAGAGAAAGAAATTGATTTTTTGCTTGATACAGGTGCAGAAATTACCATAATTCCTACAAAATTGGCTAAAGGTTTAGACATTCCGTACAAGAAAACCAAATTTTCTTTAACCCTCTGGGGTCTGAGGTGTTTTCTGGGTTCTGGAGGTGATCTGTCATGCTCTGACATTTGTGCTTATTTCTGTTACTTGTGACATTTTCATGGCTAAAGTCTGATTACACAGTATTCAGCACAAACTCTGCTACAGTAATATGTCAGCAGCATGTATGTACAAGTTTTTAGTTTTGAGATAATGACGTTTATGCGTGGTTTGTGAAAAAACAAAAAAACATTGTCACTGAAATAAGGTCATAAAACCCATACTAATTATTTCTTCACAAGACTTTTAAAAATTGTATCATGTGGCCTAGAATATTTGCTTCAAAACTATGTGAAAATCATCCTGACTACTCATTCAGATAAGACAATATATTGACTTAAAATTTGTAAGACGTGTTTTGTGTAAGAAAGCTTTATGCGGAGGGGCGTTAACAACCCATTAGTATATAGTGTTTTCACACCTGAGAAAGACAAAGGCCCTCCCCTAATAGCCCTATAAGGTGCTATCAGGTGCTGTCATTGTGAGAAGCCTTGCACAAAGAAGGAGGAGAGACTTAAAAAAGAATGGCTTTTAGATGGTTTGGATTTATTTACAACACAACCAAGTTATTTACAACACAATCAAAAAGATACACAACCAAAGACAAAAAAGCACATTAGTAAAACACACTGATCTAAAGACAGAGACTTGGACAGTCACACAGCTTTGTGCCATTCCTAAAACATATAGGTTACATACCTGTCATCTCCAAGGTGTTTGATTTTTCACTATGTTCATGTACAGAGACTCACGTGAATGTCAGCTGGACTCATCAGTGCTGGTCCCTGTAAAAACATTTTTTATAAAACAAAAAAACAGCTGTGAACATGCTGATATCAGGAGAAACTATTTTAGATTTTTCTGGTTCAAATTATGAAATTTACTAAATACATACATATACTATATATATATGAACTCCCAATATATGTTGTGCCTTGTAGTTGTAGGCATATGTAGGGCTGCATGAAATAATAACAATAGCCTGTAGCAGCTAGGCAGCCTATAAATCACTAAAAGTTCAGTAACACTACATTAGAGAAAACTATATGGATTATCATGTTACTTAAAACGTTTCCATTCGTTACAACGTTATGAGATGAGATTGTTGGAGTAAAACCATAAAGCCTAATGATTGGTTTGTTTTACTTTCCAAACCCACAGCGCGCGTGACTCAAACTCAGCGCGTGCAAACATTTACTGAATGCGATCGAGCCGGACCAAACTATGAAACGTTATATTATATAACATAGTTTTTTGGTCCGGGCTCGATCGCATATTCTTACATAATTATACATATCTTCGTGTGAGCAGATATCCACAAACACAATAAACACAAGTCTAAACATTATAATATTCACAATCATACGAGCCTTCTGTATCGTGCTGTTTAATTATCGAACATATGTTTTTATGTATATACATTTAGCATTAGGCTTCATGTTTTACTCCAATCACATTTCATAACGTACATTTTAGTATGGCACCAGTTTAACTAGTAGCTACAAGTTTATGCAACAATAACATGCTACTAACAATGACATGTCTTACCTTATTATAAATCCATCTTATAATCGAATTGTGTTCTTCTAACTCGTCTGATGTAAATCCAAGATAAACAGCACAGCACACTCTTGAAAAGTAGAGCAGGACTGAAGACTGAAGTCGCGGATTCTCTGTTTTGAGGTCGTTAACAGTTTGCGTTCCTCCACATGGCTCATTAGTATGCGAGCAGCTGTTGCGCGCGGGCGTGGTCACATTAACTTTAATGAGCTCAGGCTGGAGAAACTGTATGTCCTTGCTTTCATACGAATTACTTAAACAGAGAATATTTGTTTTTGATATGATTTACATCATTTAAAAATAGAGACTCAAAGTGTTGTAAAGACATATGTTTCATGTCACAGTGACAAGTATTAGCTGAGTTACAGGTCATGTTCTGTCGCGTTTCAGAATGAGCTTCACATTTAGAGAGACGGGAGAACGCGCATCATGTTCATTTTCTTTATTTTACGAAAAACACAACATTTTGTTTTTATTATGAGTGTACACAAATAAAAGAAGACATTTAACAGTTTTGAATGATGTATAACACTTACATGCAAGATCAAAATCAACAGAGTAATTTGAGTCTCTTTTGCACTGATGAGAAAAAAAGTGAGCAGATCACGCCCACGTGACGGCCGACCCCAGAGGGTTAACTGGCGTAATAGGTGAAGATTCTGATTTGTATGAAACCCCGCCCATAGATGTACAATTTGGCCCGAAAACTCTGACTACAAAATTGTTATGTGCTCCATTAAATACAGGTGCTATTTTAGGCATGGATCTCCTGAGACAAATACATCTAACTTTAGATGTGTCCTCAGAATCTGCTAGCATTAAAATTTCCTCAGCACAAGTTTCTACCAATAATGTGATCCCTCCTGAGTATGCTTTCTTACAGAATCATCCAATTTGGGCTAAAGACAAGGATGATTGTGGTTTGTTGACAGGTGTAGAACCAATTAAATTGACGGGGACTCCACCCCCGGTCACCAAACAATATCCGATCAATAAGGAAGCTATACAGGGGATCAAACCTATTGTAGAAAAGTTGCTGAAGCAGGGAGTGCTAGTTAAAACCAATAGTCCCTGTAACTCGCCCATATGGCCCATCAAGAAATCCAATGGGACATGGAGACTTACAATAGACTACAGAGTAGCCAATAAAAATATTGATAAAATCACCCCCCTAGTGGCAGATCCTTCCACAATTTGTAATGGCATACCATTAGAGAGTAAGATTTTTTCAGTAATTGATATGTCTAATGGATTCTTTTCTGTACCGTTGCACTCTGACAGCCAGCCATGGTTAGCTTTCACAGTTGACTATGAGCAATACCAGTGGACACGTTTGCCACAGGGATTTCAAAACTCCCCAACCATATACCATCAGGCTGTCAGACGTGATTTGTGTGACCCAGAATGTCCGGTAAAACAGTCCACTATGATCCAATATGTCGATGATATTTTGATTGCCTCAACAGATCACGAGGTACATCAAACTGAATTGGCAGCATTGTTGGACTATTTGCATAAGAAAGGACACAAATGCAGCTTTCACAAAGCTCAAATTGCTAAAAAAGCAAGTCACATTTCTGGGTCAAACAATTGGTGCAGGAAATAGATCCATTACACAGGATCGAGCGGCTTCAGTCAAAGCCATACCCCCGCCTACTACCATTAAAACACTCCGATCATTTTTAGGAACGGCAGGTTACTGTAGACCTTGGATTGAAGACTATGCCTCAATTGCACAGCCGCTCTATGACTTGTTGAAAGGCCATGGTAAAGATTCTGATACTGTTTGTATGGAAGAATGTCACCTCAAAGCGTTCAATGATTTGAAGAGAGCACTATGTCAAGCACCAGCATTAGGAATTGCCCAAACTGATAGACCATTTGTGCTTTATGTCCATGAACATTTAAGCTTCATGACTGCATGTCTAATGCAAGATCATGGGGGCAGTTTACGCCCAATACATTACTATTCTGGTAAACTTGACATAGTAGCTCAAGGCATGGGCCCATGCCTCAGAGCAGTACAGGCAGTGCACCTAGCGCTTCAGGCTTCATCAGGAATGGTGTTAGGACAGTCTGTAAACGTAAGATGTCCACACGCAGTGTCCACATTAATGAATCAAGCAAAAGTCACTTCTGTAACCTCCTCCCGTTGGGGAAATTGGTTAGCAACTCTCACAGCCCCGAATATTGTCTTACAGCGTGCACCTGTCACGAATCCGTCCTCATGTATGATGTCTGCTATGACTGAAGTTTTGTTAGAGGATGAAGAAGAAATGACTCACGATTGTGTTACGCTTATATATACAACTACGAGTGACGTAAAAGAAACTCCCATAGAGAATTCAGATTTTGAGTTGTTTGTTGATGGTTCAGCTCAAGTAATTGAAGGTAACAGACGAGCCGGTTATGCAGTAACGTCCACAACTGAAGTGGTTGCTTCAGGGCGTCTTCCAGATCATTTTTCAGCTCAAGCTGCAGAACTAGTAGCCTTAACAAGAGCATGCACGCTAGCGTCAGGATCAGTTGCGAATATCTACACAGATTCCAGGTATGCTTTTGGGGTAATTCATGATTTTGGTGTCATTTGGCAAGCCAGACAGTTTCTAACTTCTGCTGGATCCCCCATTAAGCATGCTGGATTAGTGAAAGATCTAATATTTGCCATGAAACTTCCAAAGAAATTAGCAGTGATCAAAGTGAAAGCACATCTCACCACTAATACTACGGAAGCTAAAGGTAATGCTCTTGCTGATATAGCAGCTAAACAGGCTTGTTTTTATGCAACTGTACAAGTGTGTTCAGGTAGTGCAGCACAGAAGACAATTCTGCCTCCTGAATCAATAATTGATCTGTACAAAGACGTTCCTCTGTATGAAGCATGGACATGGTTAGACAAAGGAGCCACAGTGGATTCATCTGGTTGCTGGACAAAAGGGGGAAAGTATGTTGCTCCCGAATCACTGCTGCCATATTTGGCTCAACAAATACACAGTTTAGGTCACAGTGGTCCAGCAACGATGAATCACAGGTTCTCAAATCAGTGGTGGAATCCAAAATTCAGAAATGTAGCCACAGAAACAGCCAAGAGGTGTGTTCCATGTCAGAAAAATAATGATATACCAGCAGCCACTACACCAGCAGCACATACCCCAGCTCCACCAGGACCATTTCGTCACTTGCAAGTTGATTACATATCATTGCCTCGTTGTAAGGGAAAAACTGATGTTTTGGTAGTAATAGACAAGTTCTCAAGATGGGTAGAAGCTTATCCAACAGGGCGTGCTACAGCTGCACATACTGCTAAATGTCTTGTCACTGATTTCATTCCCAGATGGGGATTACCAGATTGCATTGACTCAGATCAAGGTACACACTTCACAGGACAGGTAGTCAAGGAAGTGTCTAGAATGTTGCAGATTAAGTGGAACCTTCACTGCCCCTATAGACCACAAGCATCAGGGCAGGTTGAACGTGCAAACAGAACTATCAAAACCAGACTAAGCAAAATGCATCAGGAAGGAGTAGCATGGGTCGAAGCGTTGCCAGCAGTACTGTGTAGTATGAGAGCGTCACCTAACAGATCAGTAGGACTGAGCCCTCATGAGATTATTACTGGACGCCCAATGCAGATGCCAGGTGTGATTGATCTTAGAAATGCTGATGTACACATTGCCTCAGATGCCCTGATCACTTACTGTGAAAACCTCACAAAGGCAGTACAGAGTGCCAGAGAGAGAGTTGAGTCGTGTTGGCAGACTCCACCAGAAGGTGGACACACTATCGTCCCAGGTCAATGGGTTATGATAAAGTCATTCAAAAACAAGCCACTAGAGCCTAAGTGGCATGGACCATATCAAGTGATGTTGATTACAGCAGCTGCAGTATTGTGTCAGGGAAAGAAAACCTGGACTCATGTGTCACACTGTAAAGTTGTTCCTCCACCTACAGGGATAGGATAGGACACGAACCAGTGGGGAGCCGAGGGGAAGAACCGATTGCAACATGCGACGGGGGCCAACCCTTCGGTGAAGAATCCCTCATAGGTCACCCATCCATTAGTCCATCCTCACCTCACTGCGTTCTTTAGGTGTCATAATTAAGAAATAAGGAAAGAAGGAACAACAATAGCAGACTCAGAAAAGTTTACAACCCTAGTGTTTGAACAAATACTGCTGCTGTCCTTTTTTTTTCTCTCTTCCTCTGTGCAGGTACCACTTGCTGACCCGAGACCCATACGCACCGACCTCCTCATCTGCGTATGAAGACACAAACTGAAGAAATCAACTAGACCTACTTCAGAGCCAACTATCACAAAAGGATAAAGAAAAGAAAAAAAAAATACACAACGCAGAGACGACGAAATCTTCAGTCATCCATCGACATGATCAAGATTGTCCTACTACTACACATCATAAAGATCGCACCAAGTCCAGACTCCAGAAACGACATATTCTTAGAGCTGATGAATATGTCAAAAACGCCTTGTTTGCTGGAAAGAACATTTGGAGGTCACATCCGAAGATGACTGCATTCCAGGACTCACTTGTGCACAAACAAGATGATCCAACAAGACATTCTTGATCTTTTCAGCATAATTACACCAAGATGACTGAAGATAACTCTTCATGGTTCAGAAACTTGATTGATCACAAGAAAATCACAGTTCCAACCAGAAAACACTCACAGACTCTAATTGCATGTTTTATTTCTGTGTAAGCATGCAATTGCAGAAACCTCAACACAGAGCAAGCTATGTGCCTGTAACTTACACAAGTTACAAGAATGAACTTTTAAGTGTTTAAATTTGTATATAGTGTGGGAGTTATTTAGAACTCCCAAAGGGGGAATTGATGAAATACAAATTTATCAAAATGTTTAATTTAGGTTCCAGTACAATAGTATATAAACTGAGAAATATTCTGTACATTGAATGTAACATTTAAGGGTGGAATGTAAATGATATCAGCTGTGAAACAGTTTCCAGCAAGAGAATCTGGCAAATCCTGTTTTTCTCCATTGTAAGTTAAATGAGTCTGATCACTGAGCCTTTCACCTTTTGTCTTTAATGGCTCTGGGATGGCTCTAAGGAACCAGAGTTCCAGGCCACTATCAGCATTTGAATAGTTATGCTGATTCCATTGGATTGGTAATGCCCTCAGAGTAGGGTGTGTTCGTACTACATTTGCATGCTTTGTTTGAATTTGTCTCCACCTCCACAAGTCCCTCCTCCTAAAATGCCTATAATATACCATGTACAGTTACTTTAATTCAGACGATGTTGGAATGACTGCAGCTACCAGCAATAAAGAACTTCTGCTTGGAAAACGTCCATTGTCTCCTGGTCTCCTGAGCTTTCTAACTTTTCTGCAAGGAAAAAGTTCACAACACTACCCAAAATCATTTTATTAAAAAAATGTGTTATTAAAAAATAAATCAAACTATTAAGCATTTTGTAATAGTATATGATTTTTAATTTATTCTATTTTTTTTCACCAGTTTCTTTGTCGAGATACTCAGATAAAGACTCTGGACATTAAAGGTTACAAAAGTTGTGTGAATGGCAATAGTAATCAGAAGTGTCCCATTATAAACCCAGCTCTGTTAGTATAGCTTATATATACAGGCAGAAGGCTTACGTAGCCCAAACAATTTTTTGGAGGTAGCCTAAATCATTATAATGGTCCCATTTAAATATCTCAAGTGCTTTCTGCTTTTACAAAGACCACAAACTAGTCTCTACAAAGATTAGAGAGTACATCCATCACATTTTCCAACCCACTCACTGACTTCTGAAAACAATTAGCATCTTAGCATTATTTATTGAGGTGATAGTGGAGTATGGCAGCACTGTGGTGCACTCTGACCCCACTGATGGCATGATAAGTCTTTAAATGAAGGTGTCCTTGACTGGATTCACACAATCCTAATGGGAATAATTAGCCCTGCTTGCTATAATTGACACTTTATGTGAGCAGCATGGCAACAAGACAAAAATAACAAGGAGCTGCTAAAACTGTCAAACCAAAAGTCTCCCTCTCCCACTCCATCATGCATACTAATTGTGCAAGGTGCAAACAAACAACAACAAATGATTTCTTCATTTTAAAGGACAGAGAAGGCTGATGGATGGATGGATGGATGGATGGATGGATGGATGGATGGATGGATGGATGGATGGATGGATGGATGGATGATGGATGGATGGATGGATGGATGGATGGAGTAAAAAACAGATTGATAAAATACGATAGAGACAGACAAGCGGATGGATGGATGACTGGATGGACGGACGGACAGACAGGTAAATACTGTAAAAAACAGATCGATTAAATACGATAGAGACAGAAAAGTGGATGGATGGATGGATGGATGGATGGATGGATGGATGGATGGATGGATGGATGGAACGAATGCTTTGTTTCCTGAACATTTTGATATGCCAGCTATGGGCTCTATGCACGGCGGTATTTCCGGTGAAGGGTTAAGGATGCTCGATAACTTCCGCAGATCGTAGAGTCCAATGCAATACCAAGAATTTATATTGAATTTTATACTCCATGGTTATACTAAAGAAACGTTAGTCACAAAAACAGACAAAACAGACACCCCTCGTTGTGTTTATGCTTCTTTTTAAAATCATATTAAATAAACATAACTATATATAAAATTACATCTAAACATTATGAAAGTTTCGTTTCAAAGACGGGAGGACAGTACATTTTGAAGACTCTGCCATAATCCCGTTTTCCTCAGTTCTCCTCCGCTTTAATCTCCCCAACCGGAAACGGAAGAGCATCCTTGCGTCAAATGCGGAACTTATGCGTGCATATAGCCTATTGTCTGTTATTAAAGGGGTCATATGCGATTTCTTGTTTTCGTTTTCTTTAGAGTGTTATGTAGCTGTTTGTGCATGTATAAGGTCTGCAGATCCAAAGGATGTGTTTTTTCACGTGTTTTCATTGCGAAAGCATAACTACTTTGTTTGGCCTTCCAAAAGAGGACACAATTAGAAAGTAGTGCTAAAGCTTTATTTACAACACTGTTCCAGAACAGTACAACCAAAATATACGACTGTGTGCTGTGCATTTTTCTCATGTTTCCAGAGAGTACAAGCCCCGGCTGTGCACAAAGGCTGGTTCTAAAAAGTGGGGCAATTCTATCTTTGCAAGTACATTCTGGTGCTTCTGACTCACAGACACAGCTGTACTGTAAGTGTGTTTTCATATTTAAAATATTTGCTTCTGACTATTCAAATGGAAATTTTGAGCAGGATAGAGTAGCGCTTGTATGACGTTTCTATGATCACAAATGCAGACATGGTTTTGTGTTTACCTAGTGTTATCACACCTGTAGTGTGGTCGCAACACGTAAAAAGACAGTATAATCAGTAATTATGTTCCCAATGAAATAAAACCTTACCAATCTGATACGATCTCGGCTGCGTTTCCCAAAAGCATCGTAAGCCTAAATTGATCGTAAAAACGATCGTACGACTGATATTAATATTATGGTCTGTTTCCCAAAAGCATCGTAACTTAAGTTCGTAACCTTGCACGTAGAGAGCGCTCTTAAGAGCTAAGATACATCGTTATCGGGAAACCCGTCCCTGGTCCAGTCGCGCTGGCAAAGTTGATCGATCAGCTTGGTCATCTGCATTATCCGGTTCAGATTTAGCCTCGAATTGACATTATCACCTGCATTATTGCTCTGAGAGCTGATGTTTCAAATATGGTTAGGGGCGTGACATTTCCGTCACACGCTTAAGGTTTTTAGGCCAATCACAATGCACTGGATCGCTGGCCAATCAGAGCACACAGCGCTTTTCAGAAGGATGAGCTTTGTAAAAATCTACGCGTTTCAGAAAGGCAGAAACTGCGTAGACACATTGTATTAAATCAAATACATAAAATAATGTTCTTTTTAAAACTGTCATATGACCCCTTTAATATTCAAAGAGTTTCACTTCTCACAAAGAATTATTCCCTGCTAAAAAGTTCTGACCTTTATGTTGTTGTTCAATTGAGAAGGACGACACAAATAAGAAATAAGCTAATATCCATAAAATTAAAACACATTAAGCCAGCACATTCCCCAACCCTAGCAAGGTATACAAGAGGTATTTTAGCATGCTATATGAATGGTAAATAGCACAGACCTTTTCCTCATGCAGTTTTAATCCTTAACCATATTAAAACTGAGAGGCAGTAACTGTGGAGAATAGCCAGAAAAGAAAAATGATTCAGATCAAAAGGATTAAGTAGAGAATCAGAAGTCACACCCTGTCTCTTTCCGTAGATGCCAGACACTGAAATCTTAAGTGTTATTCACGCTCAAGCCTGTCACTGGTGATTTAATAATGCTGGAGGAGAATAAAAGAGTTTAAATTCCAGTGGCAGTCATGCAGTAAGAGGAAGGAAACGAAACAAAATATCATTATCTCACTCTTAGTGTCAGATTACAAGCAACATTTTGCACCATGTAGTACAATATATTGCTCCTGATATGGGTTTTCAAAAGGAAATTGCGATCAATGAACTTCAGATAAATAGAAATTGCGAGCATGACCCTAGTACAATATTGATTATCTGTTATGTACACGCCTACAGTAGATGCATGTTTTGTAATTATACAGTTACTAATGGCATTTTCAGATGAGAAAATTATCTACAGTTCAAAAATAAAAATAAAACAATTTCACAACATCCATGAAATTGGATTATGTTTAAAGTAGCACTAAGTAGTTTTTCAACCTTCATAATATATTTCCAAGACCCTTGTGATGGTACATCGACTTAAAATAAGTTAAATGACTCATCTACCATAGCCTGACGTGGTCTGTATCGCTTTTACTAGCACTATGTAACTTCGGGTTTCGGGTAGGAACCCATGCACAAAAAGAACTACAGAATTCGACTGCTTTACGTCAAGCGCTAATAATCATTATTTCGTTTTTCTTTGTTTCTGATGTCGCAATACATCATCCTTTCATGAAATCATGTACAGTAACATACTCTACCTTGTCTGTGGACAACGTTCATTCTAAAGCCGGTGCTGGATAAACAGCGAGCGTGCGTGCGACGGTAGGCTAGATTATTTACGACAGCGGCAATGGACAATTTTGTTTCCAACCAGTAGGGCGACCGAAGAGGAAAATTTACTTAGTGTTACTTTAAGGGTGTTACTTTAACTATATAGGCACTTTTGGCTCTATGGACTTGTCCGACAGTGTATGTTACATTGATTGAAGGAGAATTCAGTTTTTTTTTCTAAAAGTCATAATTATCATCATTAATGAAAAAAGTACTTTTATATAGCGAGGACACATTCAAATAATCAAAGTGACTTTTTGACACTTTTACCATATCTGTCTATGGCAGAAATATAAGGGTAGTATGCTGTTCCAAATTCAGCAAGCGTGTTTGACTAAACTTGACTGAGAGGGGACTTTCTCATTTCAGAAGTTCACCTCATGGCACTGGCAGATACACAGATGCACATTTTCTAGTAAAAGCATCCCTCTCTGTTAATGTATGCAACATCACATGCATGCAATTCACAATTCCACATCAGACAGCACAGTCACGGACATGGGAATGTGAATATGGCCGGAGGGTATGCTCATTCTGACTACTAATATTTCTACTTTTCTTGTGCCACTTTTCATGTCGTCAATCAGAGAGGTCACTATTTAATCCTCAGTTGTCTTATCAGGTTCAGCGAGCGCGCTCTAAGACACATCACCTCACCAGCTATTTGTGTCTGATCGCTGGCGAGTGGAATTGGAAGCCGTGGCATATTGTGCATCCTTTATCGTTTCACACATGAATTATGGATGCTGCTTGAGCTACTTGGTTTCCAAGAGCCAGTGTCCTTCATACGGACACATCTATTTGGAAGGTATAATATATGTTTCATGACTCTGTCTAATGTTCCTGTAAGGCTTCTAGTCTAGGAGGATAGAGAAATGATCTGGTGAGAAAATAGGGGGCCATATTTGGGCCCAAATGTTGATTGATAGGGAATAAAGTTATCTTTACATGACTACTGAAACCAGATTGAGCATCAGTCATGTTCCTCCTAAGAACTCCAGCCTTTTCTTATGTCTGTAGGGTGATAGTAGTAACATTTATAAATGTTCCTTCCCAATTCACTGATGACTATAGTTTGTCAGGTACCTATATATATATGAGTGGTTGAGTTAGGCAGATCATTCCAGAACAGTCAAGGTAAAGGTCCGAAGAAAATAATAAAAATAATAAAAATAATAATAAAAATAATAATAAATGTGTGTATATATATATATTATATATATATATATATATATATATATATATATATATATATATATATATATATATATATATATATATATATATATAATATATTATTTTTTTGATTTTTTTCGGACTGTTCCCTGCTGGTGGAATGATCTGCCTAACTCAACCAGAAATGATCTGTAGCCATTTTCATGAAACTGCTGAAGACTCATCTTTTTCAGCAACACTTGATCGATTACTACTAACACTTTATCTTCTATTCTATATCTATTTATAAATAATTTTAAAAAAGTACATTTACTGCGTTAGATTAAACTGGGAAGGGTCATAGAACGTGCATATTGTTGTCCTATTGTTAGTTTAACTGCTTATATTGTTCTCATTTGTAAGTCGCTTTGGATAAAAGTGTCTGCTATATTAATAAATACAACTATATATATATATATATATATATATATAAAGATACACGTGTGTGTGTGTGTGTGTGTGTGTGTGTGTGTGTGTGTGTGTGTGTGTGTGTGTGTGTGTGTGTGTGTGTGTGTGTGTGTGTGTGTGTGTGTGAGAATATAAATTAAATATCATAAATCTTTTCGACTTACAAACGACAAGAACAATAGAAGCAGTTAAACCAACAAAAGAGCAACAATATGTAAGTGCTGTTGTGTGACAGTTATGGCAACTATACAAGTATAATACATATTATTTATAAAAATAGGCTTATGAATATATATTTATGCTTATTGTGTATATATATATATATATATATATAATATATATTTATTGCATATATTTACAATATATAATATATATTTATATATATATTATATATATATATATATATATATATATAAATAATGGGCTTATATATTGTTGTCTATATAAATGTTAGTTATTCATACCCAGAAAAACATGTAGCATATAGAAACCTCTATCAGTTTCAGATTTCAGCGAGGGCGGCCACATATTAATATTCAGCGGTGTGCTAACCTCCATGTCATGATGATCAATGAGCTCTGTTACTGGAACATGATCTTTCACACCTACAAGCTGTCCATCAACTCTTTCATTGCAGCATAATAATTAGAAGCAAGGCGCCCGCAGATGCATCATGTCTTGATTTTTACACCTGGCCAAATCGTACTACTGAAGTTACATTTTAAAAAGCGATTTTAACATTTATACTTTCAGGAGCGGAGTAAACAGAGTTAGATGACAGTTACTACTGCATTATTCTCATACAGGACATGAGTTGAGATCTTTTTTTATTTGACATATACTCATCCACTGATGGATCACACTGCTTGAATTTCATTGGCTTAATGTAACCTGAGAAATGATGAAACATGTATGAGAATATAGGATCATTCAATGTGTTTTGTTATTTTTTTTTTATTAAAATAATACATGTTTGATGGAATTGACTGGCTTTTATTCATAAACCCAACAATAGATTAATTGTTCTCTTCTTTTCTTTTGCTTTCTGGCTTACATTTAAAGCTTTATTTTGTTAGACATGGTATTTAAACACTTTCGGAGATAAAAGAGTGCTTTGTATCCCTGTGCATCTGCAGTGGTATGCAGGGAATAGAAAGGTTGGAGATGAGTTAGTGCTTTCTGGACCACAGGGCATTTTTATTGATGCCATCTATTATTGATGCGATTTCTCCTTTTTCCTTTTTGGGGAGCCGACTAGCTGAATGAAATGAGAGTAGGCGGTGTGGTGGTGTCGAGTCAAGGCTCTTTTTTGCATGAATCAGTGTGCACCATCATGTTTTTCTTTGTGTATTCACTATATTTAAATTAAAATGCCCTTTTTAATATGGGATAAAAGGCCTCTGCTATTTGGAACGCATATACTGTTTTGCTCTGTTTGCTGCCTTGGTTCACAGACGTGGCACAGCCTGGTCTGGTTTCAGCTATTCAATCTCTGAACCGTGGAGGACATTAAAACACATCAGATGGTGAACCAGCACAGGACAGAGACCAGACATCAGAGCAGCCTGAGCATGAGGGCACATACAGATGATGCACATCTTTTGCATTTAAAAGGAAAAGGATAGCTCAATCTTATATGTGCTTTTGATAAAAGTTTTGTTTAGTTGATTGTCTTGTTTATTTGCACATGCTGTCTGCTTTTTAGCATAGATCCACCACTGCAATCTAGGCTCTTCTTTAAAAACGTACTTGAAGACACTGGGTATGTGGTTATAAGGCTCTTCTCGATGAATTGTAAAAATAATTTGATGAATAACTGCAGCTTCGTTCAATAGAAAATGTACACAAATATCTCTTACATTTTTTTCTAACTATGCCAGACAAAACACTTGCAGAAAGACATTTGTAGAAAGACTGTAGAAAGAAAGCTGAGATATTACCAAAGAAGAAAAGGTCAGATTGATATAATTGGAAAAGAAGGGTTATGATAAGGCAAGATCAGGACCCGCATTAAAATTGGAAAAGCTTTCCAGCACTGGAGAGATGTTAGAGAGCAGGACAACAAGGCTGCTTTATTTCTGTGCGATACATGAGTAACATTGGTTTTGCTATGTTTCACAGAACCAAGACATGCTGTTGTTGTTATATTAGCTGTGGAAACTGGACAGTCTGACGCGGCAGCTATTAGTCATTGTATTTTTAAGGGGCGGAGCATTGACGGGAGATTTTGATTTAAAATATAAACAGTGTTTCTCTGAAATTGCTTACTGCACCTTTAAGTAAATCACATATTGAAACTAAAATAGTAAATATACAAATTGTCCTTATTGATCTCATCACTGATCTCAAAACTGTCGGACTATGAACAATATATGGAAACGTGCACAATCTATGAAAAGTCAAATTTACACAGAAAAGAGGCATGTTTGTGTACCAGACATAGGCCAGTAAGAGCTGTGCATGTAAACCTCACTCCCCTGATCTCAAGAGGTGCTATAGCGACTGAGGCTAAGGGCTAGCGTCCTTGTTAGTGCGCCCGCCTTCCAATGCCGACGACCAGTTGCAATTATTTCATTGTAATACAAATGTCACATTATTATGCTACCACAGTGCATGATTAAACTAGATTGTGGGAAGTGTATGAGATGTTCAAAAGTGGTGCAACTGTTTAACTTAAGCATATAATCAACATTTAACTAATATTATTAAATTGTTTTTATGTGTCCCTTACCAATTTAATTTATTGCTACATCAGAAAGTGTTTTTGGAATTTTTATGGTATTGAAGTGTACAGAAGAGTGGCTTGATTAGAAGGTGCTGTGAGACATACTGATGCGGTCTCTTACAGCGGCGTCAAACTGACTAGCTTCTCTCACTTATCACAGCAGGTGGCCATTAGGGCCTACATGGACAAAAATCTACTCTATGCACACTAGACTTTCCACTGGCAGCAGTCGGACACTCTGGAGTAAAAAGCTGCCATCTTAACATTACATACGAAAGACCAAAGACAGACAGTTTGTTATTTAACACATGCATTTTGTGAGAGGCAGAATTATGGTGCCATTTATAAATGCTGTGAATGTCAGAGTCGTTGCTACTTTAGTCTTAATCACAACAACGCTTACTTTCAAATAAATTAGCAATTTGCTTTTTTTACATTCTTTAAATAGATTATTTATAACTTGATTATTTACACAAAGTCAAAATAATTGAACAGAATGTAAATAAAGCTAACATTACTCAGTAAGAGATTGAGAGGTAGCTTAATGTCATGGTTATGTTAAGTGTATATATATATATTTTATATATATATATATATATATATATATATATATATATATATATATAATGTTTGTATTATCCTTTGTAAAAGTGCTTACATGTATTGAATGTGCACTTGTAGTATACTTCAAATCTTAAAGTATATATATATATTATATATATATATATATATATATATATATATATATATATATATATATATATATATATATATATATTTATTTAAATAAGTATGCCTGTTTTCTTGAGTTTTAAAAGTGCACTTTGTAATAGTGTAAAAATTGTACAAAAAATGTTTTAATTAAAAGCATTTAAAATGATTGTTTTAATAATTTTGTCATGCAAATAAATTTAACTGTAGGGTGTTATTCGATATTACATTGAAAATCAATACATTAAACACAAATATATTAAATACATGAAATACAAGTAGAAATTTTAAGTATATAGTTTACCATAAATGCAGAATGATTTCAACCTGCTCTTGTTGATTAGGACAAGGGATATTTCAAAAATCGAATGGGATGGAAAGTGAAATTGCTAATTATTTATATCTACAATGTGCATGTGTGCATGTATATACTGCAAATTTACACTTCTAGACTCGATTGAAACCTTTTTATATATAAACCCAAAACTTAGCATCTCTGACCTTATGATTGACAGTTTTCAGCTAAATTAATGGTGATTTGTTGACATCAGTAAGGACAATTTGTCTCTATTTACAAATAGAAATGTATTAAATCTGGGGATTTTTCTACACCCAACTCCCTCGACTCCTGAATGTTTACATGCAAGAATACAAATGGACCTTTGTCTCTCAAATCCCCACAAACGCTCTTTGTTGGAGTCACTGGAGGTAATTGCATTACCTGAATGCATAATGCAGACCAGTAAAGAGTCCCTAAAACCCATCAGAGGATAGGCTCCTGTATTTTTAACAGACATACAGACACACCCTCAGGGACGAATGAAGAGCGTTTGAGGCTTTTTGATAAGCATTAATGTTACAAAAGACTAATTAATTGCAGGTGGACAATACTTATTTTTTAACGGAAAATTGGTATGTTTATTTCAAATTATTTATTTTACATTTATGTGCCCTCATAATCTTAAAGAAAATGATCTTACCCTTCTCCTTGCAGCGATATCTCTTCTCTTCTCTTTTCTTATGACGTGTTTACTGGAGTGAGGGCGGGACAACCTGTCTCTCACATGAGATAGACCAATGGCAAACCACAACCAACCAATCAATTCACCATGGACAAAACCAAGTCAAACCCTACATTTTTTCTTGTTCGAAAAGCTGTTTCATTCTCATATACAGTTTGTCACATTAGGGAAGAAAAGGCTATTTCAACATCTGTTTTATACAGTCTTTAAAATTCACTAATTAGAATGTCCAAATGTGAATTGGATCTTTATGTAAAGTAAATGTGAAACGTGTCAAATTTCTGTTTACATTGATCCATAATAATAACATTTGAGTAATTTTGTTCCCTTTCGAGGGAACTCGCGCTGCGTCGATGACGCTTTGGGAACGTCCCTGCATGATTGCGTCTGAAGCACTTGTGTCAACTAGTCCAATGGTGCCTTAGTTCCCTAAGAAGGGAACGAGATGCTGCGTAGCTTTGCCATACTTCCTGCATTCCTGTGATCGACTTGCTTTGGCTAAATCGAAGCTAACGCCGGTCAGACTGGAACTGCTTTTATCCTTTCCTGGTCGTGACGCTCACTCTCGCTGACAGATCATGCTCCGTTCCAAACAAACAACACATAAATCGTGTGTAGAAAACTAACTAAAGTTTTGTTTGCTCGCCATCATATCTATGCTTGTGACTGATATAGTGACAGACAACAATAAATAAGACAGACAGCATGAACACAGAGTGCTTGCTGAGGCACAGAAGCTAACGCCGGTCAGACCGGATGTGGTTTTATCCTTTCCTGGTCGTGATGTCACCCGCCTATGACGCTCACTCTCGCCATTGGACTAGTTGACACAAGTGCTTCACACGCAATCATGCAGGGGCGTTCCCAAAGCGTCATCGATGCAGCGTCTTATTCCCTTCTCAGGGAACTAGGGTTACAGTCGTAACCTGAGACGTTCTGGCTGCATTAATCGGACACATCTGTGGCTCTGTGTGTCCAGTCAGTATTCAAAAAACATTTTCACATTAATGGGACAGTGTCACCTGTAATGGGCGGCTGGCGAAAAGCGTTTGAGGAATGAATATGGGCCAGACACCAGCAGATGCTCGCCCAGTGGGCAGGAGAGGTCAGAATATATGAAATCCTCCCTGTTGGCAGGTATGGAGAGAAAAACAAAAAGAAATGGTGGTTGGATGTTGCGGCGTGAATGTCACAGAGGTAGCATATGTCCTCCTGTGTGATTAATAAACCATTAAATCACTCTGACTCAATCATAAAAATGAATATGTTCAGTCGTCAAGATGCCTTCTTAATTGGGCTCTTAAAAGGGAATAATTATGATAATTGCTGTTGCTTCTTGTGGCTCTCACCTGAGCGTCAGCGCTGAGGAGGTAAGAAAAGCTCTCTGACCAAGCACTCGATTTTCCTCCTCTATACACGCCACCAGTCATTTGTGTTAGTGAGACTGACTGTGACCGGTCCGAACAGAATGAGGCAGAAAATAAAGAGGGAAGGGTTCAGACAAAAGGTGAATGAAGGATTTTGTCTGTAATAACTGGAGGTGACATCCTACAGTTAAGTGACAAATTTTCCTCTTTGTGCCAGATGAATAGTGCAGGTAAAAATTATTACCTTAATAAAGAGATGAGCAACGCATCATGTGCAGTTCGGAATCTTTATTTAATTCAGTTTTCTATGATTTTACCTTCTGGTCCTGACCCTTTAAATCCTTGTGAATTTTCATTGAGAGATTCTGATATTCAATACTATGGATGTGAAGAAATGCATATTCTAAAAATCGTTTTTATTATAATAATATTATATATATATATATATATATATATATATATATATATATATATATATATATATATTATATATATATATATATATATATATATTATATATATATATAATATAATATTCTACATCAGTTTTTTATATTTTCAGTTTTTATTTTTTTTGTTTTAGATATCTTATGTGTTTTTGTCATTTTAATTAGTTTTATTTTTAATATTTCTATTTACATTTAATTTATATTTATTACAGATTTTAATTGAGAATTTTTTTATATCATATTTTATTACAGCTAGTTGCCAAGGCAACATTTCTAATTTACTGTAAGTTTTTTTAAGTTCAAGTTTTCCAACTAATATTTGTATAAAAAAAATTTAATAACTATAACAACACTGTTTAACACATCTGTAATGTATACACTTTGGGCCAGCACAAACCATCTTTTGGCGTTAAACTACTGTCGCGATTATCTGAAGACACACAGTGGAAAAAAATAGAGCTAAAAAGGCTTGGACAGAATTATTTTTGCAGCTAACATTACTGCATATGCATTTGTAGGAGGTTCCCTTACAGATGAAAAATGTATGGGAGGAAGTAATTTAAATGAATTATGCAAGGTGATTTACCAAGGTTTGCGCTTGTCAATTTGACAGTATTTGCGCCATTATTTAACAGCCCCAAAAAAGCATGTCTTAAACAAGACACTTATTTGCACTGCTCTTGGTAGATTGCGTTGGTCATTATGGAAATGATCCGGCTGCATCTGTGTTCTTTAATTTGCACGTCGTCAGTAGATCATAGGCAGAATTTCTGCCACTCCCATCTGCGATTTTTAATTGCTCATTCATCCAACAGAACCTTTGTGAGGTCAGGCACTGATGTTGGACGAGAAGGCCTGGCTTGAAATCTTGGTTCCATTTCATCCCAAACATGTGTGATGTGGTTAAAGTCAGGGCTTTGTGCGGGCAAGTGAAGTTCTTTCACACCAAACTCCTACCATGTCTTTATGGACCTTGCTTTGTGCACTGTTGCATAGGATGCTGGAATAGAAAAGGGTCTTCCACAAACTATTCTCACAAAGTTGGAAGCATACCATTGTCCAAAATGTTTTGGTATGCTGAAGCATTAAGATTCGAAGTAATGGGCTTAGCACAACCCCATAAAAACTAGTCCAAGAGAAGCGTGATTCGTAACTCCACAAAACATGTTTTCACTAATGCAGAGTCCAGTAGTGGCGTGTTTTACACCACTCCATCTGACACTTAGCATTGCTTGGTGATGTGAGGCTTGCATGCAGATGCTCGGCCATGGAAACCCATTCCACGAAGCTCCCGTTGCACAGTTTTTGTGCTGACATTAATGCCAGTTGAAGTTTGGAAGTCTTCAGCTATGGAATCTGCAGAGTGTTGGCAACTTTTACGGACCATGCACCTACACACTCAGTGACCCTGATCTGTGACTTTACATGGTCTTCTGCTTCATGGCTGAGTTGCCTCTGTTCCCAAACACGTCCAATTTCCAAATACCATTTACAGTTAGCCATGGAATATCTAGAAGGGATACAATTTTTACAAACGGACTTTTTGCAAAGGTGGCATCCTATCACAGTATCACTCTTGGAATTCATTGAGCTCTTCAGAATGACCCATTTTTTCACAAATGTTTGTTAATGCAGACTGCATGGGTAGGTGGGTAGGATTTTAGTCTCTGACTGAAACGCCTCAAGATCAGATCATAAGAGTGTTCTAAATTTATTATCCGTATGTTTTTGTGAATGTATCATTGCTTAAATAAACCTTCAATTATAAATCTCATTCATGGTCAAACCATCCTGGATTTTCCTTTGAGAGGTATAATTATAAAAACAAAGGTGACTATTCTGGAAAGACTTTTATATTTGATAATTTATTTGCAGTAAGCTTAATGAGGGATATTGCTTTATTACAGGAGGCAATTACATGAAAACGTAGGTCATCACAGTTGTGTGGCGGCAAAAAAATAAAAATACTCCAAACACTCAAGAGCCTCTGTCATAAAATATCTTCATTTCTAATGCAGTATTTCATTGGCAAAGATGAGGCTAGCTTTAATGACATATAGCAGAACAGGACAGCGATGGCCAAAAGGATTTTCCAAAATCTCATTAAAATGCTTAAACCAATTTGGTCTTTAAACGCTCCCTGGAAATGTCCCATATTATTTTTTTCCCCACTCTTTTAGTTGGTGGATATGGCTGCTGAAGTAATTTTTGAGTAAGTCTGTCTGAATGTCTGACAGGCTCCAGTGGTTTGAAATGTCTGTGTGCCCTTAGTTTAGAAAACATGCCTCTGGTGAACACACTGCCACAGAAACATGACAGGAAAACTGGGAAATCTAATGGCTTCTAAATGTTCTTTCATGGGCTGCAGGCTTTGAAGATGATTTACACTAGATACCTTAACGGGTGTTTTTATAAACCACCTTCCACACGTAAAATGTGTGATAAAATGTCCATATTCATCTCAGCGGGTCATAAATGGATTTTCTATACCTGCTAGGCCCCTGAAGTCATGTTTCAGGGTGATGGTGAAAGCAACTTGCGAAATCAACGTTTGTTGCCGTATATCTTCACAATAATCTTTGTAAGGAAAGATAAAAGGTGGATAGACAGATAAAAGCAAAGTTGGATAAAAAGACAGAGTTCAGAGCCCTGAGAACACATGGTTTTCTGCTTTTGAACTTTGTCAACACGGAGTTAGTTGCCAAGGATATCAGTACTGTATCCACAGCCACTCTGGATTTGAAGACTCTCTTCTTTTACCATCCACCCATTTTAGAAAGATTGAAGCAAAATGTCAAATGCTGTACTTCAAACGTCATGTGGGCAGCGGCGGCAGGTGGTGGTGTTGTTTATTAGAGAGCACATCCAGAATATCTCACCCAAGGGCTGCATTTTCTTTCTGATGGTTTGATTCGAGGTAATGAAGTTAATGTACTGCTTGTCCAAGAAAAAGGAATGGTAATGTACTCATTGTAGCTTTATTATGTTTTTTAAAAATGTAATGACTCTACAAATGTCATGTGGTGTAACCATAAAGTAAAAAGTAATACAAAATTTTAACACCATGAAAAAAAAATATTAACTCAGCTAGTAAGCAATTTTATATGCATTCAAGTTATTTTATGTAATTGCTTTTTAATGTATTTATTTAATAAATTAATTGATTCTGACAAAAAACAACATGAGTCTTACAGGTCATTACAGGACTATAATGTCGAAATACTTTATAATATCCAAATAATGGATGCTGTTTAAATTATCCTGTATTTAAATGCCTTGTGACTTATTTTGAATTGCTTATCTTATAGAAATCATTTTAATCCTGAAACATAAAGATGTGATTCAGAAATAGCCATGGGATTGTAAAGGGAGACAGGCCTGTGAAGAAAAGGAGATCTAACATTTAGGCTACGTTCACACTGCAGGCTGAAACGACCCAATTCCGATTTTTTTGCCCCTATGCGACCTGTATCTGATCTTTTCATGACAGTCTGAACGACACAGATCCAATCTTTTCAAATGCGACCCAGACCACTTGGGTATGTGGTCCAAATCCGATATGTATCCGATCTTTTGAAATGCAACCCTCAATCTGAAACGGCCAGGTCACATGTATCCGACCCGCACGCCATTGATATGCGACAAACGTCATGATTCTGCGTTGAAGTAGGCGGGAATGAGAAGATAAACAAGTTAGCTATCGTACGATAGCACGCACCTGTAGCTAGCCAATACACTCCAAAGCGTTGCACTGTTATGGTCCGCCACAGACATGTCTCTTCCCGTGACAGAGTTAATCGAAGGCGCTGAAACGCTCTCCTCCTTCTTAATTTTCTTCTTAAAACAATAAGATTGTAATTGTGCTGGCTCTGTTGGGAAAATAACTTTAATATTGCTAAACGAGCTCCACTGTTGACATCCATGTTTAGCTACTTCCGGAAACAGCAAGTGACGTCGTTGACCGTTGAGTACTCTTCTGCGCATGCGAGTCACTTCTGTCTCATTTCACGTTCACACAGGAGATCACAAAAGGTCGCATTTAATTTGAAATGTGAACGACCTTGCAAAAAAATCTAATTTTTTCAAAAAATCGGAATTTAGCATTAAGCCCCTGCAGTGTGAACGAGGCCTTAGTGTACTTTTATCATTCCATGAGGATGAACAGTTGCAACAATTCTTCAAAGTCACAAACACAGGTGATAACCAATGAAAAAAGATGCCTTTTCATGTTGCCTTCAAAAAAACAAACAAAAACTTCACTTTTATTGTTTTCATTGTTTTAGCAATTCTAACTTGCTGCTAGAGCAAAGATGAAGCCTAGAATTTGTCACAGAAAAAAAAAAAAAAAAAATACAATATCATTTTGGAAGAAGGAGCCAATTTAAACAGATGCCAACATCCTTGAAAACGGTGAAAAAAACTACAAAAGGTAAATATATCATGACTTTAATACAGGTTCACTTGCTACAAGAATAAACATGTTGACCACATTGTGTCGTATGCAGTGAATTATTGGCTGTTAAGAGTATGGAACTAGACATATTTAGAAACCAAACACTTAAACTCTTGAGACAAGTCAAGTCAAGTCCTTTATTTATAGCGCTTTTTACAATACAAATTGTTTCAAAGCAGCTTTACAGAGATAACAGGAAATAAGTGTTGTAATAGTATTGTTAAATTCAAAATTAAATGGCGAAAAAGGCAACAACATGAATCACAGTTGTCCTACTCAGTTTTGTTGAGATAATGAATTTGCTAATTGTTAGGATCCACAGATCATGATTTTTTTTTAATTCTTGATACAAAAGTGGACAAAAATATACTTTCAAATTTTTAGAACACCAGTTTATGTCCAATATAAAATTGGATGTCAGAGCTACAAATTCAAACCGCTGAGAAATGTTGTCAATATACTTCTGAAATAAAAAATTCCACTGTACCCATGTTTGAATTTTAGTATTCCTTGTACTTTCTAAAATCCTTTAGAACACAGATAGAGTTAAAGAATAGTATAGAATAGGATTTTTCATTGAATCATTGACAGTAGATGACAACAAATGATTGTCTTCTGAGTAATCTAATCATTCATTGAACTGATTCTTTCAAAAACACTGATTCATTCAGGAACGAAACAAGTGACTGGCTTTATGGGTGAGTCATTGAATCATTCGCTCAACCAATTTACCTCTGATTCGTTCAGGAACACAGCAGCACTTCTGTGTGTTGCTCAAAAACAACAAAAAGTTGATTTTGCTTTGACCTGGTTTGGAAATATTTCACTTGCAAAGTAAAATAAAGCAATTGTGCAAATAGTTACTCAATATTTATAATAGTTACTTTTGCACACTCTCAATTGTGTTGGTCTGAATCAGCAAAGCAGTGATTGTTAGTGTGCTGCATTATAAGAACACACTGAGGTTAAAATAGGCACTCACTGGTTCTTAATTTCATTGATAATTTTGAGAACATCAGAACACAATGTAAGGGAATTTTCTGTGATGATGAATTGGCTTCTTTTGGCTTCGGTGTGGTCTTGATCTCATTATAGTTCTCTTGGAACCAAAATCATGCCCCTCACTTTATTTCTGTTAAATAATTCTCACACATGCACCTCAGACAAATTATACTCTGCATTCCATCAGCTAGTTTTATCATCAAGGTTATAGTATGCTTTGCCTGAAAAAGCAAGAAGCACCCGAAAGATGAGTATAAATCAATGGTGGATTATTTCATGGTCTGGTAACTTCAGATGGCTGTTATATAATATGAATGTAAAAACATATGTATAGACTTGCTTAGAGTTGATGTGTCATAACATAAAATGCTAAAGCAATTGTTAGACATTTGCTCATGAATATGCTAAAATAGTATCTTTATACTCACATAATGGGAACATGAAGTTTTAGAATGTTTTACTGCATTCAGAAAGCTCTCAAGTGTTGACTATGCTCTTGACTGTATTTCCAGCCTTAAAGAAAGTTTAAAAAGCATAAATCATGAAGACAGATATTTAGCTATATTTAAAAGGCATCATGTTGCGCATCACATCAGTGATGCTCAAAGAGACTTTGATACAAGCCTGACCTGTTGGGTTTGCTTTCCACATAACTGTTCACATGCCAAATGTCCTAGATTTTAATGGGACATCCATCTTTGTGGTCTAACATTTTGACAGATAATCTTTATTATATGTGTACATATTAATTAGTTTATCTTTCACACAAATGTTGCTTTTTGCTTTCAAAGAGAGGCTGAAGATTATTGGGTTTATTGCATTTTTTTACAGCCAGTATTTGGAGTGTGTGTTTGGCAGAAGTTGCATTAATACAGTTTCAATAGCCTGGGTAGGCGATTGAAATTTTATTAAGTCATATCAGTGAGAATTTACAATCTAGTAATGCACATGATCAAACCTTTTTACATGTTTCCCATGGGCTGGACCTTTATAGTGGAAAACTGTTGCTATCCAAGGCTGTTTATCACAATGGCTCATGTTCATGCTTATTTGTATCATGTCCTCTGCTGTTATCAATGGTATTTAACATAAGACTTTAAATTGAATTCACTATTTTTAAAGTGGGATATCGCTCTGCTTGTCCTTGTTTGTGTGTTCCAGACAGACTACCAAGTTTGTGCATCAGTGGTGCAGATTATTTGTTAGGTGGTGACAAATAATGAGTGGTTTAATAAATGAGTCATTAGAATCATTATGTATGCTTATTCCTTCAAAAATGCTAAATTTATTTAAATATGTTACAGTTCAAAAGTAAATGCACATTGTTCTTAATGTGGCCATACTCACCCATCTTACCTTTTTTCCATACTTAATTCCTTCTGAGCCACAAAGTGCTTCTCTTTTTGTTATTAAATCCATGGAGAAAATTTTGTATTGGTTGTACAGACTGTTAATTAAACCCTGCAGTGTGTTGAAGACTGCGGTTAACTCTCAATGATGTGCCTCAGAGGATTTGAGCAAGGAACTGAAGATCCCAAGCGAGGCAGAAAAGGATTTAGGTTTCTTATCAGAGTACTGCGGGTGTCCATATCCAACTCTTCCATTGTGACATTTGTTCTCATCTGGGCATTGAATACTCCGTCATGAGAAATGTATTGTGAATATGAAGAAAGAGCTTTATAGACGCTAATAGACGGCAATATGGTTTGATAACTGTACTGAATTGTGAGAATTTTTAGACTAATGGTTTACACTGCAGCTTTCTTTAAACTAGAAAAAAAACAGCTTCAAATGCCAAGGTCAAACAAGTACAGTACGTCTGTTTTACATACATTTGGAAGGACAATGCTTGCCAACAAGGAGGGATTATGACCTTATCACAGTAAAGCCCTGGAGTTTCACCACTGTCTAGTCGAGATCAAATAGTACAGCCTCGGGCTCCTGCTGTTCGACTGCAATATATATTCAAACCTGTCAAATTCACTGCAGTAAGACTCAATACTAATTACAAATGCTGAACTTCGGCTTGTGCTTGGAGCTGTAAAAATGCATGGTCAATCAACTGATACGGCAAAAGGAATAGCAAAAATAACGAATATATATAATATATATTTTTTTTACATTTTTATGAACATACATTTTTAGTTTGTTTAGTTTTAGTACTAAGTACTTTTTAGAATTTTATTCTAGTATGTTAAACAAAAAATGAGAAATCTTGTCTTGCCAACTAGAGCTGAAATAAAATAATAATTTTATTTCAAGTACTTTTTTATGATATCAGTTTTAGTTAACGATAATAACCCTGAAAGGACAGAAGGAAGTGTTTAAAAAAAATGTTTCAAATTCAGGTAACACTTTACAATAAGATTTCATTTGTTAACAATAGTTAAAGTAACACCAAGTAGCTTTTCCTCTTCGGTCGCCCTACTGGTTGGAAATGAAATTGTCCATTGCCGCTGTCGTAAATAATTTAGCCTACCGTCGCACGCACGCTCGCTGTTTATCCAGCACCGGCTTTAGAACGAACGATGTCCACAGACAAGGTAGAGTATGTTACATGATTTCATGAAAGGATGATGTATTGCGACATCAGAAACGAAGAAAATTTTAATAATCACTATTGTAGCGCTTGACGTAAAGCAGTCGAGTTTTGTAGTTCTTTTTTGTGCACGGGTTCCTACCCGAAACCCAAAGTTACATAGTGCCAGTAAAAGCGATAAAGACCCCGTCAGGCGTGTCATTTAACTTATTTTAAGTCGATGTACCATCACAAGGGTCTTGGAAATATATTATGAAGGTTGAAAAACTACTTAGTGTTACTTTAATGCATTAACTTACATGAGCTAACAATGAGCAAATAATGTTTTACAGAATGTATTACTTTTTATTAATGTCGGATAAAACAATCAACTCTGTTAGTTCACAGTGCATTAACTAATGTTAACAAATGCAACTTTTAATCATAAATTGTATTAGTGAATGTTAAGATTAACATTAACTAAGAATAAAAAAATGCTGTAGAGGTATCGTTTATTGTTAATTCTTCTTAACTGATGTAGTTAAAGCTTCAGTCCGTAGTCTTTCTTCTTTGTCGCCATCTGTGTTCGAAATCAGCAATTGCAGTTATTCATGGAATTATCAACTTTACGTGTGTTGTGCCTCGGCACGGCACAGCGTGGATGAATCCAATGTTTTGAGGAGAATGTGCGTCTGTCAGTCACCGCGCCGGTGTGGATACTGTCATTCAGAATCACAGATTCTACTTTTTGGAAGTATTACCAACATAATCATTTTTAATTTCACTTTGTTCTCAAATTGTTAATGTTAACAACATCAGCATTGCGTTATTTTATGAATTTTATAATCATATTTGCCATGTAAACTATAAAAAGAATCATTTTGATTTCAAGCAGCTTTCGTATACAAAGTTCTGTCATGAAATTCTAGGTACACAGGTTGATACAGTAGGTCATTAACTCGAGGGCTGCATCCGAAATCGCATACATACCTACTATATAGTAGGCAAAAAACACTATGTGACAAAAGAAGTATGTCCGAATTCACAGTGTTCATAAAAGAGTAGGCAAAAACTACCCAGTGACCTACGACATTCCGGTGAGATTCTCAGTGTGCATACGATAGTGTGCTATCCCATGAGGCATCAGGAGAGAATTCATAAATTGCAGTGAAATGACGTAACTGATGCTGGTAGGTCACGTGATAATGATAACATGTTGAATGTAGTACGTCCGGATTACATTAATACTACAGACATTCATACTATAGAACGTACTTTTTTAGTTGTGAATTAATTACTTATTCAAAAATAAGTACCTACTTAAGAGAGTATGCCTTTTCTGCTTGCAACATCATTCTCTATAGGGCACAGCTGATTGGTTCCTGCTGTATCAGTAGCAAATGAGCTTGCTGCTCAACTTTCCAATACTTGGTCTCCGTTTGCAGTGCGCTATCAGAAACCCTCCACCTTCCCCAGCTCCACCTGTATAGTTCTGCTACGGGTAATTCATGTATGCTATTGTACACCAGCGGCATGTCTTACTTGCTCACAGCAGCGTGTAGGGTGTATGTATTGGCAGTAGCAAGTCAGCAATGTCCAAAAGCAGCAGTGTAGCAGATATTCCACCAAGACCAAATATCTTAATATTGTCATATCTATTACCATGCCAAACACTCCCAGAGTTGTCATGAAATAAATCCAGTTCAGTCCAGATACAGATAATTTTGCTATAGCAAAATATACAGACACATCCTAAATTGTGATTTTAAACTATGTACTGTAAGGTTTGATGTGTGTTTATTATGAAATAAAGCAAAATATTTGTTAAAATATGAAATTAAATTAAAATGCATTAAAAAAATATACATTTACAGATAATGGTCATGCTGCACACACCTAGTTAATAGTTTGTTCTTTCTAATTTACATCCATGAACGATTTGTAAAATTCATCAACTAGATGAAAAATAATAGCTTCATTAAAAAAATACTTTATTATCTTTGTTTTGGATGGTTGCATATAGAGGCAAGATCTGTCCATCAAATTAATAACATAATTTGAAAATATTGCAGGGAAAGAAATGATTTATACAGATTTACTCTATACACAAATGCCACATGGTTACTTTTTTATTTGTTTTACACATACACCTACAAAAATATCTTGGACTTGATCCATATAATATGCAATGTCCTTAGACATTGCACTTGGATGCTAATTTGAGAACCGTTTGCATTTGCTTTGTTCTAAACACCTTTGTGTTTCCATGGAAATGGATCAGTTATGCCTTTCAAGTTTAAGAGTAAAAGATTTTTGTCTTCTTTTTTTCCCCCCATTAGTCTCTTTCAAGGGTACAGGTTAGACTTGCTACAATCTACAAACGGATACATATATTTCCTCGCACACACATTCCAGGGTAAATTATCGTTCCCATCTGACTGAATTGCAACACAGGAAGCACATCTGCTGAATCTGTAAACAAGCAGTGCGCTGTTCATCAGACGCAGGGAAAACGACCAGAAAAGGCCTCATATTTTTCAGGCTGATTATATCAGCGGTGTCCTCAGGGCAGATCTGAAACAAATGGATCACACAGCCACAAGGGCTATCGATTTCTATCGCTATAAATATACATCTCCCTCCTAAATATTTCAAAGCTGTTTTGCAATGCAATTTATGCTTTCAAAAAGTATGCACCTTGGAAATGTAATTCTTTGGACATGTTTTTTTTTTTTATATTTCTACTCATGTTAAGGCTGTGTGTAGTGTGATTACAAACATCCTTAACAAGCACAAAGGAAAATTCCTATTTTAAACTGATGAAAAAATGATGTTAAACTGATGGGTTTTTTTGTTGTTGTTGTTTGCCATTTAATCAGTTTTCTACACTTTTCTTGGTCTATTTCTGCCATCAGAAATCTAATAAGCTCAGCAGCATCGAGAACCTGAAGAATGATAGATGGAAAAAATGGAATACGTTTTTGGTAATTTGCTTGGTTAATGTTTCTGACATATCAAAATTGGTGAGAAATGGGCTGGAAGCACTGAAAATTTTACAGTCACTGTGACATTTTATCATTCGAGAAAATATGTAAATAGACTATCTTCCAAAAAGACCAGCATGAATTTCCAGACTGCTTAAGTTTCTTCTTCTTTTATTTTTTAATACTTTATTTAATTTAAAAAAATAATAATTTTATTCAGCAAGGATATTAAATTGATCAAAAGTGACAAAGACATTTCTGATATCTATGTTACACTGTTCTTTTAAATGTATATTCATTAAACAATCCTAAGAAAAAAAAAAATCATGGTTTCCACAAAAATATAAAGCAGAACAAGTGTTTTAACATTGATAATAGAGTGCAAAAGGTAGGTATCAAAAGTAAAAACTACATTGAATTCCTCTATAGGGAAACTGATTTTTAATGATAAATTATAAAACTTTAAAACGGTTTATACTTACTGTGATGTAATCGTTAAAATTTGCTTCTGTTGAATTCATTAGCCTGCATTATTTCAACTTAAATAATAGTGTTTAACAGCTGAATTTGTGGTGATAACATCTCGGTTATGTATGTAACCCTATTTTCCTGGGTTGCGAGATCTGCATCTCACGCTCCACCCCGCAGCGCGGGTATAAATACGGAAATGGATGCACGCACCAGTTGTTTTTCACTGAGGGGCCGAAGCGGAGCCCGGAGTCAGCGCTGGTCCAGCAATAGTGGCGACCGGACTACGTCTCCTTTCCCTCATTCAGGGAACGAGGGTTACATGCGTAACCGAGACGTTACCTTTTAGTCGCTCACGTTCGACATAGTCGAATTGATTGGGATTCCAATTAAAACACCACTAGTTCTGCCACCTTCCAGTGCCTAGACAAAAGCTTCCTGATCCCAGGGCTTAGGCAAGGTAAGTCACTGCTGTTCCGCAAGACCCACTCAGTTAGACTTGGATAACACTAGGAAATCATGCCCTTTCGATGGAAGGAGGGACGCTACGGAAGCCACGTCCAGCCCGCAGGGAGGTAACATGTGGAGATACACATATAGACTGGGCGTTACGGGCAGTACAATGGAAATATCACTGAGGTGGCTCCAGCCTATAACAGTGGGAGACTCAACCAGCCAGCGACGGCAAAGCAAACTCTGCCAAGGGAAATACACGGGCTTGCCGCAGGGAACTGTACCGTGGAAGAATAGACCTATGGGATGCGATAATAGATCCACCCAGCGCAGTCTCATCCCAAGAAGTCATATATTGACGTCTTGGGACGTCTTTTGACCATACGTCAATATCCGCCTTTTTAGGGTACCCTTAAACGTTGGTTAGATGACGTTATCAGATCCTAACTCTACCCCAGACCTAAACCTACCCCTAAACCTACCCCGTCACCTAACTGACGTTAAAGGTAAAGCGTCAGTTGTATGACGTCCCAGGATCGTCATATAACCGACGTTTAAGGGTACCCTAAAAAGGCGGATATTGACGTATGGTCAAAAGACGTCCCAAGACGTCAATATGTGACTTCTTGGGATGAGACTGTGTTAATCCACCGGCTGCGGTGAGGAGCCCACAGGGAATGGTTACAGGGCGGGAATTCCATCACTATCCTCCGATCACCCATCCCACACAGCACCCTATGGTGGGGCATGGTAATGGGGGTAATAAAAAAGGTAATAAAAAAACCTTCACGGACGAAGGCGAGTCTCAATCGCAACACTGAGAAAGTCATTCCCGCAATGAGAACATGAGCCAGCCACAAAGGCTGCTTCATGATTCGCGTGATGCAACAATTGTGACCATCAGAGGGGGACACCGAACGATCGCATCCAGAAACGCACGGGTGGAATGACATCTTGAAAAAGACGCACCCGTGTTGCTCTTTTAGGAATTGAAAACTCTCACCAGTGCCGGAGCACACAGGGGAATGATCTCGGCAACACTGACAGGGATGGTGCAGCCTGTAACAGTGAAGCACTCACTTCAACAGGCCGTCAGACAAACAAACACAAACACAGAAATGTGATGCTGTTAAAACAGCAGGTGAGAGCTCAGAAGGCTTGCGACCGCTGCTGCACTCGCTCTGTAGATACACCGGGAGAGACTTCCTGAAGAAGCACCAACACACTCGCTCGTTGTAATATAACAACCCTCTTTAGGTACATCGACATGAAGACCGATCGGCTCCGAAGCGAAAGACAACTGGTGCGTGCATCTACTTCCGTATTTATATGGTTATATTTATAGTCTCCCTACGCTTTCAAAACACTTATATATTTAAATATATGCAATAAACTTTAAATAGATTGTTTTATACTTTTTTAAATGCGAAGTTTTCTATTTCTCCATCATTTTTAATTTGATTATGCTATTCACAATGTGAATGGGATTGTAGTTCTTTGCCTGATTGTCCGATTTTCAAATACTTTTTTTTAAAAAGTTATTATTATTTTTTATTTACTTTACATGTTCATACCCCTAATCTTGACACTGAACAAAACAAACTGTGATTGGTTGCTTTACATGTCGGTCAGACATCCTCTTGGTCGGTCGTTGGCCAATAAAAGCTGCTATGGAGTCTGGCTATAAGAGAATACTTGATCCATGGCTTATAATGCTTTAACAAATATTTTTTTTTAAATCCCCATGGGATAAATGAATGGAAAAAAATACTTCTGGGACCTGGAGATATATATATATATATATATATATATATATATATATATATATATATATATATATATATATATATATATATCTATCAGGGCTCCAGACTGCGACCAAATGGTCGCATTATGCGACCAAAATTTGAGAGTGTGCGACTGAATTTTACATCCAGACGCACATGTGCGACCAGTAAATTTGTCCCCTTTTTTTTTTTTTTTTACACGTGGAAGAGTCTTATCAATGAATCCGGAATGTGTACCAATGAGTGTGAGAAGAATAGGATGCAAGTGTAAGTGGCTAATGTGTGGAGGGAGGGTTCTAGAGATATTTGAGTGCGCGTTTGTTTTAAACGTCTGTGGGAAGGAGACGGAGACAAATATCACAACATGTGCGTCTGAGCAATGAGCAAGCAAACAAACTATTCTTCCGACCTGCGGCTAGTGTGCCAGTTAAATTCACTTGCTGGCTTCCAAAATAATACATTACAACAGCGATAATCAAAAAAACATGAACAAAATGACTAAACACTGTTCACGTGAGTGCCAAATGCTCGAACATGACCTGTCATTTACGCCGTCATCACCCGGGAGTTGATAGCGCACGAGCGCAGGCGAGACCCGAACTGCAGACGTTACCATCGGTATTTAAACTAAACTCATTTAAGCTTTGCCAATGTAAACATTCAAGAGCAAGACGCGAAAGAGAACTCGCGTATAGAAGATTTGTGTGCGTGTGTGTGTGTGCGCGCGCACGCGATCGCGTGTGTATGCAATGTTGCGTTGGCTTTAAATGTTATGTTGAGTTAATATGCTTTGCCGCTAGGGTCGCTATGGACCTGGAGTGTTGAGACGAAGAAGGGAGGAGAATAAAAGAAAGAGTATTGAACTTATGCTCGCTTGTTTAGCTGCGTTTTCATTTTATTAGTACTAGTATCAAAATACAACATTTTGGCGACGAGGATGGCAGCTCTCAGTTTACCTACGCCTGCTTTGTTCTTGCCATGCCCGGGTCATCCCTCGGTACCAATTCATACTTGACGGAAGATGTTTGAAAACTATCTGGTCGCCATCGATGCTACAGGAGATCGGTGGCCAGAGGAGAGGAAGCGCGCCGTTTTACTACAATGCCTGGGAGCCGAGGGGTTAAAAGTTTTCTACACGCTGCCTGATACAGGTCGGACTGTTGCCGATGCTTTCAAGGCTTTGGAAGAACATTTCCAGCCGGCTACGAATGTTGTAGTCAAACGACATAAATTCAGACAACACGCCCAACGGCCGGATGAATCAGTAAAGGATTTTGTTGTTGCTTTACGTGAACTCAGTGTACACTGTGACTTCGGCGATCATACGGAGGAGATGATCCGAGATCAATTAGTGGAAAAAGTGTCCTCTGCACGTATTCGGGAGCGTCTCTTGCTACAGCCACAGTTAACACTGAAGGACGCGCTGCTGATGGCTGGCCAAACGGAGACTGCCGTGGGGCACGCCCAAATGCTCGATGCGGCATCAGTGCACGAGATTAAATCTGCTCAGCGTGGCGTGCCACAACAAACTCAGAAATACCATGGAAATCATGTGAGTAAAACACGAACACAGTATACTGCACAAAAAAATCACAGTTGCTTTCGTTGTGGGTCTGGCTCTCACTTGGCTAATGCTCCAAATTGCCCTGCTGCCAAAGTTAAATGTAAGAGTTGTGGAAAAGTGGGACATTTTGCAAGGGTTTGCCACTCAGAAAAAAAAGTGCAAGCACTTGACGCCCCTGAAATGGAGGTTCCCGAAATTGTGCAGGTGCTTGAAGTGGAAAGGAAACCGCTGTGTGAGAAAATAAAATGCACTGTGACTATTGGAACTGAGGGAGTGAGCCCTGTCCCGGTTGAGCTCACAGTCGACACGGGTTCTGCTGTTTCCATCCTCCCTCATCACCTTTATAAGCGTCATTTCAGTACACCCCCCCCCCCCCGGGTGAAACTGGTGACTTATTCTAAGGCGGCACTGCCTGTTCTCGGATGCTTGTGTGCACACGTATATTATGGAGATGCGGTGGCCAGTACTAGCATCTATGTTGTTGAGACAGGCACCCCTATACTGCCCTGCAAAGGCAAAAGACCTTAACTCGCTAGAGTGTGAAACTGAGAAAAATGACTTTAAAGTTTTTGTTTTGTCCAGACAAAAGTATTATAGGTAGGACTCCCAAAATTTGACAACTAGTTGCTATAATGAAGAAATGTTTGTATGCAAAAAATCTTGAGCTCAAAATTGACCTTTGACCCTTGTTTGGCAGTTACTGTACTCTGCCTTTGTATCATGTGCCAAAAATGAGGAGTCGTGCAAAGGCAAAAGGCAGTAACTGACATATACTCAATATTTGCTTGCTGTTCCCCATACTTACATCCATTGTAAGAACACCTAACCAACGTCTAGTCATCATGGTATGTGTTTTAAATTATATAGAAGACCTTTGGTTGTTCCTATTTAGTGCTATAATGATCAGGATAGTGCAGCAACACTAACACAGTTAAACAGTATGACAGATAAGTTACTTTGCAGTACAGTATGTACAGTATAAATAAATACAAGAAATATTTCCACAATAAAGAACATTTAATTATAATTGAATACAAAGGTATATTTATTTAAATACAAGATATAGAGTAATAATTAATTAAACATAAATTATCAATTTGCAACATGAATATTTCATATTCATTAGGCGTCTTTAGGCCTTTATTTTGAAAAAGCAATAAACACGAAAAATCATGAAATTGGTAGAAAGCTCAGTTTGTTTTCATACCAAGAGTTCAAAGAATAACACAATTCAATTTTATTTAAAAAAAAGTCAGAATTCTTTTTTATATATATAAACAAAAATATTATGGATTCTCGATTTGTGATGCGGCTGCCAGCTGTAACGCACATATATGCTTGTTTTATGCGTTTATTAGAGGTTGATTTCAAATCAAATACTGCCAAACAACTCATACTACTTCTGAATAGGATTTCTACTTCATAAATTGTTTGCAAATTATGGAAATACTTGGTTCAGATCACTCAAAGCATATATGAAAATGGAGGCGTTCTTATATGGTCAGTAAGGAAGCTTGGCTGTCCATCTAGTGACAAAGTTTGTTACTGCACCCAAATAAAATCTTACTGAAAGCTCATTTTTTGAGATATCAATTTAAAATTGGGAACACAATTTGTCCATAGGTCTATTACAAAGCATTATTGAATTACAACCATTTAAGTTTGGATAGTGATTTTCATGTCTATGCGAAAAAAGGGAGGGGAGGGGAGAATGGGTGAGGTGTGGTGACAGTTAAAGGGTTAACTGCTCAAGATGCACAGTCAACGAACTCGACTTGGATTACTGCTTTTTAAATCTGAGATAATAGACAGTCAACCGAAAAAAGCTGGAATTACTTTTACCATTTAGGTTAGCCTACTTTGTACGGACGTTAGCGAGCTTTGTGCTATATGGATTTGAGTAAGATCTGACATGAACACCTGCAAGAAGGAAATATGGCTCAAACACGTATGGATTGTTGTGGATACATCAGATGACGTGCATTGTATGGATTATGGATTTTCCATGGATTATATGGGATTGCATGGAAAGGTAGGATGCCTGTGTATTTAATAATTAGTTTTTGGCGTCTCTGAACGTTAGCGCTAATTTACGTGACACAGATTAAATTTAGCTAACGTTAGCTCTGGGCTGTCACTGACATTGACAGATCTGAACTAATCGCCCTGAACGAAAAACAACATTTATGACAACCTATTAGCTTGCATACCGTATCGCTTGTTCACCTTGCTTTGTTTCTGATTGCATAGTTAGCAGTTTGTCTGGCCAGCAAAGTTGGTGGTATGTTGTTCTCGCAAACTAGCTGAATTAAGCAGAATGCAATCGAAAATGTATCATGTTTATAATACATTTTTTGGTATGTTCTTACCAAAGATGTGTCGTGACTCGTGTGTATGTTACGTGGTTTGAGAGCGGCAAAATTTGACAGTATGACAAAGCCAGAGTGTACAGTAACATCACAGCGGCACCGTAACATCTCTCTTGATGCCAGGCTAAACAAAGTCAGAACACCTTAACTCAACTTCAGCGTGCTGGAACAAAGGCAAAGAGCCGTAACAGCTGTTACGGCGTTCTGCTGTAGTTTCTCACATGGTTTTGGATGTTACGGTTGTCATAGCCCTTTATTTTCTCGTTAAAACAATCAAACTGACTCACGATATTTATTCACATGATAAAGGAGGTCTCAAATACCACAAAAATGACATTAACTCATTTTTGACCAAACATGATGTTACGGCGTTTTGCCTTTGTAGGGCAGTATACTGGGCATGGACTTAGTGTCTGGCCTAAACGCTCATATTGCTGGAAATGAAGTGGTCTCACCCCCCTCTCCTGCCGTGGTTAGACAAGTGACAGCTGCAACAGAGGCCATCGGATGCGCTAAAGGCTTTGTACATCGGGTGAAAGTAAGAGAGTCAGTACCGCCGGTACAGCAAAAGCTGCGCAGACTTCCTTTAACGGTTAGGAATGCAGTCACCAAAGAACTTTGTCGCTTACAAGCTGAAAACATCATTGAGAGGGTGGATGCTTCCCCATGGGTGTCACCTATTGTGGTGACAACAAAGAAAAACGGAGAAATTCGCTTATGTGTGGATTTGCGGGAGCCAAACAGAGCAGTAATAATCGATAGCCATCCACTTCCACACATGGAGGACTTATTCACTGAATTAAAGGGGGCCACAGTATTTTCAAGCATCGATCTGAACAATGCATATCTCCAAGTAATGCTTCACGAGGACAGCCGAGATCTGACGGCTTTCATTACTCATGAAGGACTGTTTCGATTTCGTCGGGTACCGTATGGCTTGGCCTCGGCGCCGGCAGCTTTTCAAAAAACGATGGTGACAATATTGAAAGATCTTCATGGAGTTCAGAACTATCTAGACGATGTGATTGTGTATGGACGCACGGCGGCCGAACATGATCGCAACCTGCAGGCTGTTTTAACAACACTACAGCATGCAGGTCTCACACTGAATCGGAAAAAATGCAAGTTCAGCTGCACGAGCCTTCCTTACTTAGGACATACTATCACTGCGCAAGGCCTGCTACCCACTGACTGCCATATTCAGGCTATCTTGCAAGCACCAGCTCCCACTGACACAGCCAAATTACGTTCATTCTTAGGACTGACATCTTGGTATTCACGATTTGTGCCAAACTACTCTTCGGAGGTGGAGCCTATGCGGGCATGCTTAAAGAACATGGGTGTTTTCAGTTGGACTGAGGATGCACAGAAAAGCTTTGAGAAAGTGAAGGAGCTCATTGTGAACAGCCCAGCTTTGGCAATCTTTGATCCAGCACTGCATACGCTGGTAACCTGTGATGCTTCGGATTATGGAATTGGGGCGGTGTTAACTCAGATTCATGCAGACGGTTCTGAGCGCACCGTCGCCTTTGCCTCTCGATCACTCTCAGCAGCAGAGCGAAAATATTCCATTGTGGAGAAAGAGGCTCTAGCCTGCGTGTGGGCTGTGGAACGGTGGCGAACATTTTTGTGGGGCCGACGATTCACGCTTAGGACGGACCATCAGGCCCTAACTACACTGCTGGCGACTAAAGGTATGGGGCGTGCTGGAATGCGCATCGTGAGATGGTCCGCACGTCTGCTTTGCTTTAACTATGAAGTGTCATACAAGCCAGGAGCTGAAAATGTCACAGCAGACTGCCTCTCACGCTTACCTTTGCCCGCCGGTGAGGATGCTGCTTCCACCATGGAACCCGATATGGTGGCATTCCTCTCTGCTGAACTCCGTGCTCTTTCATTGGAGGAATTCTCCAAAGAATGCACTGCTTGTCCTGAACTGACAGCATTGCGACAGCAAATACTTGTAGGCTGGCCTAAAAACAAGAAAAACCTTCCGCCCGAGCTGGGGTCATACTTTCATGTCAGGGACGAACTTGCAGCACAAGACAGCCTGGTCTTCAGAGGCTCATACCGCTTGGTGGTGCCAGTATCTCTGCGGGGTGCCCTAATTAACTTAGCTCATCAGGGTCACCAGGGTATCGTCAGGACCAAACAGCGTCTTCGTGACTTGTATTGGTGGCCTGGCATGGACCACTCAGCCCAGTCTGCAATTTCTTCGTGCCAACTTTGCCAAACCCATGACAAAAGTGCAAAGACGCATACACCTCCACTCCAGCCTGTGCCACTTCCTTCTGCGCCGTGGGAAAAGGTTGGACTGGACATCGTCGGACCATTCGAACTAGGGACCTGGGATTGCAAGTATGCACTCACGTTAGTTGACTACTACACTAAGTGGCCAGAAATAGCGTTCACTAGTAATGCCACTACTGATACTGTCACAGATTTTCTTGCCACAACTTTCAGCCGGTTTGGCAACCCGGTGGAAATCGTGACGGACAATG
This sequence comes from Chrosomus eos, assembly GCA_036326025.1. Classification (NCBI taxonomy): domain Eukaryota; kingdom Metazoa; phylum Chordata; class Actinopteri; order Cypriniformes; family Leuciscidae; genus Chrosomus; species Chrosomus eos. The sequence continues at coordinate 32,962,762 of CM070825.1, read as the reverse complement.
GTGTGCAATTTACATCTCTTACTTTTGCTGATTTCCTTGCAATCAGGAATATCAAACATGTCCGTACCTCTCTGTACTTTCCTCAAGCGAATGGGGCTGTGGAGCGCATGAACCGTGTTCTGAAGGATTGCGTTCAAACTGCAAATTTGGAAGGGAAGCCCTGGAAAACTTCTGTGAGGGACTTCTTGCTGCATTATCGTGCTACACCTCATGCCACCACTGGTGTTGCTCCCTGTGAACTCTTGCTTGGACGCAAACTGAGAACAACCTTAAACATTTTACCCACCCGGCCCTCTGCTTGTACTGATGCTACAGTGCGAGCTCGCGTTCAGGCTCGCCAGTCTCAAGTCAAGACCTACACAGATACCAAACGTGCAGCGAAGCCATCTGTGTTAAGACCAGGTGACAGAGTGCGGGTGAGGATACCTACACATGTGAAAAAGGGCAGGCCGAAATTCAGTCCGCCTTGTACAGTGCTGGGACAAAAAGGTCAGGACATATATATCCTTGATGATGGGAAAGTGTGGAATGCAATACACCTGTCACTATGTCCGGGTCAAAACCATTCGGATAATGATCCTACAGAGGTTCCAATGCCGGTTGTCACACCGGTAGCTCAAAGACAGCCCAGAATCAGACGTCCACCAATCTGGCACAAAGACTTTGTCACATGAACTGTACACACACGCACTCATCACAATAGTACATCTCTACTGTAAGGTTGTTAATTTTTCAGATGTTACATGTTGATGTTGAATAGCGTATCTGCACAGTTCTGCTGCTTCTGTGATTGTATGTGGAGATATACTGGAGTCCGTAATTGTGATGGATAGGAAGAAATATGCATCTTTTTGAGTTATATAATAAGAGACCTTAAGGTACTTTCCACATGATAACCTTGGCAAATTAGGTATGTTCAAAACAGTTTTCTTTGGTTATTGTCTTGTTCAGGATAGGAGTAAGCTATGTTAATATACCTTCCTTTGGGTAATATTCTTAAAAGTGGGGAAAATGTTGTGTTGGCTTTAAATGTTATGTTGAGTTAATATGCTTTGCCGCTAGGGGTCGCTATGGACCTGGAGTGTTGAGACGAAGAAGGGAGGAGAATAAAAGAAAGAGTGTTGAACTTATGCTCGCTTGTTTAGCTGCGTTTTCATTTTATTAGTACTAGTATCAAAATACAACATGCGTCTGTGTGTATGTGTATGTGTAGGCTACTCATCTCAGACAGCCATAGATGTATGACAGCGCGCAAATATTGAGTTCTCTTTCAAGTTTTGCACTTGAATGGACAAATTCACATCAAAAAGTAAGCATGTCCGTCTTGATGAGTATCCAGACATAGTCTGTTTCTGTTATGCCTTAAGTGAACTTATCTACTGAATCAGCTCTGAATTGAATAGCTTTTGTAACTTTAATTATTCTTTAATTTATACAGTCAAATATGCAATGTTATTTTACATTTGATTATTTTTATTCAACTTCTGTACCTGAAAACTAATGTTAGATCTACCTGAAAAGCATAGTCATAGTTTATTTTATTAGTATCTTTGCTCTATTGTATTTATTTGTGCTTTCGCTTGTTGTTAGATTATTTGTTTCTTTATTTTATTTGACAGCAGTCGTTTTCCCCTGAACATACCACATACCGAATCATACCTAAACCGTGAACCTAAAACCGTGATACAAACTGAACCGTGAGCTATATTTGAAATGTTGCAGCCCTAGTACAGTCACAGTTGGAAGATGATTCAGAGTGAGAAGTTTGTGTGGCGAAAAGGCCACTGCAAAGGCATTGTAATTTCTGCATCTATTATCAAAGTATCAAGTAAATAGTAATATACTGGAAATTAGTTGAAATCTGAATATTTGGTTAGTATGTTGATTTACGGTGTGTGCTGCTAAATTTTCTGGTTGTGCCCCTAAAAATTTCAGTTGGGGGCGCGCGTGCTCCTAGTGAAAAAAGTTAGTCTGGAGCCCTGTATATATATATATATTACAGAACAAATAAAGCAAATAAATGAGTAAATAATGAATTTACAATTCCATTAAAAGAGATGCAAATATTAAAGAACCAATAATGGAGTAGTTTTTCCAACAATCAGAGTGTTACACCTTGGTTGTGGTGGTGAGACAGCATTCAGCAGACAGAGTGAAAATCCAAACGCAGTTTATTATCAAATGTAATCCAAGGTCATAGTCCATACCAGGCAGAGGGTCAAGCACATGTATCCAGTCCAAAATACAAAACCATTCCACAGAGGATGACAGGAACAAGAAATCCAAAACACGAGAAAAGATAAATGTCAAGAAACAGGTAACTGCTCAAAATACTGCCAGAGTGAGAACCAAATCAAACAAACAAGACTCCATACTAAATGAAGGCAAAAGGCATTTAAATAGACAGCGTGATCAAATGAAACAAGACACAGCTGAAACAGATAAACTAATAATGAGCAAAGGGTTCTGGGAAATGAAGTCCGGGAAAAAACAGAGTCTAATGTCAACGGTGAGGGACTAGGCTGCCATCAGTTGGCACATGATGGCACCTGCAGCTGACAGATGTAACATAGCCCCCCTTCGAAGGAGCGGCTTCCAGACGCTCAAAAACAGGTGGGAAGTGGAGCGGAGACGGATCCGGGGGCGGGAAGGTGGGCCTGGATACTGTGTCAGGATGGAAGCAGGCGACCAGGGTGGAGCAGGACGTGCAGGCGGCCAGGGAGGATCAAATAGTTCAGGCGGCCAGGGCGGAGCAGGACGCGCAGGCGGCCAGGGAGGATCAAATAGTTCAGGTGGCCAGGGCGACGGAGACCCCTCGGGCGGCCAGGGCGGCGAATCTGGCAGTGCGGGCGACCAGGGCGGATCAAGCAGTGCAGGCGGCTCAGGAACAGTCGCGACGTGAAGCTCAGTCTCTGGCTGGGCAGGCGTGGCGTGAAGCTCAGTCTCTGGCTGGGCAGAAGCGAAGTGAAGCTCAGTCTCTGGCTGGGCAGAAGCGACGTGAAGCTCAGTCTCTGGACGTGGCTGACGTGAAGCTCTGGCTGGACGTGGCTGACGTGAAGCTCTGGCTGGACGTGGCTGACGTGAAGCTCTGGCTGGACGTGGCTGACGTGAAGCTCTGGCTGGACGTGGCTGACGTGAAGCTCTGGCTGGACGTGGCTGACGTGAAGCTCTGGCTGGACGTGGCTGACGTGAAGCTCTGGCTGGACGTGGCTGACGTGAAGCTCTGGGATCCTTGCAGATCGTGCGGACCTTAGCGGAGGATCTGCCAACTTGGATATCAAGCCCCAACGTGGATAAAAAGCTTTGGCATCCTCAATCGCTGCGGCAACGGCCCCTGGGAACCCAGGAATGGTGTCCATGACGGCTGAAGACTGAAAGGTTTCTTTCACAATAGGAGGCCTTGGGTTACTGATCTTGACCACTGAAAAATCTGGCAAGGTTGAGCTGGCAGTTGGCTGCTCTGACTTGATTATACTGGTGACTGGCGGCTCGGAGATGACTGCAATGGCTACTGGTGGCTCTGAAATGACAGTTCTGGCTGACGTTGTAAGCACTGGGGTATTCAGCACTAGAGTGGACATGGATGGAAATTGCTGGTCAAGCTCCATGGCCATTGGAGCTTGTCTCACGTAGCCCCCACCCAAAAAATTTAGGCGAAGCGCCACCATCTACCACTCCCACAGTAAACTGGGACTCGCTCCACAATAATGCATAGTCCAGAAAGTCAATGAACGAACTTCGAGGTGCATCAGGAATTAGCTTATCCTTGGGAAGAGGGTTAAGTCCATGACAGAAAAAGTCTATGAGAGCGCAATCCGGTAGATCAGAAGCATTTGCCACATCAAGGAAAATGTGTACGTGTTCTTCAAGTGTGCGGTTACCTTGACGCATACGAACTAGTTCAACTGCTGGATTCATGATGATGGAGTCTTCTGTTACACCTTGGTTGTGGTGGTGAGACAGCATTCAGCAGACAGAGTGAAAATCCAAACGCAGTTTATTATCAAATGTAATTCAAGGTCATAGTCCATACCAGGCAGAGGGTCAAGCACATGTATCCAGTCCAAAATACAAAACCAATCCACAGAGGGTGACAGGAACAAGAAATCCAAAACACGAGAAAAGATAAATGTCAAGAAACAGGTAACTGCTCAAAATACTGCCAGAGTGAGAACCAAATCAAACAAACAAGACTCCATACTAAATGAAGGCAAAAGGCATTTAAATAGACAGCGTGATCAAATGAAACAAGACACAGCTGAAACAGATAAACTAATAATGAGCAAAGGGTTCTGGGAAATGAAGTCCGGGAAAAAACAGAGTCTAATGTCAACGGTGAGGGACTAGGCTGCCATCAGTTGGCACATGATGGCACCTGCAGCTGACAGATGTAACACAGAGTAAGCAGTTTTCACCGCCTGGAGTTTTGATATGACACTATTCTCTTTTTCTCATTGTACATCCTCTTTGTTTAAACCTCACGTCTTGCCAGTCAAGCAACGAGAAGAAAGCTTTGCCTGAATATCATAAGCAACACTAACAATGATGTTAGCAAGCACACGCTACTCTCGGCGTAACATTCCTTTTGTCAATACGACAAACAAACCTAAATTGACAGTTGCGTGAGCTCAAAGTGTTTCATAAATCATGTATGATTTAACGTGATGCTGTCAGTGCATGTTTAAAAGTGACAGCTGTTGTTTTCATCTGTGGCCTACTGCACCTGTTGTGTCGAAGTGTGTCAAGTCAAAAACTTAAATTGACTTTAGGGCATCTGATTTAGATCCACCTGTGTAGGGTGTTGATCTCTCATCAGTTGAATTGCTGATAAAAATGTCGCTGTTTCTTTTCTTCTGCAGTTTTTTTTTTTTTTTTTGAGCTCAAATGGAGGAGAAGGAGCAGTATCGCATGGTCTCACAAAAGAAGGAAGAAACATCTGTCTTCTTAAGATTAAAAATAAATGTTTTCCCGGACCTTGGGCACCAGGTTATTTAAAACAGATGTACACAGAGATATAAAAGTAAACAAGAGAGATGGCTAATAAGAAGAGTAAAGAGACAAACACTCAAAGCTATGACATGATTTTCATTGATATAATAAAGAAATAGAGGAGGTCCCATGCTGTCGTTTTTCTGTAATCTCATTAAGTCATGTCTCTTTGTTGATTCTACGGATGCTCAGGGATACATGTTTAAGGAGATTTGTTGAATGTAGCACATTTACAAATGGTAGAGTCTTCCAGAATTATTTAAGGCACCCCCTAATATGATGATACACTCACCTAAAGGATTATTAGGAACACCATACTAATACTGTGTTTGACCCCCTTTCGCCTTCAGAACTGCCTTAATTCTACGTGGCATTGATTCAACAAGGTGCTGAAAGCATTCTTTAGAAATGTTGGCCCATATTGATAGGATAGTATCTTGCAGTTGATGGAGATTTGTGGGATACACATTCAGGCACAAAGCTCCCGTTCCACCACATCCCAAAGATGCTCTATTGGGTTGAGATCTGGTGACTGTGGGGGCCATTTTAGTACAGTGAACTCATAGTCATGTTCATGAAACCAATTTGAAATGATTTGAGCTTTGTGACATGGTGCATTATCCTGCTGGAAGTAGCCATCAGAGGATGGGTACATGGTGGCCATAAAGGGATGGACATGGTCAGAAACAATGCTCAGGTAGGCCGTGACATTTAAACGATGCCCAATTGGCACTAAGGGGCCTAAAGTGTGCCAAAAAAACATCCCCCACACCATTACACCACAACCACCAGCCTGCACAGTGGTAACAAGGCATGATGGATCCATGTTCTCATTCTGTTTACGCCAAATTCTGACTCTACCATCTGAATTTCTCAACAGAAATCAAGACTCATCTGACCAGGCAACATTTTTCCAGTCTTCAACTGTCCAATTTTGGTGAGCTCTTGCAAATTGTAGCCTCTTTTTCCTATTTGTAGTGGAGATGAGTGGTCTCCGGTGAGTGGTACCCGGTGGGGTCTTCTGCTGTTGTAGCCCATCCGCCTCAAGGTTGTGCGTGTTGGGTCTTCACAAATGCTTTGCTGCATACCCCGGTTGTAACGAGTGGTTATTTCAGTCAAAGTTGCTCTTCTATCAGCTTGAATCTGTCGGCCCATTCTCCTCTGACCTCTAGCATCAACAAGGCATTTTCGTCCACAGTACTACCACATACTGGATGTTTTTCCCTGTTCACACCATTCTTTGTAAACCCTAGAAATGGTTGTGCGTGAAAATCCCAGTAACTGAGCAGATTGTGAAATACTCAGACCAGCCCGTCTGGCACCAACAACCAAAATCACCTTTCTTTCGCTGCTGATCGTTACAGAGATGAATAAATGCATTAGTCTAGATTAGAACTATACCTATAGTGTTCACACAGCGCATGTTCACACAACGCCTCTCCACTTATTTCTCTTAACATGGGGACAGGAGAAGTATCAATCAATAAATGCAAAAACAAAGTAACTTGCGTTACTTATTTGAAAAAGTAATATTTTGCTGTAAATTTAAAAAGTTATGGGTTACTTTACTAGTTCTGATTACGTCGTTCACATTACTTGTAATGTCACCCCCAACACTGATTGTAAAAATATTTCACAATGTTACTCTTTGTATTTTTGTACTGTATATTGTTTTAATGTATTTTTATCAAATAATTGTATCAATGGTGAGCATGAGAAATCTTTTAAATATCTTACAAACCCCAAACTTTTAAACAGTATTTTATATACGCCCTTAGCACTGCCTAAATAGATAACCATGCTAATAATTTATCGTGATCAATTAAATTAAATGCTTTTTTTTTCCCGAAGCCCATAAATATCTTTTGAATGACATTATATATCTCTGAAGCATTAAAGTTGTGTAAGAGTGTGTATGTTTGCGTGACAAAAGTGTTTGTGTGTGTGTTCTCATCTGTGTTAAAACCTGCCCTGAATCTGTCTCCACAGTTTGTCAGACTGTCAGTCAGTCTTCCCCACCCCTCACGCGGCACATGGCACTAAACTGTCCTTGTATTGAGCAGCGCTCGACAGAATGTCTCCATTAACAACTTGCCTAATGCACAACAACCCTGATCTTAACCCTGGGCGACAGTAAAGTGCAGCCAACAAACAAACAAGCATGCAAGTATTACATACTGCAGTCATGAACAGATAATAGCATGCATACTATATTTTATTTTTATTAATGCACATCTATTTTTCGAAAAAATAAAGTCTCATCAGAGCGAAGAAAGACATGCCCTGAAAAAAAAAAGTTCTCATCCACTTTGTGTAATTACATGCATCATTATTCAATGTAATAAGTCTAATGGATAATTAAACTGTCCCTTGTCTTTTCATGCCACAGACAGAGATGTTGTTGCCTTAAGACAACTGTAACCCTTGAACTCCCTTAAATGTTTTTCTAAGAATTCAGATTCATCCAGATTGTGCTGTAGATAATAATACAAGCAGACATTTCTTTTAAGTACATGTCTTCATCCAAAAAAAAAAAAAAAAAAAACCCCACACAAAAAAAAGCTAAATCTAATTGTCAAAAATTGAATAGTTATAGTTGAGAAGTTCAAGATCCTTGCTCTCATATCGGTTCCACTGTCTTGCCTCACAGCCCAAACTGACAGGGGTGCGAATGGAGGCATAAATACATAAAATATAATAAAAAAAATAATAATAATAATAAAAAGAGAAAAGAGAGAGTTGTTGATATTGTTATGATGTGCTACTGCAGAGTTTCAGTGAACATGATAATTATAGTTTCACATGAAGGTGCTTTTGGGAATGATTTCCATATGGAAACAAGTATTTGAATCATATTCATCAGTTGAACATATTCTATGCCATTTTAAAAATGGCTACAGTCATTGATTCCCTAGTTAGACTTGAAGGAATATTCCAGGTTCAATACATGTTAAGCTCTATTGACAACATATGTGGCACATTGTCGATCACCACAGAAAGTAATTTCGACTTGTCCTTCGTTTTTATTAAAAAGAGCAAAAGCTTGTAACTCCCAAATGGCCGTCTTGATTTAGACTTGTGGGCAGCGTCCAAAATCACATACTCTCTGAGTAAGTACTACTTTTCTAAATACTGCGCAACCATTAAAAAAAAGTATGTTCGTGTTGTTGTTGTCAGTGTCATTTGCGTTGATTCACTGCAGTTCACAACTCTTCTCCTCATGGGATCATGGGATAGTAAAGTTAATCCAGATACTTTTTGAGTACTGTTTTATGAATACTATGAATTTGGACATACTGTTTTTCACCTACCAAAAATAGGGAATTAATGCAGCCGTAGTCTTCCTTTTGTAAAGTCCACAACTCACCAGACAGTATGGTTTCTCATTTTTGGTTTTCAGAAAGATCCCCTATGAAGCCACTATGTGACAAGATGCGCACTTTTACCATTTGAATGCTTTAACAAAAATACGAACTAAACATTTCTGCTTTAAACCCCTTAAACTAGCCATGTTTAATTCTATTTTAAAGCCACCTTTTTTGCTGTTAACAGTTCCCAGATGCAACTTTCGCAACCTAGTAATCCTGTTTTTCTGTGGCAAAGGACATTATGCCATAAAATTCTGTTGATGGAGCTTAACTTGTATTGAAACCAGAATATTCTTAAGATGAATGTAATGAGATAGATGGTAAAATCACAGAATGAATCAACGGTTGAATGAGCCACTGTGACTTCGTTTTCTCATAAATATGTGTTCATGTGTTCGTATTGAACCACCTGAATGTGAGATTAGCATGACAAAACAAGAGCTCTCAAATTCACACTTACATTGTGTATAATTGTGAGGAATTGTACAGCTTCGTATCGCCCCCACACAAATCCTGAGTTCAATTCACTCCTGTTCCCGCCTTAACCGCATTACATCAGATTAACTACATATCTGATGTGTTCCGAAATTCTACTTGCTTTTGCCAAGCGATGCTTCTCTAAACAATACCATCGCTACTCTCTGTAGAAGTAATGCTTCAACAGAGGTTAATGCGGGATAAATCCACTTTTGGAGTGGATCCTTTTGGCAGAATCCTGTCAAGCTGAGTATAACCGCACATTAGAGTCCTTTAAAGCTGCTGGAAGGATTTTAAATCAGGACGATTGGAACAATGGTGGTTGCTGTTCTTTAATCAATATAAAAAGTAACCAAAAAGATAGCCCTTTTGTGATTAAAGTTAGGCACACTTTCCAGAAGTTTGTGTGGTCTCCAGTGGAGCAGCTGTGGGAACACCTGGCCTGATAGTACATCACCATTTGCAATGCCATAGAGTCTCTCACAAACCAAATGACAGATTCAAGATGATAGTTATTATGGCTTTCAACAATTCGGTGACAGCTACCTTTCCTATGATTACCAGCTTCTTGTGCAGTATCCCACTTATCCCCCACTGTCCATATTTCTGCTCTGCCTACGATGAGTGAATCATCCTCAAATGTAATCTTACACACTTCACTTTGGTTAAGCGCAAAGAACATAGCTTACCAAAATAATTTTAAGCATTACAAGATGCAGGTCCAGTGAGACCCCTGATATACAAGATTGCAAAATGTACAAATGAGAAATTACATGGAAATATGAACATAATACAATTTAAAGTTGCAATTTATTTTGATGGTCCCCAACTACAACTCTAATAAGAGTAGACCATAGACTGTTGGGTTAGGTGTTAGTGTTCGGATATAAGTGATATGCAAAGTTACTTATAGTCAGTATAATGTATGTTGGGGGACCATCAAAATAAAGTGTTAGCAGATATTGATCTACTAATACTCTAATATTAGTTAGTTGACATGTAGTTGCAAAGTTACTTATAGATAGTATAGAATGTCTGTTGGAGGAGCATCACAATAAAGTGTTAGCAAATACCAATCTACTTATACTCTAATGAGAGTTACTTGAGTTACAAGTTACTTAGTTAGTAGACTGTCTAAAGTGGACCATTGAAATCCACTTCAATGGTCAAATTGAAAGTGTTACCCAATTTAAAATAAAAAAAATGAAGGAATTTACTTATTTATTCTTAAATAAAAATAATAAATTAAGGTTATAATGTAAAACAGAGACAACAATGTACCACCAATATTTTACAAACATTTAAGAAGGCAGGAACATTTCTTTGTTTATTTACGCCAATAGTCAGTCACACTCAAGCAGTATCAGGATTATTATAATTAACAAACTAAAACTATTAAAAAAGATTTTTTGTTCATTGAAACAACACTGAAATAAAATAAATATTAGAATACATTAATAAAAATAAATAATACATATTAAATGGAAAATATACAATTAAACAAATTAGATATGTTGCCTTGTCAAAATATGTTTCAGTGAAAGTATTTAAATTTCTAAAAATAAAACTGAAAGAAAAATAAATTAAAGCTTATTAAAACTATTAAAAATGACAGAAACACACAAAAACATACACAAATTACTTGGAACTGAATTAAATTAGTTTTATAGGTTATAGGCACTTAGTTTAATAGGTTAATACACTGAATTAAATTAAATTTAAATTATAAAAATAAAAGCTAATTCTAAATATAATACTATATAAATAATACTTAATTACACTGAGTGGTGTACATATGTCTATATGGATTTATATACATCTGCACTGGCTTGTTTCCAGGTGTCTGGCCCCTGCTGACCTCTCTTCTGGAGGCCCCTGACAGTCTGAGACCTAGTGGCTTGCAGTGACTACATTGTCCGAGACCATAATCTGGATTTAGGCATAAAAGCAGTTTGGAGTTTTAATGAAAATCTCTTTCCAAGACCACAGTTCTCAAACTGGAGAAAATTGTGAGTAGCGCATGCGTCTTATTTGAGAGTAGTAAGTAAATTGTCCCCCCTGGGAAGTATTAACTGAGATTAACCACTGTTTGCATAGCTGAGGATCATTGTGATCTAATCTTACTTCAAATTCAGTTTAATTGTGCATTTAACTTGCATTTAGTGTTCTTCTTGCTATCTAAGAAATTAAGCCTATTTTATTATCTTTCTGATAAGAAATAGCTTAAACCAGATGCATAGCTGGTGTCACAGCCTGGCCAAGCTGGTTAGCATGATCTGTTTTACTGGCTTTGTAAAGATTTTGTGTTCTTGTCAGCTGGTTGGGCTGGTTTAAGCTGGTGTTTGTAATTGTTATTGCTGTTATTTTTCCCTGAAGGGGTAATAGCTTTTGGCAACTAATTTAATGAACTAGTGTAGAATTTGACTTTTATTTTATTTTATTTTAATACTTTACCATAAGGTTCCATTAGTTAACTTTATGGAATAACAATGAAACATGCTAAATAATTTATTATTAACAAATGTTAGAAAGCAAAATGTTAACAAAAATTAAATACTTTAACAAGTATTGTTGATGCAATTTGTAAAGTGCTACCATATAAGCACACTGAGGTTGCGTTTGTTGATGAGTCATGTACCAAATGTGGGAAGATGACCACCGCAATTTTGAGATCGAGAGTCCATACCTTGAAAAAGTTTCCAAGGTTGAAAAAGGTCCACTTAGTTTAATAGGTTAATACACAGGGTGATCTAAGGGTTATATTGTGTAGAGAATTTACGGATGAACCAAACACAAATTAATCTTTCTAATCTTTCATGGGATTCATTCAAATGTGATTCAGCAATCCAGATCTGAACACATTCCAACGTCACAAAACTGGCTCCAAACTGTCTCCAAAACCCCCTCAGAAAGGACTTTTAGGGCTCCGCAGGCCATAAAGGGATAAGACAAAGCAGGAAGAACTTGTCACTGTTCATTCTTAACCAAGACAAATCTCCTCACAAATGGTCAAACAGGCCTGACCACCTTTGACCTCCCTCAGCATCACCACGGCTAAACAGGACAGAGTTATTTAACAGACCACGCTTTCATTCAGAGACCAGAAAGACTGTTACACTTTACATATCAAACCACATTAATTCTGCACATTCTGCAGAAAACAACTCACACAGAACAATGCTCAGTGGACTCATAATCAAACATCATAATTCTTGTTTTCCTACAATTCATGTTTGTATTATGCTTAGGTTCCATATAAATCATGTAATGATGATTATAACTGTGTGTATGAATGAACGAGTATCGTGCTTCCAATCGAAATAATCGTATGCCCTTAATTCTTAAGATGGCTTGTTTGAAATCTGTGTAAAATGCTTTGTATGATTATAATAATCTATAATGTTAAACTGTGATCTCTTGTTCTCTCTGCTTAGTGTTGGAGAGCAAGCAGATCATAGATACCGCCTGATTTACGATAAGAAGGAACGAGGTCCACCTCCTAAGATGATGCCATTGTCCAATTGGCCAGAATTCTCCAAAAGAGGTTGGACTAACTTTAAGTTAAAGACCCGAACAAGGCAGTTCAGTCCAGTCCAGAGAGCCGTTCAGATAGCAGTTCAGTTTCGGTGCGGTTCAGTTCGGTTTTGAGTCGGTTCTGTGTTAAATTAAGTTTGTGCCTCTCTCTATGATCAAACAGCAAGAGAGTGTTCATGTTCGTACGCTTTTACATCGACCAGACCAAGTTAAATTAGACCAGCAGACAAACCCATCAAGATCGGAGTTTAAACAGCTTCATTCAAGCCATCTCATCTCTTACTTTCCTTTCTTCCTTTATTTTATTTTCTCGTTAAAAGTCTCGTTCTAAGTTAAGTTTTGCTGTAAAGTTCGTTTACACGTCTCTCCTGCAACGCACTTCGAACTGTAAAGACTCTTGTTCATCCATCCGCCAACACATCATGTGACCGGCGGTTCAGAAACTCCAGCCAGGCACTCCAAAGACAACCAGCCACGCAGCCGGGAAACCCCTTTGACGAAGCACCTCAAATAGGGAATTCCCTGGCCTAAGCAACGCAAAGACAAGCAAGTACTCCAGACTGTAACTGACCTGGTGCTTTTTAATGTACATGTAATAACCTGTCTAAGAAACGAAGGTTTAAATTAATGCTTGGTGGTTCGTTCAGGTTTATGTCTTACAAGTGCCTCTCACTCTGAAAACTCACTCTTTCTCTCTCTTCCTTTGCGCCTTGTATGAATGTGTGTGTGATTGTTTAGACCTTAGTTTTATGTGTTTAGAATAGTTAATAAAGTCGTCCATATATTTGAAAAGATGTACCTTGTGTTGTGCTTACATATTTAATGTCTTGTACTGTCGATCTAGTTACCTTGCTAATACATAGTGTTTCACTATAGATTGGATATTTATATCTGTTGCCAAGGTTAAAATTACGGCCCGTTCAAATTAACTCTAAACGAGTCATTTGCTCGGTTCCATAGTGATTCGGTCAATGATTCATTGCAAATCGATGAATCATTCCCTTTGAGCTAAATTGGCCTTCCGGCCCCCTTAAATACATTTTATGTATATTATTATTATTATGTAGGTTCGCTACAATTGTGATCTCTCCCGCCGGGCCAGTCCCCGCTGCCCTCCCACTCCTCTATCGCATCGCAGGCTGTGGAGTTTCCGGCTGAGGCTGCTGGTCATTCCCATGGGGGTTCTAGCATCTCATTCGGGGTTCCCTTGGAGGACTGGATGTCAATTTCTGCATCGGAGGGTGGGCTTGAGTTTTCAATAGAAGAGCAGTTTCCTCAAGTTTCCTTGTGGGGACTGTGGAGTCAGGTAAGTGTTTTAGCAGACTCATGGCCTCCACACCGGGATGCTGTGCCTTCCGGGTTGGGTCCCTGTGCTCCACCTCGCTGCTCCACCGCGGGTTAGTCTGTAGTTCCATTGGTCCCACTTGCACGGTGTCTGGGAGCCTGGCTAGCGCTTCCCAGCCTGTCTCGCTGGCTCTTTCAGACAATCAGACACAGCTATGCGATTCAGTTCGCCCTGTATCCCCCCCCCAAGTTCAGCAGCGTTTGGTTGATCTCCATGACATGTCCTGGGGAGAGCTGGCTCTTTTCCCAGTTGACCCGAAGCAATATGTTTTCTGCAGTGTGCCTGCTCACACAGTCACTGTGCAAGGTCAAGGAGAACAAGGAGGAGGTCTTGATGGTTCCGTCTTACTGGCCCACCCGGACCGGGTCCTTGGACCTGGTTCTCCTCACGACAGCCCCTCTCTGGCAGATTCCCCTGAGGAAGGATCTGTTGTCTTAGGGATAGGGCACCATTTGGCATCCGCATCTAGACCTTTGGAACCTCCATGTGTGGTCTTTGGATGGGATGCGGTGGTGGACACTGTCACTCAAGCTAGAGCCCGCTCTACTAGGCTCTCTATGCTTTGAAGGGGAGTCTGTTCATTGAATGGTGTTCTTTCCACCAAGGAGATCTGCAATCTCCGAGTGGAGCCGGTTTCTTCCAGTGTGTTGGGTACAAACAGGTAATATGCGGCTCAGTGTCCTGCTTTCACCGCCATTCCTCTCCCATGGGGGGATACGAGCACCTATTTGCCCTCCTGGTGAGTTCTCCACTGGTAAACACTGGATGAAGTTCCTCTGGCATCCTTCGGGAGTCAGACGCGGCGGAGGCGTCCGACGCCAGGCCTAGCACTTGTGTCATTCCCGGTCGGTCAACCCCTGTACTGGTCTAGATGCCCTATATGTTGTGATCCCCTCTTTTGGCAATCCCATGTATTCGTCCACAGTTTCCCTTTTGGTAACCCTGTGTCTTTCCCTGGGCAGATTCCACTCTGTCTATCTCTGTATTGTTATTGGTTGATCCCTGTCAAGCAGATCTACCGCAGAGATCTTCATATGTACATGTATAGCTGTATGTACGGGAAGTGCATATTGGCTTGTTTTGTTACGAGATCCCATTACGTCAGTCAGCTCTGTCATAATGTCTCATTTCCGTTCTTCAGGGAACGGGGGTTATGTTAGTAACCGAGACGTGTCTAGTATGTTATTAATTTGAATTATTTAATTGATCTTTTTTTGGCTTTGGTTTACAGTATACCGGGAGACTTTGCAACAAAATACAGCCAATGCTCCATTAGCTACGGCTTCATAAAGATTAAACAAACCTGTGTTCACTTCTTTTCATAAGCATAAGCTGAAAAAAAAAACTTATAGAAAGCTGGGAAAGTAATAACTTGCATATAAACACAAACAAAATATCTATTTTGTGTTTGTTTTGTTTGTGCAAGAAGCAAAAACCTCCCCTCAAAAGCTTAAAATGTATTCTCCATGTGTCATAGAGTCAGATCATCCAGTGTGGTTTGATCTTCCAAAAAATGCCAAAGCAATCTTGGAGTGCGAAGCAAGGTCATCATAACACATGAAAGTAAAGACGGAACAGTATGTTACAGCATATGTTGTTTCTGCATTCATTGTTTCTCTCCTTTTACTTACCCAAAAAATATGATTCTGAATTTGGCCTCAAGGATGTCTTTTTATGAAGTGTACTTTGATAAAGATTTTGAAAAGAATGTGTTTTCTCTGTAGCACAGTGTGGGAGTGCAGCCGTGATGTGATGTGATGTTTTGATGTGGTAGGGAAGGGTACAGTGTCATCTGCCTTTTGGGCTCTCATTGTATGCCTTTATGCGTTGTTCATTCTTAGCCTTGTACAAACATATTTGTATACATTATGTAATATTGCGGAGAGATTTTCTTTCCCTTTAAGGCATGACTGAATCTATTGTATTTTAGAGCATAACAGCCCTTAAAACAGCATTATCAGGTGCAAAATAAAAATGGTTTTGGCGGTGCGTGCGTGGGTTGTGCATTGTTAAACTGTAAACATTTGGGATGTTCTGAACCCAGACAAAATAAATAAGCAAAATTCAACAGAAGAGCTAAAGACTCTGGCTGCAGTCTCATCCCCAATGACTCCTTAGGCTGAAAGTACACATTACGTATTTATCGATGGCTCAAACAGGACCAATTAAAAGCATTTAAATGTTTGAATCCATTTATATTGCTTGCTAATGCAGACATGCTAGTTTCTGCAAAGGTGTCTATATTTATTATTACTATTATTTTTTATGAATATTCAGAATACCATTATTCAGATTTTTTTATTAAAAAATAACCTTTTAATCTTGTCAATATTCATCGTATTCATTTCAATCAGACTAAACTGGCCTTTTTTCAAAAGATTCATCTGTGTTTTTGTGTGTTGTTATGGAAAGAGTGTATTCACAACCTGACATACAGTGCATGTTCTGACTAGCTCGTAACTTGTTCACTAGTTCACCTGTAAGCAGATCAATTTGAGCAGATGTAATATATATATATATATTATTTGTCAATGTCTTGCTCTGGAGGCAGGCATATGCAAAATATTTCCTGTGTGAAGTCACAGATCTCGCAATATCCAAATGAGCCATTTTTGGAGTAAATGGAGCCATTTTGGCAGAACATTGTACATTTTGAGAAATTGGCAATGGAGCTAATTGAGCCATCAAAAGCCATTTTGACTAAATAGAGTGCTATGCATAAGTTTAGACACCAATGCTAAAGTTGCCTTAAAAAGAGGAATAAAAAATCCTCTTTTAAAAATGTATCTTAATCATGGAAAAATCCAACCTTTAAGGACACAAATTTTCCTTGTTAATGAATTTCTTCCTTAAATACAGGGTGCATAAGTCAAAACACCCCTATGTTAAATTCCCATAGAGGCAGGCAGATTTTTATTTTTAAAGGCCAGTTATTTCATGGATCCAGGATAATATGCATCCTGATAAAGTTCCCTTGGACTTAGGAATTAAAATAGCCCCACATCATCACATACCCTTCACCGCTAGAGATTGACATGGGGTACTCTCCATAAATCCTCTCTCAATGCAAATCAAACCAGCTATTAGGCTAATAAAACCATGACAATAAAAGCTAAGAAACTTGCAGGATGTTTTAATGGTACAGAGACTTCTTGTATGTCAAAAGATCGCAGCAAATGTCATGACCCTTTAAAAATATATTAACAGAAAACATTATTTTAAATTCAAACAATATTTCACAATATTACTGTTTTCACTGTATTTTTTATTAAATAAATTCAGCCTTTATAAGTATTATATTTCTTTCAAAAAAACATTTAAATATTACTGACACCAAACTTTTGAACGGTAGTGATTAATATTATATGTATAGAGGCCTTTGATTGTGTAAATTAACACTTGCGTTTACCGATGGTTTCATTCATTGTTCAGCTTCAGCTCACGCAGTTTAAGCGGTTTAGTCCTTTACATAATTGATTATGATTGATTGGATTATTTGAAATCATATTCTCTAGAGATTCTCTGTTATTTTTTATGATCGTGTTTGTCATTTTTTGTTTTCATCAACAGAATGTTTTCAATACAATCTTTTAATTATCATCATGATTCATCTCGAAGCATCAAAAAAACTCAAATCAAATATGGTGTGGATGACATAGGTCCATATGCTGAGTAAATCATGTTTAATTTAAAAAGAAAAATAGTAAAAAACTCCTTTAAGATTGCAAACTGACAGAAGAAATCAAGAAAATAATCATTAATGTTCAATAACCTGAAAGACTCAAGCCGGAACTCATCTGTAAAATAGACCTGTGTTATTCATTCTGCCCATGACGATTGCAGCTGGCTCACTAAGCAGAAATAAGGGGTTCATTTATAAATTATATGACTTTTTATTAAATTTCATGGTTGACATTGAGCAGTTATAGATGAGTTACTGGCGGCGCTTCTCTCACTCTCTGCAGTTGCAGTGGCAACATGTCACGAAAATCACCTTTGTCCACTCATCTTCAATTTAGAACACAGGCATTGGAAATTGATTCTTTTGAAAAAGTATGACTCGCATTTTTATTCTGGCCAGTGGAGAAAGAAGAGGCGGTCACGTTCTCTCTCCGATTTGTAAGTGAATCCCAGTTTCAATACAACGTGAAATTAATCACACCAATGTTTTGTACGTTGTAAAGATGTCAAAGAAATGACTGAGCGAAACGAAGTGTCCACAAGAGGAGTTCTAACATCTGAGGATATATTTAGTCTCAGTCGGTCCTGCATGATTTTCTGTTTCTCTGTGCTTTTCTCAGATCAGAACGAGGGGCAACATGGATTCAGAGCTGCTTTGTGACAGACAGGTGCCCCCCCACTCTAGAGCCTTGCCCCCCCAGTTGCCCCCCTAAGTTTGGTGATCCAAAAACTGTACTTGTAAAAACAACCCGCAAGCTTCTCAAAACAGTGAACTAAACGATACATTTACCAAAAGTGAACAATTAAATTTTTATTAAAGCCCGTCCCCCCTCCCCCGTTAAATACTTAGTACGTTCCTGATTCAAACGTGTAGAGCGGCGTTCGCTCAGTCACGCGCGCGCGCGCGCACACACACACACACACACACACACAGCGAGTCTGCTGCGGTGCGGTGGCCCTGCAACCCGACTGGAGAGACTGAGCTGCCCCAGAGCCTCTGAAGGTGAAGTGAGTTTCCCCATGTGTAGTTAAACAAACGTTTAACTTAAAGTTACATTTGTAATGAATGTATTGTATGCTAAAGACATCAGCATCAGCGGTCAAATCGCTTCCTCGTGATTTGTAAGAGCACTCTTCCCTTTGATTGGTTCTAATTTTGATTTTAGTAAAGACAAGAACAGCTTAATAAAAAATATCAATTGTTTGTATCTATAATAACATTTACTGATGGTCGCTGTTACGCCGACGTTACGTTACAACACGCAATACAGTGCCAGTTAGGAGATCGATCATTTGCTAAGCAAATCCAATTCCTCTCAGATATCACAGCAATAAAACCAGGTTAAAACTGGGGAAATAACTAATAAAATCAGGATTATTATATTAAGTAGTCTAAACATAACTGCGTGTGTTCATGTGATAAATATTTCTGATTTTATATTTGTTATAGGCTACTAATAACAAATTATTGGCTGGGTCGGTGACTTTTCCTGTCCCAATTGTTTATTTACACATATTTTCTCTAAAATGAGTCACATATTTATAATAAATGGCTTAAATTGTAGATTTAAGTATTCTTTACCATTTAAACAGAGATAATAGACATTAAAATAACATTTTGTATTTTACACAATTTTTAATTGATGCATGCATTCAATTATATCATGTCCTCAGTGCACAGTAATCAACTTCTGCAAGAAATATAAACCATGAAATGACAAAAACCTCAAAATATTTTTTTTATTATGTTATAGACTAGGCTAAATTGCCTCTAATCATACATATAAATCATGTGAAAATATAGGTATTTTCTTAAAATGTTCTTCAATTACTGTGTCCCTGAAGTCATTCCACCCTGTTAGTATGTACTTTTTTGCCTTCCAAATCTGACAGCAATTTCATTGAGACCATTTTCAAGAAGTGACTTAATTTCTTTTACCTGCTGGAATTCAACTGTACAAACTGAAGTAAGCTTCAACTCTCACTCCTAACTTTTTTTTTTTAGTTTTTGAAATGTTATCCTGCTTGTCCCACCCTTAAAGTTCCACCCTGTTAGGCTATGTTATGGAAAATGTTTGTCTTATCAAATTTTTTAAAAAACATATCTGACATAGTTATAAAAGTTATATTCATCTGTAGAAGGTTAGCTAGCTAAATGTTGATCACTCAAAGAGCTATGGCTAACTTAGCTCAGGATTTTCCACCCTGTTAGATTCCACCCTGTTAGGTCTATAAACCTAACAGGGTGGAATGTGAAACATATTCTATTCATCAAAAATTGTTTTGCTCGTTTCAAGAAGAAAAAAAAATCTAAGATGGCATAAGGGACATATACTATGCAAGAAAAGCTCATTTTGAAGAATTGTGAAGCCAAAATGTCACCGCATACCAGGAATGACCCAGCTACTTGGCCCTACAGTGTAGCCTAATGTAATACAAGGATAACCGGTTTTCACTTATTGACTTTTGCTGGCAAAAGTAGATGAAAAAAGTAGCTGGAGCATAACCATTAAGGCTAAAAGTCCCTGGACACAATTATTGTACTTTTTTTAATATTTTCATTTTGCTTTTTATAATTTTACTTTTTAAAAGATGCAGAGTTTTGTTTTGTTTGAGCACTGCACTGGCTTATTCCTGTTGTGAATTAAAAACATTTGTAGTGTGTAAGGGCACGATTAAACTAACTACTGTGTTTTTGTGTTTGTTTTATTAAAGCAATTCACATATAGGGATTCCCACCGTCTACCCCTGCCACCCTGCTAAGACCTCTTGCCACCCCTTTGCCCCCCCATGTAAAATTTTCTAGATCCGCCACTGGTGACAGATCAGGAATTGGTAAGAAACAGTTTGCTTAAGCCTAAGGGTATATACATAGTTTCCACAGGCCAATTAATGTCACATGACCTCCTCGGAGACGCCATCTTTGAGGGCATAACTGCTCTGTTTACAAAGTTTTACAAGCAAATTTCAAATATTTCTTTCTGTTTATAATGTTACGAAAATCATGAAGAGACAAAGTGACAGAGATTATAAAGAGACTTTATTAACACAAGACAGAGAGAGGTACAATGCGAAAATTTCAGTCATAAATGGTGTGGATCCGTATGCGCTAAAGAAGGAAGCACTGAGCACTGATTATGCAGCTTTGCCTCATACAGTATTATCATGTGTAACGTTACCATTATCTGGTATTTTTTTACACATGTGAGCAATTCCGAGCCTGGATATCACTGGAGGCGTACAATCAGTTCGTCGAGGGTTGGGTTGGTGACGTTTGCTCAAGTGCAATCAATGGAAAAGTAGTCATCATAGCGAATGTATGTAGCATGATGCTAGACTATCTGTCTATTAAAAAGCCATAGCCTGCACAACTTAATTCATATGTTCCCCTTAAAACAGTCATCGGTGCTTTCTGTAATATGCATGTACTTATTTGTACACTGAAGAATAGGGGTGGAACGGTACATGTATTTGTATTGAACCGAAACTGTGCGGGCGTCACGGTTCAGTGCATGAATATACACTGCATAGCTGCCAACTCTCACGCATTGGCCGTGAGACACCCGCATTTGAATGGTTTCACACGCGCACACGCCACACACCCCCGATTTCTCACGCTGAAGAGTCAAACCGGTCGGTCAAATGCCTGAAAGATGAGTTTATCCAACGCATTCTCTCATCCTTTAGCGTCATATAGGTGACGCCAAATGACATTTCGTCGAAATCTTACGCACATGGCATCCTTTAGCGTCAATATAACACTTAGCAGGTTTAGGTCTGGAGCAGGGTTACAGTTATGACGCCTTGGGATCTGCTTCTCATATTGACGCCAAAGGATGCCATGCAGGGCGTGGTACCGGGGGATAAAGGGTACCGAGTACCCAGGGCCCAAGGCTACTCGGCAGCTCAAGTCCAAGCTCAAGTCCAAAGTCCGTTGCCGTTCGCGGAGCTCAAGTCCAAAGTCTGTCGCCGTTCGCGGAGCTCAAGTCCAAAGTCCGTCACCGTTCGCGGAGCTTCAGCCGAGGAGCTCAAGTCAAAAGTGCGCCCCCCCCCCCCCCCCCCCACATTACTATTGTCAGATATTATTTAGGAGGATGGATAGTATGCACATTGGGACGCAGCTAGAGACTGTGATTCAAACCACGTAGGGCGCGCAAACGGCAGAGAGAGAGAGACCTTGCGTAATACCAATAGTAGAATAAGTTGACATGTATTTGCAAAGTTAATTATAGTCAGTAGAATGTCTAGACTATCATAATAAAGTGTTTTCAGATATTAAGCAGACATTCTACTAATATTCTAATGACAGTTAGAAGACATGTACTTGCAGAGTTACTTATAGTAGAATGTCAAAATCTATCACACTATCAAAATGAAGTGAACTATCAAAATCAAGTGTCACCCAATTGTTTATGTCCCTGTCGTGCTCCTGTTCTTATTTAGAGCTTCACATGTCAGAAAATGACACACAATCTGTCAGCTGTCGGTAGATGTGACAGACCTCACAGAAGAGGGTGGGATTCCAGAAGAAACAGTCAGGTGTGACAAAAAAAAAAAAGTCCAGATGGCACGCTGATTATTTTCTAAGTGCGTTGATTAGTTTTGGTGAAAAATAAGCTCAAATTTAAGCAGTTTTAACCATTAAATCAAAGTGGACGTCATTGTCCATTCAGCGCTTCACACTCGGGTCCAGTAGGTGGTAGTAAAGCGCCTGACACTCTTGGTCACTACTCACTATTAAAGAAATAGTTTAATAAAAATGGAAATTTTGTCATCTCAACCTCATGTCATTCCAAACTTTATTTTGTCTGTAGAGCACAAAAGAAGATATTTTGAGAAATTACTATTTTTGTAGGCCAACCCCATTAGGCTTTTGAAATGAGTTGTCAGACTAGTTCCAGTCTTACTTCCTGCATGAACTTCATTGGGTTTGTAACAAATTTGCATAATGCCAGCCTGTGGTCTTCATTGGCTGCCCGTGAACAACATCTACGTTGACCCTCAAACACTGTATTTCTATCTGAGTCCTGAAAGAGTTGGGTTTGTTTTGTTGACATGTCGAGATGACATTGTGTTCTGCACTGTGAAAGCAAATCCACTTTGTAAGCACTTCTAAAGGATGAGGATTCTAATTGATAAGATAGAACCCACGCCATCATTACTGTTCGTATTCCTGAGAATACAAGTGCTGAGGAAGAGCTGAAATCCAGATATGGTAATGTGCGTTTTCTTTCTGACAGACATTGTGAGTGGTAGACCAGTCACAACCAAGCGTGCCGCACATGTCCTGAAAAGTGAAGCCAAAGTGTCTCGATCGCCCGGTGGCTGGTCCCAGACAGTATAGGTCATAAACCCCGCCTCAGAAGGAAACTAATCAAATTAAACTTCAAATACATTTTTCCAAAGATGTTTTCTGTCATTTTAGGTAGGTTTTTTTTATGCTGATGTAAATTTAAGTGTTAGTTTTTTTAAATAAGTTTGGTCTTAGTTAGTTATTTGATGCTATAAAAACGGGAATGTGACGTCATGATTGACAGCTGTGACTGACAGTTTCTCTAAACCAAATAGTCACTTAGGCACCGACTTTTTGGTGGATTTTCAGGAGGAGATTGGAACGTCAGCTTTAATTTTTACATGTCCATAACTGTTTATTTCACACTGACATAATGAGTTGTTCTGCAGTAAAATAACAGTTTCTGCGAGAGTGAGGGCGGGACCTTGATATCGCGGCTTTACTTCCTGCTCATTACTGCGCAGAAGCAGGTTCCAAATCTGCGCAAGATGTCAGAGCCATATTAGGACTTTGGAGGCTTCAGTTTTCACCAATAAAAGAGAGTGAAGGGGCGTCGTCCATCTTTTTTATACAGTCTATGGTCACAACAGACTGAGCAATCTGACCAATCAGAGCAGAGTCGGCTCTTGGAAAGGTGAGTTTAGAGAGAACTAATTCTTTATCGAACTGTTTCAGACACTGTGAGAAAAGAGGTGATGCTGCAATGTATATTTTTCAGGAAACACAGGACGAGATGTAATACATCCTTTAAGTCCAAGAGTGTACCAGGAGAATGTACTTGACCTTGGCAGTTTAATTGTCACAGTGGAGTTTTCGGGTGGGCATCGTCCGAGGGACACATCGTCAGTTGTACACCTCAGACTTCATTGGATGTTTCGGCCATTATAACTAGACATCCTTGGTTGAGGAAGGCCCTACGGGGGTGATCAAGTCCCTGCAGTGTATCCCACCAATCACCTAATCAGCCCAGAAAGAGTTTTGTCTCTTTATCCACAGCCACTGGCTGCTTCTCTCAGCTGCCTCAGACATTGCTTTGATGGCCTGGCACAGGCTCTGGCCTCTGATTCCCAGGTCTCCAAGCAGTCTGGTAGTATCACTGCCACAAACCCCCTGCACCCCACCTCCACTGGACGGACTTGAGTTTTCCATCTGCAATCTGTGGTTCAGCAGCTAGCTCAGCATAGCATAGTTGTTTTCGCTCATATGCCTTGTCCACTGAGTCCTCCCAGGGTACAGTGAGTTCGATGATGAAGACCTTCTTCAGAGAGGGGGAACAGAGAACTATGTCAGGCCTAAGTGTGGTGATTGCAATCTCTAGAGGAAAAACGAGCCGCCGACCAACATCCACTAGCATCTTCCAGCAGGCCCCTCGAAGCTGACCATGCTCCAGAGAAGTGGGCCTGCACCTGGCTACCTTTGCCCCCATGCGGAGAAAGTTGATCTGCAGTGGATTGGGTGCTGATGAGTGGTAGGGAGTTGGAAGCAGTCCGTTTGTTTTCCAGGGTGGCTGCGAGGATCTTAAGGACTTGGTTATGACGCCAAGTATAACGTCCCTGGGTGAACCTGGACTCTAGAACCTGGCCTGGAGCAGAGGGCACATCCTGGATCTTCACCCCACCACTGATGGAGATTGCTAGGTGTTGGAAGAACATCATATGTAGCCGTGATGATGAAGCTGATTCGCTCCGCTTCCATGCTCCACAACTCCTTCCACCTGATCTTCCTTCTCCCCACACTCTCCAAACGTGTCCACTGTCCCTGTTTACCAAGGGAAACTGCCTTGGTCCACCTTGCTGCTTCTTCCTGCTGGTGTATTTCCTCCACCACCAATTTCCTCCGTTCTGGTGCCATGGCTGTATTCCAGGCTGGCAGCCTAGTTGTTAGCCCAAGGCCTCCTCTTCCCTGCTGGACATGCCCCACAATGTCCGCAAGTCTGAGAGCGGTTGCTGCCTTCTCCACCGTACTGGCCTCCCTCCATTTGCGGCCTGCCACCAAGGTTGGTGCGTTGTTACTCACCATTGCATCACGAGATTCAATCAGTGTCATCTGAAGTCTTACTTTAGCACACTTGAATTCCTCTGTGAGACTGGTGAGGGGTAGCCTGGTTCTACCAGACTCTCGTACATTTCATTTGTACATAGAGTCTGGCATCGCTCCATTGACAAGCGTTAACTTCCTTGTAGGCGGGAAGTCTATTGAAGTCTAAAACTATTGGATCTGCCCAGAGTCACTCTATCTGCCATAACCAATCGCTAACGTTTGGTCGTGACGTATGTCTTTTCCCGAACCCCGTGGGAGGATGGCCATAAACACAAAACTAAGCAAAGATTGTTCTTGCTCCGGCTTTAACTTCTTAATATTCGGCAGCGTTGCCACAACGGACCGAATGGCTTCGCTCGCATCTTTCTTATTTTGAACTACAACTCAAAATAACGCAGGAGTCGACATCAACGTCATCGTTCTCAGCCACTCCCTTTGTTCGCTGATTGGTCCTACAAAAAATTGATTTCTGGAAACCGAAGTCTACAGCACAATCCCAGACGTAGTACTGAAGGAAAATGAAATTGAGCGGAAGTGCGTAGGAGGGCAGAGCCAGGCTAGGTGAGGGGTAGTTTGAGGGTGCAATCTCCGTAGAGGCCTGTGGTGGTAAGGCATCGAGGCACTCCAAGCTATTTATTGATGTAGCCTGTGATTCCATAATGTATATTATGAAAAAAGTTTTTGCCCTTGAAAGGATGTAAACCTATTGTTGGAGACCCTTAAAAACTAAATTGAACATTTAAAATAGCACAATAGGGGCACTTTAAACAATGTTTTCCCTGAAAGTTTGAGTTTGATTAGGCTAGTTGTAAGAGCATGATTATAAACACAATGAAGATGTAAAAGCAAACTAGTCAGTAGATTTGTTTACCTGTTCGGCTTGATGAAGTTAATGATGTATTTTCTTTCATAGAATAAACATGAAAATGTCTTGAGCTTGTATTAACCACATAATCTGACCAAAAACCTATTTAAAAAAACTCAAGGACAATTGACACTGAAGTGCTAAAATCTTAACTTGTTTTTGAACTACAAATCCCTGCAGCACTCTATGGTCACCAAAACTGTTTGGTTACCAGAATTCTTCAAAATATCTTCTTTTATGGTCCACAGTACAAAGTAAGTCATTCAGGTTTGGAACGACATGAGGATGAGTAAATGATGACAGAATTATCATTTTGGATTATTGAAGTCAGTCACAATGTAATGCCACTGCACTCTATTCACCCATCCGTATATTCATTAAAGTATCTCCTTTGTGATCCACAGAAGAAAGAGAGGCATACAGCTTTAGAATGATGTGAGGTTAAGTAAATTACTTTTGACTATGATAAATTACAGCCTAACGGTAGTCATTACTTGTGTCTGCACTATATTGCATGTCTATAGATGCATTAACTGTGTTCAAGGTTAGTGTTAATTAAACTCCAGCTGCTGTTTAAGAAAAAGTGATATGCAATTGTGCACATTATTTAAATGTTTTAATACAACAACCAAAAAAAGAAATTGATCAATAAATGAGTAAGCGAAAAAAGACCGGAGCAAAAACACATTAGCTGTAAATAGACTGTCCATTAAAATTGAACACAACATTTAGAAGTAATCAATATAACAACTACTGGAAACAGAATTTTAAATAGGCATTAGTGTGAAATTCATCCCTATGGATGATGTGAGGTTAAGGCTAATGACACTAATCATTACTTGAAAGACTTTGCGAATAAAGGATTGTTCAGAAAAGGTAATGTGTCTTCATATTTTCCAATGAAAGTGTTTTAAATGAAAAAAAGAAGTCATTATTTAATCCATCACACCATTTTATACATTTTTTTTTTTTATTTAATTTTTTTTATCAATGAGTTTCACAAGGCCCTTTGCTGTTCTAATCCCTAAGTCACAATTCAAAAACCTGCATGCCAGATGGTGCTGCCGCATTCTTAAAGAAAAGGGCCTGGGTGAAATCCCACAGCCATGTAATATAGTGGGAATTTAAAGTCTGGTTTTCCTTTTTCATTCCTTTCTCTAGGACAAGGTGCGGACAGAATTAGCAATGGAGACAGCACTATCCCCGCAGAAATCTGTTGTCATGTCAGCAGACCTGGCTATCTTATCCTATCAGTTTTAAAGAGCCTTTTGTTGTGCTCACCTGCCACAAACATGTCAGAGAATGCCAGCCGCCGAACTAGGAAAAACTAACTCCTGACGCCATAGCAGACTAGACTAGCTTTTATTCACGCCATGCTAATGAGGTGACCTTGACCTGCGTCATTCCCTTGCGGAAGGGACTCGGTTGAATGACACAATCACTGACGGGCAAAATCATTTCCCTGTCATCTTGGAATTGTGCACTTCAGAGATTGGCTGTGATTAGATGCATGAGGCTGCAGGGATGTTTCAAGGAGTCTCCCCGTCTCATTTCCTGTTTGCTGTAAGAGGATAACAATGTCAAGCAACAGCCTCATAGATTAAAAAAAAAAAAAAAAAGTTTAATTTTATATTTTAAAGACATATCATTTTAACTTTATATAAATTATCATATTTACATAATATACATATACATATAAAACACTATAAAATGTGATGCTTTTTGTCAGTTGTCAGTTGTGAGTTTGAGTGTTGTTGTTTTTTTACAAATATGCAGGCTAATATATTCATTTATAATATACCGGTTCATATATAGAATGTTAATTTACATAATATTAAATAACAGCAATATTAAGCAACAGCCTTTGAGATTTTTTTGCTAATTAAAAGAGCTATATTTTTTAAAAAATAATGTAATAACCTACATCAAATATTAATTTTAAATAAAGTATCATATTTGCATAATATATCAATGATAAAATACATATTATTATACAATTTGATGGTGAGTTTTTTTAACAAATATATGATATAAATATGTAATATACATATCAACAATATATTATGAAAAATTACTGTACAGTATATAGTGTGTGTGTGTGTGTGTGTGTGTGTGTGTGTGTGTGTGTGTGTGTGTGTGTGTGTGTGTGTGTGTGTGTGTGTGTGTGTGTGTGTGTGTGTGTGTGTGTGTGTGTGTGTGTGTGTGTGTGTGTGTGTGTGTGTGTGTGTGTGTGTGTGTGTGTGTAAATATAGCTTGGTCTGCAAAATATTTAGAATTAATGACTTTACTAAGTACTTAATGGCCTTGACCATTTTTCACACAAATCAGTTGTCAGGAAATTAGCACAAATTATACAAATGATAAGTAATATAGTGCAGAATAGCTTTCCCGAACTTGCAGACAGCTTTTTACAGAAAGAAGAGTCAGTGTTGTTCTACTCAATGTTAAAGGCTTCAAACTGTTCATGAGTCGTTGAAAAATGTCTCCCAGGTCGTTTAATGCTCCCAGGTCGTTTAATGCAATTAAACTCCCAGGAGTTTAATGTGAGATCAAATATTCCTTATAGGATTCAAATCTGGACTCTGACTGGCCAAAACATGAACCTGATGGCTTTGTTCTCAAGCCACTTCTTTGCTTTCTTTGCATATTGGGCAAGATCATTGTCTTATCATCTGATAATTCTTCTTTAGATAACCACTTTTCATTTGTGGGAAGCAAGCCTTTCTGCAATATTCTCCAGTGCTCCAAAGCATCATTTGACTCTTCACAGTGAAGTAGCCCACCAATACCAGCAGCTAAATATTCTTCCCACACAATGACACTCTTCCTCCATGCTTCACTGTGCTAGAGATGCATTTATTATTGTATTTCTCACCAGATTTTCAAAGACACCGCTCTGGAGCATCACCATGTAACTTTTTTTTGCTCACCTGTTTTAAAGCAAGCATCATTCCGGGCCCTTGTTTCCTCCAAGCCATGAATTCTTTGTGTGATTTCTAAGCATTGTTCTTTTTGGGATTTTTTGACTTTGTCTTAGTACTTGATTTGTACCTCACGCTCCCAGCTAGAATAATTGCCACAAGCACTTTCTTGCATGTCACTACAGTAAGAAAGCATCTGCCTGGAAGATGAATGTAAATGTAAATGTAAAAGTGCTGTTAAAACGTCCTTCGGAGCAGAATGTTTTACAGAACAGCTCATGGCATATCTATCAGTCATAGTGAAGGGTATACGATACGTGCTGATAGATTTCATAGTGAGCATGGACGCAGGTGGCCTCATTGAACTCCTATCTGTAATGCAACGGCAAAGCTTCACTTTTCTTGTTCCTCAAAGCACTAAAAGGTCTAAATGTAGGACAAGGTAGGCCGCCACAAGACGCAAACATAAAGAAAAGCCCAGCAAAGCAAAGCCCCACTCAAACCGCTAAGAGAGGTCACGGATGGAAGCTAATGGACATCTCTACTATTCAGAGCAGCACATGAATTAGCTTTGAGGTCAAATTAGAATCGTGCAATTACTATTCACAAATGGATGGATTTGAATACATTACCTTGTTCTTCCAACACATTTCAACAAAGACATCCCCTGTCAGCTCTCTCTTCTTGTTGCATTTATTGCATCCAAATGCATGCTTTTGAAATACACCTGACAGTAGTTTTCGGGAGTTTGTGTTGTAAGTTTGATCTGAATGACAGACGCAGGCTTCTTTGAATTCAGATTCTACATCGTGGATTGAGGCTTTCCGTGGGTTGGCGGAGTGACAAATTTGGGTTTTGTCTTGGCTTGTTTTGAAGAGATAATGCAACGGCAGGCCTTGAGGCAGTGCTATAGTCATTAAAATGCCATGGACGTGCTCATGAGAGGCTACAAAAGCTACCCTGGACTAGAAGATTGCAATTTTTCAGAATGGTTGCATCACAAATGGCGTCATGTTTCATTTGGCATGCATGTAAATGAGTCTGGGATTGAAGTTCATTCAACAGGTTGCACTCTTCATCCAAAAAGTGAGAATTCTGTCATTTACTCTCCTTCACGTCATTCCAAACCTGCGTGACTATTTCTTTTGTGGAACAAATGAGAAGAGTTGGTTACACTTTGTTTCAAAGTGTCATTGTTACGTAGAATAGTAATAACAGTAGATTATGCGTAATTACATGCTACTAACGCTCAACCATGCCATATAAAGGGCATATTGCAGGTTAGAGGACCCAACGAATCAATGTATAGAAAAACAATGTAGTAACTAGATTCTCTTTAAAATATACTTATAAATACGCTACATTGGCTTCTGGAGTCGTTTTTGTGAGAAAATTTTACTTCCGCATCTGTAAATGGGCATGAAGGGCGTGACGTAACGGGAGGGAGAACGGTCGATTCAAACAACAGGAAAACAATGGATCGCAATGACATTTCGGTAACATTAAAAGAAACAGGCCTATTCAATCTTCCCTGGATGTTTTTTTAACAGAGAAATTAAATAATAGCAATCAGGAGAATGGAAGCAGCAATAAAAAAATGAGGACTGTAGTGCTGTCGGCAAAACATTAGACCACTTATGCAATAAAAACTGCACTGCAACAAAAAGGTAAGGCATGTGTTTTTATATTTATTGCTGTTCACTGTGAGTTTTAATTAATAGTGTAATAGAGTTAATAGTGCATTGTGCATTTTGTGTGGTAAAATGTGAGGTGTATATCGTTCGGTAATGTCGTTGTTCTACATGCACAGAGGGGAATGCCATACTTTAGGTTTGTGAAACGCGCCACTGAGAACAGGGCAGCTGCCTTGGTGAGAGACCAGTGTTAGCTAAGCTTATAGATATATAACCGTTCGCTAACGATACACACTGTCCTCACAATATTGTACAGATTATTACCATCGTATATCAGTTTATAGCAAAGCTATTATTGGTTATCTAGGAGTATTGGAATTTACCAATAACAGAAATCAGTGCTGCAGGGAGGGGGATGCATACTGGGCCTTAGTGGAAAATGTCACCCCACGGGTTTCCATAGTGGAAAATGTGTGTAGCGTTCACTGTGTTTTTCGAAGCTGATGTGGAAGAGAAATCCCGTCTCTATACCTGCACAAACCGCACCCAGGCACGAAAGATAATGTCACGGTGTCTGGTTTATGTTCCTTGTGTCACCACTAGATGTCCTCCTTCCCAACGGTGTCCATCACACTCTTAAACTACATGCCCCATGATCCTTGTCTTTTCATTGCACTCAGCTGTCTCTTATCACTGATCATTGCACTCAGCCTGTTCCCCATTAGCATTGTCATTTCCCTGTGTATATAACCCTGTCTGGTTTAGTATGTGTCATGAAGTCCTTGGATTTATCACGCCACTTCTGTGTTCCTGTTTATGTTCTTGTTTTGGATGGATTATGATATCGACTATTGCCTGGACTGGATTTTGAGTAATGGATTTCCCTAATTAAACATACTTTCTGCAATTGGATCTTCTCCTGTGTTTTCTGGTGTGGTTCGTGACAGAAGGACTTCATCACACACAGATCCAGCGGAAGGTGTCCCAACTTCTCCGCCTCAGCCACTGAGCGGGAGAGGAGAGATATGTTTGAGGGAACCCGTCTAGTCATTTTTCGTGGGACCCGGGGAGGTCGCAGAGGAGTTGGTGGTCGAGAGGGAGTCCAACACCACTCTCCACCATGGCCCCCCTTCGACTCTGGGAGGGTGAGGGACGAATTGGAGCCACCGTCTCACCGTCGCAGATGGAGAGGGGGTAAGAGACGCACGACTGCTGATCCAGAGACTGTTCACGTCCAGCCAGAGCTTCACGTCAGCCACGTCCAGCCAGAGCTTCACGTCAGCCACGTCCAGCCAGAGCTTCACGTCAGCCCCGTCCAGCCAGAGACCGTCCAGCCAGAGACCGTCCAGCCAGAGACCGTCCAGCCAGAGACCGTCCAGCCAGAGACCGTTGCCTGCCCGCCAGAGCATGAATCCAGCCCCAAGCTCCCTGATGTGCTGGCGGCCCCGTCCAGTTCCGAGTCCCCTGATGTGCTGGCCCCGTCCAGTTCCGAGTCCCCTGATGTGCTGGCCCCGTCCAGTTCCGAGTCCCCTGATGTGCTGGCCCCGTCCAGTTCCGAATCCCATGATGTGCCAGAGCCCGTTGACCCAGCGCCAGAGCCAGAGCCCGTTGACCCAGCGCCAGAGCCAGAGCCCGTTGACCCAGCGCCAGAGCCAGAGCCGTTGACCCAGCGCCAGAGCCAGAGCCCGTTGACCCAGAGCCAGAGCCCGTTGACCCAGCGCCAGAGCCAGAGCCCGTTGACCCAGCGCCAGAGCCCGTTGACCCAGCGCCAGAGCCAGAGCTCGTTGACCCAGAGCCAGAACCCGTTGACCCAGAGCCAGAACCCGTTGACCCAGAGCCCGTTGACCCAGATCCAGCGCCAGATCCCGTTGACCCAGCGCCAGAGCCCGTTGACCCAGGCCAGAGCCCGTTGACCCAGCGCCAGAGCCCGTTGACCCAGCGCCAGAGCCCGTTGACCCAGCGCCAGAGCCCGTTGACCCAGACCCAGAGCCCGTTGACCCAGACCCCGTTGACCCAGCGCCCGTAGATGTCAAGTCTGTTCCCGTTCCTGAACCTGTCCTTCTCCCCAAGAAAATTTTGGGGGGGGCTATACGCCTTCGCCGTGGCCGGCCAAAGATCCACGGAGGCCCGGAAAAATAACACCGCCGTGGCCACCTGATGGGTCTTCACCGCCGTGGCCACCTGAAGGGTCTTCACCGCCGTGGCCACCCGAAGGGTCCTCACCGCCATGGCCACCCGAAGGGTCTTCACCACCACGGCCGCCTGAAGGGTCCTCACCGCCGTGGCCACCTGAAGGGTCCTCACCGCCATGGCCACCCGAGGGTCCCACAGCACCGCCCTGGACGCCCGAGGGTCCCACAGCTCCGCCCTGGACGCCCGAGGGTCCCAAAGCTCCGCCCTGGACGCCCGAGGGTCCCACAGCTCCGCCCTGGACGCCCGAGGGTCCCACAGCTCCGCCCTGGACGCCCGAGGGTCCCACAGCTCCGCCCTGGACGCCCGAGGGTCCTGCTTCGCCCTGGAGGCTTCCTGGACCTGCACCATGCCCTCGTCAGCCTCCAGGGCGCCCACCCATCCCTCCCCCTGATCCTCCACCAGTCCACCTCCCGCCTGGAACCTTGTTTGTCTGTCACGTCTTGGAGCGTCTGGTAGCCGCTCCGTAGGGGGGGGGTTATGTCACGGTGTCTGGTTTATGTTCCTTGTGTCACCACTAGATGTCCTCCTTCCCAACGGTGTCCATCACACTCTTAAACTACATGCCCCATGATCCTTGTCTTTTCATTGCACTCAGCTGTCTCTTATCACTGATCATTGCACTCAGCCTGTTCCCCATTAGCATTGTCATTTCCCTGTGTATATAACCCTGTCTGGTTTAGTATGTGTCATGAAGTCCTTGGATTTATCACGCCACTTCTGTGTTCCTGTTTATGTTCTTGTTTTGGATGGATTATGATATCGACTATTGCCTGGACTGGATTTTGAGTAATGGATTTCCCTAATTAAACATACTTTCTGCAATTGGATCTTCTCCTGTGTTTTCTGGTGTGGTTCGTGACAGATAACACCATCATTTTTCTTGTTAGGAAACTTTGTGACTCGATGTCGGAGTTTTTGCAACCTCCACAAACACAATAATTTACCATGACGATGATAAATTAAAATGCAAAAACTACCGAAAACACTGACTCACGACCGCTCTTACTGAATACCAACCTGAGGATCCCTCTCGTGACGTAAAATGACTCGTGACGTTCAACGATGTTGAAAAGAAAAACGTTTTTTTTACGAGCAGTCAAAGAAACGCTCACTTTATCTACTAAATTGGTGACCTTATGTCGTTTTAAAACATTTTAAATCCTGCATTACCTTTTCATACAAGGTTATATATTAATTTAGATTTTTTTTTGTTTACCTGCAATAATTAATATTACTCACATGATATCTTAAAATAAAGTGTAACCGAAGAGTTTTAGCTGTTTCCTTTTTTTCACCATATAGATGGTCAGAGGGGTCCAAAATCAACAACAACATTTTACAAAATATTTTCTATGTTCCACAGAATATAAAAACAGAAAATTTCATTTTATTTAATCTTTTCATTTAATTTAACAAAAATGATTTTTGATACAAGTTACAACAGTTTTGTACAACACTGTTTCTTTCTACCACTTAGTACGAAAGGAGAAATATTAAATATGTTATTGTTCTGGTTAATCTATATTTTTATATGCCGTTAAAGTTAATGTTAGATCTTTAGACATTCAAAAAGGACAGAAATTAAGCATGGAAGTGTCATAAAACATTCCTAAAATTCACCTATCTGATTCGATAGGGTAAATTATGGCTAATGCCGAACATGTTCATTTTTTGGTGAACTTGTATTAAGTCTAATTTTACGAACTAGTGTATTCAAAGCCTGGTTTCACAGACAGGATTTTATTTAACATTAAGCCATAATATTAAACCAGGATTAAGCTTTAGTTCAGACATTTAAGTATATGTTTAAAAAATTTCCTTACAAAAAAACATTACTGGTGTGCATCTTGAAACAAAACAATGGCACACACAAAACAATATTTTTAGATATGTCAGTGCAAGTTGCTTTCAGTTAAAACAGCTTAAACTAACATTGTAGTCTGGGACTGACTAGCTTAAGCCTTGTCTGTAAAACCGGGGGCTAGAGTTTTAGTCCACTGTGTACAGATACACAAATGTTTTATCTGCTCTACAACACCAACAAGTGTAACAAGCCAACCCATTACAGGCTGTATTTCTGTCCCTCAAAGCCTCGTTTTAAATCACATCCATTGAAATACGACGTGTACCCCGAATAAGATCTGCTGCAAGCTTTGGCGTGAAATTCAGGGTAGTTTTGAATGCCTTTTGGGTGCTTCTCATGTTGATTTCATTAAGAAATGCATCAGTTTTTCTGAGGTTACGCTCGAATCATCTTTGAAACAGTGTTTCATGTTTGGTCTGATTCAATACAGGGTAATAAAACCCAAGCAAGCTGCACATCTCCTTGTGGCCACTCCAATACCTCATTTTGTGCAAGTCACACAAGATTAAGCCACCGCCGGCCATGCTGATTACACTCCCAGTCTAATATCATGGCTGTATTTTTTTTCCCCAGTATCATTCTTTATGAGACAGATGAGACCATACTCTTCAATTCAGCGGCATCTGCGGAGTTTCTTGATATTAAAAGGCTCGTTAACATCTATTGCTTGACTCCCCAGTGATTGTGTTATGTCCTGTGCGTGACCTTTGGGATGGTGCAGATTAATAAACATGGAAGACGGAGGAGAGAGTGACTAATCATGCCAGGTTTATTATTAGTCCTGTACAGAAATGAACTCAGAGCTCCTTTGGGATGCTGCAGATCCCCCAGATGCCTCGTGTTTTTTTTAAGGGAGTAGTTTGGTTTATTCCACCCGTATATTGACCCTCGTGTAATTGAGAACATTATGACCATCATTCTCCATCATCTGGTCTAAAGTTATTGAGGTTTTATTAAACCACCAATCCACTAATTTGTTTTAATAGACTTCTAATCATAAGGATAGTTCATCCAAAATGAAATTTCTGTCAGTATTTACTCACCCTCATATTGTTTTCACATATTGTTTCATAATACGGAGGCCGAGAGAGCTCATCGTGCTGCAAGCTAAAGAAGACGCATGCAATTAGAAAAAAACGTATGCAAACAGAAAAACGCATGCAAATAGAAAAAAACGCATGCAAATAGAAAAAACACCCGCAAATTAAGAAAACATCTTCATCAGTTTCACAACACAAGTGTGCTCCAAATACTCACAACACAACCAAATAGAGAAACGCGCTGCAAAAGTTCACAACACAACCAAATACAGAAACGCGCTGCAAACGTTCACAACACAACCAAATACAGAAACGCTGCAAGTAACACAGACCACAACGGAAATGTTTCCGGGGAACCAAATAAGTGACGGACCCGGCTGGGACGTGCTTATAGCCATAGAAATCATATAGAGACTAGAAGCCCTATTGGCCGCTGGAAACCGAGAAATCCGGCCGCCATCTTGAACCGGTCGTATTCCTAGTTTCGTTGCGTGGCAGCAGATAAGATGCCAGAGCTTTGTGGAGCATTTTCCTGTTCTAATCGCCGGACCATCGAAAATAGGGCTTTTCACAAGTAAGTCTTAATATTACCGTACTATTGGTTGTATTTTGTGAATAGAATATTACCAGATAATTGAGAAGGAGCAAGGATATTTGCTATTACTGTACTGAAATCGTTGTGAAATGCTGTTTACTGCATCAGCCGGTGTTCACCCGGCATGGAGAGGTGAAGTAACTGTTAAAGTAATAATTACAAGAGCTTCTAGGTTATCAGATAAGCATTCAACTGCCCTGTTGTATAGGTTATTTGTGTTTGCGCACATGATATCAGGAAGCAATGTAACGTTAATACACGCATGACAGCGATGCACAAATTGAGTTACCCCTCCAACTTCTAGTTTTATTGATAACCTATATCTTATCACATGCGATTTGGCTATTGATATTACATAAGTCCTGTGGTAAAATTACATCATTAACTTACTCCATCTACCCTTGTAAAGTTAATCCGAATAGGGCTTATAGCTGCGTCCCAATGTGCATACTATGCCCTAAATAGTATTGAAAATTACTGTCACATACTATTTAGGATGGATAGTATGCACATTGGGACGCAGCTTTGGTCTCGACATTTTCCCCTCCCACATCCACATCCAATAAAAAAAGTATAGGCTTAATGTTGTCCAAACTTAATAGAAATTACTGATGCAAACACGCTTTTGAAAAGCGATCTTCTCAATTTGTATTACAGGTGGCTGCATTCGGTGGATTCGCGGCTGCTGTGTGTGTGTGTGTGTGTGTGTGTGTGTGTGTGAGTGAGAGAGAGAGAGAGAGAGAGAGAGAGAGAGAGAGAGAGAGAGAGAGAGAGAGAGAAGAGAGAGAGAGAGAGAGAGAGAGAGAGAGAGAGAGAGAGAGAGAGAGAGAGAGAGAGAGACTGTCTGTTCGTGTTTGTTTGTGTGTCTGTTCGTGTATATGTGCGTGTCACATACCATAAATTGTTTCTTCAACTTATTAAAATATCTTACTTTACTGCAACTATCTGTTTCTGCTTCTTTATTATATTTATAATGTGTGATTTATCAAATACATTATATCCTTCATCACACATATTGTGTCTGGTCACTTTATAACTTCTATCAGAATATTATATTACTGTTAAGCCTACTATGGATATTAAAATACGCCGAACCATAGTCCTGTATCATAGCTACATGAATTACCTTTGCAGGAAAAAAAAACGCGTAAAAATCATTTCAGTATTCAGTGAGATAT
Source organism: Chrosomus eos (assembly GCA_036326025.1). NCBI lineage: Eukaryota > Metazoa > Chordata > Actinopteri > Cypriniformes > Leuciscidae > Chrosomus > Chrosomus eos. Next base: position 32,925,745 of record CM070825.1, on the reverse strand, counting down.
GATTAATTTAATGCGCTGACAGCTCATTTCACCTGCCATTCAGATTACACTGAGCGGAGCGGATGACCGGTTTAAGATGGCGGCTCCAATTCTCGTCCGTGCCAATAGGCAGTAGCACTCAATAGGGCGTCTACCTATATGATGTCTATGCTTATAGCTCGTGAGCATCCCTATGCCCTACTCCCTTCGAAGGGCAGATGGCAGAGCTTTTCAAGTGGGACTTTGGAGTGAGCGTGGCACTAGAGTCCCATTTATGTAGCCGTTTAGAACGCACTTGATGAAGGGAGCAACGAAAGACAACGTAATTTCCAACGTAATTATTTTCACCTGGGATGTTCCCATGACAACGCAGCAGTTGTCCATCAGCTGAATAGCTGTTCTGACGACAGAAATATATTGCTGTTAATATAACGGTTGCAAATAAATGTATTTGTTTATTTTTCCTTTACAAAAAAGAAATGTTACAATATGCGTTTATTTAAACTTTCGACCCTACATTAACTAACATTTCTTATGAAACTTTTCTTTATGAAAATTTAAACATAACATGAAAGAATTTGTGTAACTGATGTATAGATTAATATCTTGCCTTCATGTTTGTCTTCTCTCTTTTTTATTTATATTTTAGTTTCCAGCTCATTGTTTTTTTCTCATTTGTATTCTGATGACATTGAACATATTGTTAATACATTTTGCATACTGTATACAAGTTGTATGTCATAAAAAATGAATCTCTGTGTGTTTTGCGGGGTAAAAGATTTTTTTATATATATAAAATAAAATAAAGTAGAATTTTGAGCTGTAAGCAAAGAGTATAGAAGAACTATAAAAAAAGTATAATATTACAATATATTATAATATTGTTTATATATACAATATATTACAATATTATTTTAAAATTATAGTTAATTTATAAAAAAATATACGTTCTTTGCTGTAAGCACGTCCTGTCTATCACCATAGACATAATATAATACATAGACGCCCTATTGGCCGCTGGAGCGCACGTCAACGGCGCCGCCATATTGGGGATGGCAACTTTCCCATACCTCTCATACTGGGAATTGAGAAAAATGCCTGTTTTGTGCGCTGCTTGGGGCTGTACAAGTCGCCACACAATTGAAAACAACTTTCGAGGAATTATCTTTCACAGGCAAGACTGAACGTTTGTTTTTGGTTGTATTTGGTCATTATTTAATTAGTAATAGTAACGTTCAGAGGATAAATTAAAAAATACTACTGTTATTGTGTCACGAAATGTAGTTTTAATAGTTTTTCAGTCGACAATGTAGTTGTTTAAAGCTTAAATATGTGGTTTGTTTATAAAGATAGCGCCTATTTAAAAATTTGATCTGACGGTTTCGGAGTTGTAGGATGCGATCACCGGGCGCTCGGCGCTCATTAAGCCCGCAGAGAACAGCCTTACCTCGGCCAGTGCTGAAGTGTGCCGCCGGCTCGGATGTCTCTAGTCTAGTGGTTAAACATGAGATATTATTCGTCTTGTGTATATCTAACGGGCGATCTTTGGTCTCATTAATCTATAAATGGTTCCCTGGTAAATCGTTTTGGCTGAGGGCAAAGTGAAGTTTCATAACTTTATATTTAGGCTTTTTTAACGTTGTATCCTGCTGTATAGGCTATTTGACTGAAGCTACTTCTCTTATAATGGCTATTACTGATCAATAAAACTGAAATTTAACAAAAAGAGTTAAATATTAAATATAAGTCACTATTTAACTTATTTTTTATTGTGTATATTCTGTAATTGATATAGTATTATTAATAAACCATATGCTATTATCAATATTTTTATGATTGTATTATTGTATGATATTATATAATTATACTATTCATTACTATTTTATTTGCTGTATACTATTTGTTTATTTTATTGACTAAACTATTTACTATTACATCTCACAAATGTTAGGCTATATTTACTGCATTCCACAGTAGTTGTACCATAACATATGTATTAGCATAAAGGATCCATCAGTTATCTTTGTTATTGCTCAAATCTGGTCAATCACAGAAAATGCTTTTTCCACAATAAGAAAACTTAAATTATATCTCAGTATGGGGGTCTTCATCATTCTTATCCAAGAATAAAAAGCCAGATACATGACAAGTCTGAGCTTTGACCATTCTTTAAAACAAATATTTTGCAAGTGTAACAATTGAGATTTTAAATAACTAGAGATGGAACTTTTTGTACACCACATACAAACCACTGAAATCGGTTGATAAATATAAAAACAGTTTTTGTTTTTATCCAGAAAAAAACGCAGCTCACCCTTGATTACAGTGCAGTCTTGCCCTCCGCAAAATGGCGGACTCGTTGACGTATCGCAGCAACGTTCCAAAGCGGCCAATAGGGCGTCTATGTATTATATTATGTCTATGTCTACAAAGAGTATAGAAGCACAAGAGGCGAAACTCCGATGCTTTTCTGGTAACAGCCACTAGGTGGCGCTTCGGTAGCGCGGCCGCCATTTTGGCGTGAAGATTCCAGCGGGAGTTACTGGACAATAGCACAGATAACAGTTTTCTGAGGTAGTTTTTTCTTGCATTATTGAGTATTTCCATTTTATGCAACTTTACAGATTTACTACTATTATTAGTTACCAACTCCACTAGGCCTGAAATATATTTTGTACGTTTTAATCCCCTGGATCATTCTACAAACATGATGATCTTATAGAACATGATGCATTGCTGTGTTCGTTATCCTATAATTGCCACTTTTGTACAGTGTTTTTGTTTACATAGTCTTGCTTTAACGGTCATTAATATATATACAAGAGCTTTACTGTAAAGCTTTTCTATTGCTGTTATATTTGTTGTCCAACATTTACATTTTAGTAGGCAACAGTTATATTTATTTGCTGAATTCATTTATTTCATTGATAACTTATTTTTGAACATATCTCGTTATTTCAACATATGCTGGGACATTCTAATCTGCATTAAGCCAATGTTCTTATAATGGTTTTCTTAATGTGTAAGCTAGCTAATTAAACACGTTGCGTTTATATTCTGGGTTCATCTGATTTTTTTTAACCTACTTTATTTTGATTTTAGTATCATAATGATTAATAAATGCATGCACAATTAATCGTGAACTTGATAAATGTTGCAGATATATTTTACTATGCACAAAAATGCCTTTCAACGTGCAAAATTCAGAATTAAATGAATGTGCAGCAATTTGTACATAAAGAGTCTGTTGCCTTCTATACGTGTTGTAGCCATTAAATAAGCGCATTTCATATTTGTTCATAAATTTATAATGCATGAGTAGGATGATATCGGGAGACATGAAGTGGGTCATACATGATTTTGACTCATTAGCCTACATTGTATTTTGTAGAAAGCGTTTCTTTAAAGTGAATTTCGTTTTTGTATAAATTGTATCTTAATTTAAAAAAAAAATCTTATTTATTAAAATTGCCTGGATTTAATAAATAAGAAAATATAGCAGACAATATAATCATGACATGGAGGCTGAATGTTGTGCTTATTCAATTTAGTAAAATTAAAACTTTAGTTGTGATAATTCAAATTATTAAATATTAAATATAAATGTTGCTAATTTAATAATAGTATTTATATACAATATAGGCTAAATAATTGCGCAGCTCCCCCCGTCAGTGATCTAGCACCCCCTCAGCACCTGCGTTAAAAACTTAATGTAGAGAGCAGATCGAGTAGCCTATTAATATAATTAATTAAATCCTTGAACTTCACTGTCTCAAGTTATGTGGGGGGAAAAGCCTGGTTAGCAACTTCTTTTTCTTTTTACCTAATTATTTCAACCTAAAAATGACCTCTGCACTGCACTAAATACATGTATAATATATGACTGCCGAGTGGCTTTCACCCCAAAATGGCGGAAGCGTAGCGCTGCTGCTGGGCGCTGGTGTTGCAATGGAACGTTCTATTGGCTTTCACTTCTTGTAAATATACGTTCTTTGATGTCTATCACGTACCAGCGGGGTCCGTCACTTATTTGGTTCCCCGGAAACATTTCCGTTGCGGTCTGTGTTACTTGCAGCGTTTCTGTATTTGGTTGTGTTGTGAACTTTTGCAGCGCGTTTCTGTATTTGGTTGTGTTGTGAACTTTTGCAGCGCGTTTCTCTATTTGGTTGTGTTGTGAGTATTTGGAGCACACTTGTGTTGTGAAACTGATGAAGATGTTTTCTTAATTTGCGGGTGTTTTTTTTCTATTTGCATGCGTTTTTTTCTATTTGCATGCATTTTTTTCTATTTGCATGCGTCTTCTTTAGGTTGCAGCACGTTGAACTCTCTCGGCCACCGTAGGTACGATCTCAAGAGTGGCATCTCAAAACTGGCTCCCTTATCATTAAGTTTAATCAAAGTTTAATATTTAACACACTTTAATAATTAATTAAAATATGTTAATAAACGTCTACACATATTATCAGACATGCGGAGCAAACCGTGGGTCGAATTTAAACAGAAGTGAATACTTTGTGAATTCCCTTTCAAGTATTTTGCTTCAGTATGCAGAGCAACAAGCCGCTGACTGGAATCACACTTGGAGTGTTTGGACTTAAATTTATACAGCATATTTCACCATATGTTTTGTTTTAATGTTTTTGAAAGTCTCTTGATCTCTAAAAAATACAGTAATAACAAAAACATTTAGAAATATTAATATTTTTTAAAAAAGCTGTTTTTTTATTTTTATTTGAATATATTTTAAAATGTAATTTGTTCTTGTGATGCAAAGCCGAATTTTCAGCATAATTACTACATTTATTACTATTATCAATGTTGAAGACAGCTTAATATTTTTGTGGAAACCAGAATGCAGTTTGTTTTTCAGGAATAATATAATAGAACAGAAATCAGCATTTATTTGAAGTAGAAATCTTTTTTTATTGTTATAAATGTCTTTACTGTCACATTTGATCAATTAAATGCATCCTTGCTGAATAAAAGTATTAATTTCTTTGGGGGAAAAAATCGGACCAAAAAAAGTGTTGACAATACTGTTTTTATTTTTTTTATTTTTTTTCCAATAGGCAATTATAACAACAGCATACTAATATTCATTTGTATATTAATGAATATATTAATGGTCCGGTTTTGACCATCTCATTAAAATGTCCATAGTTAGTCTTTTTCATACAGTGACACAAATGAGAAAAGTGGTCTATACATTTTATTCCAAATGATCTGAATCCACACAATAGCTTTGTGTGAGAATCAAACCAAAACAAATCTCATTCTCCATTCCACATATTTGAACTCTCATGTGAACTTCCGTCTGCTCCTCACACGAAGCTTACATACAAATTAATACAAAAAAAATGATTTTAGGTGAATTATTCCATTAGGAAAGATGCAGCTCATGGTTTGACCAGTTATATGCACAGTGGTTCACTGTGAGAAGTATGTAGGCATTTTCCAGTATAATTATAGCTATCCTAATAACCTGATACCCCATTATGAGCAACAAAAACGAGACTTTTCACAGCAGTCTTAATTGAGCTGGCTTCTGTCCAGTGATTTGTGAGCAACAAATCTTTAGTATCTTTCATATTATTTCTTCCTTCTTCACAAGTGTTATTTGTCTCCGACTGACGCAGTAAGCTTTTTCCAAATAGTTATTTGCTTTACACACTGCGAGAACACTCTGACATTACTCTTACTCATGCACCTCTCACATCCACATAATAATGGGACAAATTTGATTCTGAAATGGTCGCTTGGCTTTTCGAGTGTTATGGTGGGTGTAAATTAGCACTTTTGATTGGTTCACATGGTTTTTATAAAGATGGATGGTGGTTAAAGGCATCTAAATTTCCTAGGAAGTCCATCTGTTCAAGGGGGACACCCAAAAACACATTTGCCAGAGAAGAGCCTCTGCAGTGAGCCTCCTCCCTATACTAGCCCTTCGCAGATGGAACAAGCCATTGCCAAAAGTCACCCACTAGGCGCGCGCGCACATATACATGCTTTCATTAGCACCACTCCAGGACACATGCTATGCCAATGGAGTTTTTGCTCATTAAGGGTGATAAAGGAATGATTATTTGTAGAAAAGTCTGAAATGCACGAATAGAGACCATGAGTTTGATTGATGTACTGCTTGTGTGGAAAATTGCAGTGAGAAAAATAAAAGGATCTGACAATAAATTAATAATGGTGTAATGAGTGGTAGAGGCATCTTCTGCATTCAGAACTGCTTTAGTTCATCTTGTTCGTCTGATATAGATGATGCGAAGATCAGACATTTCAGTCTGTGCCCTACAATCCCTTTAAGTTTCAGTGATGGATACATTTAGTGATATTAGTTTTATAATGATTAGTTCCGTTAACACATTGTCAACCGTCACAGTTTTGCCATCATATATATTCATTATTTTACTGCTGTCAAATCAATTAACCGCATCTACACCATAAAAATAAGTTGCTGCCTTAAATTTTTAAGTACAATCGACTTGGTTGTTTTTAAGTCAAATTAAACTGACTTAAAAATGTGATGAATCTTGTATAACTTATTAAACTTATTTAAAAAGAAGTTAAACAGAAGTTTAACATTTTTTAACTTATTTTGATGAGTTAAAGCAATGTAAAAACATATGTTGTCCTAGCTTATTGATCCTATATTTTTTACAGTGGAACATAAAAGTTTTTGTTTATATAAAATATGTGTGTTTGTATTTTATTATATATATATATATACGTATATATATATATATATATATATATATATATATATATGTGTGTGTGTGTACACACACATATATTATATAAACAAAATGTGATTAATCGATATGACACTTATTTACATTATATATTTTTTTCCTTTCTCAAGTCAAAGTTTTTCAAAAAAGTATATATGTGGGAACTTTGTTTTAATTATTATCAATTAACAGTAAAAAAGTTAAGAAATAATATAAGGAAATGTGTATAATAATAATAATAATTGTCCCTTTTTCAATTCAAAGTGTAAACAAGGCTTCTGGGAATAATGTGTTAATTAGTGTCAATTTACAGCTAGGAAATTAAGAATTTTTCTTCTTGAATATACATAGTAGATCTAAGATTTTAATTTAATATATAGAAAAAAAATTAAAAATATATTTTACTGTACATCCTGAAAAATAAAAATATCTTTACCTGACAAATGCCACATTCCCCAGGAAGTAACAAAATTGTATTGGTAAAATGAAAACATTATACCAAACATTATATATATATATTCTTATGTCAATCCATAACTGAGGAATGGTTAATTTTATATCTTTATTGTATTCCTGTAAGGGTCCTTCCTGTTAATTTTCTTGCCATCATGAAAATAATCTTCATAACTGGAATGATGTGGAATACGGGAACATCAAAGCAAAGTGCAGGACTGGATGCAGCTGGTCCCATCAAATGAACCATTATTTCTTGGCGTTGGACAACCATTCAACCAGTCATCAGACTGAAGATTCCTCCATAAAAATCCATTCTGCGTGGATCCCTCACCACGTTTACCAGATTGTGGGTTTACCAGCGCATCGTTAGGGTTTATCAGACCGCAAACATGTAGGAAACAAAGTGAAATAGCGATCAGGCCACATGTATTGATTGAGCAGGAGTCCAGTTTCTGCTGTCCTTGTGTTGGGTTAAGCATCTTTGTATGTTGGTTAGCTTTTGTTGGTTAAGTCTGGGTTACAGAGGTTGTGATTCTGTGGTCGTTTTAAGGCTGTACTTATTCAGCATTTGGCAGTAAACTTGTGAACTGTCTGTCTCTGTGAACACGGGCTGTTAAGTAGTATCACTTTACAATAAGATTAACTTCATTAGCATCTATATTTAGAATTATAGTACTATATATACACTACCATTCAAAAATGTGGGGTCAGTAAGATTATTTAATTTCTTTTATTAGCATTTATTTGCTAAAAAAATATATTAATAATATGTGGGAACAGCGATACTTTTTTTTTAGGATTCTTTGATGAATAAAAAGTTCAAAAGAAGTATTTTGCTTCATTATAAGTGTCTTTACTGTCCCTTTTGGTCAATGTAATGTGTCCTTACTAAATAAATGTATTTCTTAAAAATGTCAACTGCCCCAAATTTTTTAACAGTGTATATATATAGAATTTATTATTTGCTATTGACAATTAATGTGTGCAGTCTTAAGACACTTATTTATGTAAATTTATACAGTAATGTATTACAAGTAACTAGTAAAGGAACAAAGGATCAAAATGAATAAAAACAGTGAAATGCAAACCTGCAATATCAAATATGTTAATTTAGACATACTTTATGTATTGATCTCACTTTATTAACCAATGTCTTTGCCGCATGACCTCCAATGATCCAGTTCAACCATAAGCCATAAGACTGACTTTGGTTCAATGCGGTTTTTAAGGAGAAAATACTCAGCAATTGTGTTGACTTAAGAATTTGTACACATATGTGATGCGATCTGGGAAAACCCACCACATGGTTAAATTTGACATATTACAGGTTTTGCGATCATATTAAAGCTTGGTTCAAGCCCTTTCCAAATCTGTTTTTATTTCTTTTATAGTTTGTCTGTAACAAAAGTTATGGTTATCTGAAGTCGGCTGATCGATGTGATTTTCAGAAATGGAATTTTGAGAAAAACAGGTTTAAATAACTGTCACGTCCTGCTAGCGGGACGACGGGCGCTCCTTTTTTTTATTGCCTTTTTTTCATATCACATATTTTAGTAATCATCATAGATTAGGTATCATTCGAAAGCTTACAAACTCAAAATTCATCCTGTGAAAACCGTTTTGAAATTGGGCGATTGAGAGGCGAGCAAGGTCTTTTAAACGAGTAGCTTCACACTCTGTTGTTCTCTTGTGCTCCGCATCACATAACGCTGGATAAAAATAAATAAATAAAAACTTGCGTGCCGTTGTAGTTTACACAGGACTGGCGGGACCTTTATTCTGTTATGTGGTTTATTTTGATAGGAGAAACTGTCTTTGTAGTGTTAAGAGAAGGAGAACTAAATAGCCGTTGTTGTTGTTTTTTTGCACCTCAGCTCCGCGCGTGTTCTTAAAGAGAAAGACACGTCTTTTCAGCTTGCCACTATAAATCGCTATTTTTCTGCACTAATCTAGTGAATTTTCACTAGATATACTCAGAGATGATAAACAAGATGTTATAGAATAATAATTTATTGAAAACCCAAATTTGACGACAAACTGACATTCAATCTATTTTTAGACTTTACTGAAAATGTACAAGCGCGACATCCGACGGGTTTTCCCAGATCGCATCACATATACATTTAAACGAAAAACATATGCCACACCTGTGAGGTGGGTGGATTATCTCGGCAAAGGAGAAGTGCTCACTAACACAGATTTAGACATATTTTTGAACAATATTTGAGAGAAATAGGCCTTTTGTGTACATAGAAAAAGTCTTAGATCTTTGAGGTCAGCTCTTGAAAAATGGGGGCAAAAACAAAAGTGTTGCATTTATAATTTTGTTCGGTGTATTTAACATATGAAAAAAGGTTTTTTAACAGATATTTATTTAAGCAACAACTATGTTTTGAATTCTTAATTTGCCTTTTTCACAAATTATCAGATTTTTTTATATAGACAGCTAATATGGACTCAACGTTAACCATTTTGTAATAATAATGTATGGCCAACAGATGGCAGTATGAACCTTTACTTCATACTAGCTTGTTTTTTTAATCGTGAGCACATTAAGGCCGTGATCATTTTTACAAATGTTTTTGAAAAATATGTGACTGCTGTTTATCTTACAGAGACATCCTGACTAAACTGAGTAAATAAATGAGTAAAGATACACTCTATATTTATCTATTAAACTACACCAGTACTTCAACATACCACTTCATTTCATGGTTTCTGGTTCGTATTAAGAATTGAGAGGTCCACGATTTCATCAGAGATCGGGTCTGTCGGGAGAGGCAGGACATGAGTACTGAATACTAAATATTATCTTAAGACGGCGCACGTTGGACTCACACTGGATATTGAGAGCAAAGAAAAAGTAATTTTGTCAAGAGAGGAGATTTGAGAGAATTACCTCTACTTCACCTGTTCAAGCTGGAGTAAATGGAATTTGTCCAGTGGAGGTTTATTTCTGTGCAGGCTTGACATATGTGTGTGTTTGCTTGGTATCCCACAGACGTCCGAAGTTGGCCTAATCAAATCATTGCCCCAAGATGGACTGAGAAAAAGCCTTTACTAGTATTTCCTGTGAGAAAACAAAACAAAAAAACAGGTGTACTGAAGTAGGTCATCCTATTAAGATTTCCTTCTGCTGTTATTTACTTTTAATACCAGGAAGTGATATTGCAACCTTTAGTTATTGAGCTCTGAATATGCAAGCACAGGCTCGCTTAGATATTGCAAATTCATCAGTCAACACCATTGCTGAGTATTTTTTTCCTTAAAACAGCAGTGTACCAAAAAAAACAGGCCTTGTTTCCTACCGTCACAAACATGCAACAAATCCCAACACAGTGCGGGGCTTTTCTCCACTGGCTTTCTCTGATGTTCAAAGCGTTTCTAAGGATGTTGATTTTAAGAAGCCAGCTGTCTGACTCTGAGATGGTGAACAGGATAGATAGTCAATGAGATAGTCGAGCCAAAGGCTAATCATATCAATTACCGTTGTGTGTCTGACATTGTAGAGAGCGATAGATACACATTACCATTCCGCTTCGACCCTGTACTCCACGTCTTCTTCTGAATCTGGTTCAAACATTGCTGGATTAAAAAAAGATTTCCACTTACCATTGTGTAGTGTTTACTACAGTTGAGCGAGTGAATTAGGTAGACAGAGCTGCTGTGGTTGATGTTTAAATATTTCATTTTGATAATCAAAGATGAGTTTGAAGGGATGTGATATATGGGTTTTGAATGACATGAGAGTATCTGGGTGTCAGTTCCTTTAAGAGATTATGTATAGTATGCTGGTTTCGTGAGAGTTTTCAGCGAGATAGAAGAAGTGAGAGAGAAAGACAGACAGAGGAGTCTGCGGTAAAATGCAGGTTAACCTTTGAGCTCATACTCAAACCTCCTCATAAAGTTTTCAATGCATCTTTGAAAGCTTGGATTACAACCACAGGCAAGAGTGCTATTAGAGCAAGAGGTCTGAAGCTATAGGAGGGATGACTCTGAAAGGTTTTACCATCATCAGCCATGTTGGGAAGCAGAAGAAAACTTTTAGTGTATGAAGATACTGAAATGTATTACTTTTAGCATGTATCCCTTTTTCCCAAAGTACCTGACTGGTTATATGCATTGCACTGTAAGATTAATGTTGAACTAAATGATCCTCAGTGGTGTGATCCTCAGGGTGAGGCCGAGAGTCGTGGGAACGGAACGAGACCGGTGGAGTGTATGTTAATGAGCAACACCTGTGCCCCCCCCCCCCCCACACACACACAGGTCTCGAGTCCCAAGGAGCTCTGGAAGGATAAAAGAAAGAGTGACAACAGTGAAAGATGAGAGAGGACCGGGCCTGGGGCATTTAGTTGTTGTTACGTTTATGCTGACTGCTGAGAACTTCTGTTTTGTTGTTTATTTTGGGATTAAATCTTTACGTTCAAAGTTTGCCGGTTCCCACCTCCTTCTTCCCCGAGCCTTGAACTTTGTTACACCCTCAACATTTCTTCAGCACCAAGATTCATTCTTAAAAGAAAGGATACTTGAAGCATTTTGGATTTCTTATACTGCCATCTTGCTTGAACCCTCTGGAGAACCTCTAGGTGGCTCAAATAGGCTATTGCATTGTGAACTCTAGGAACTTCAATCTATTTTTCCGATGCCTCAAAGCCTTTCCTGAGCCAGTTTTTAGAGTTTCTGCAGAACTTTAGGGTTTCATCTTGTAAATACCTCACAGAACCAGCCTTTTATTAAGATGCCCAGAGGTTCTCCAGTGGATTCTGAGGAACATATAAGTATATTATCTGGATAAATCCATTTGGAGAGCTAAAAGAATTTGCCTTCATTTTTTATTCACAAAAAAAAAAAATGGGTTAAAACATCAATACACAACCTGATCTCATGAGAAAATGGAAGTGTATTAAGAGGTGGAATGCAATTGTAAGATGTGATTCATATGGAAACCTTTTTTAGAGAAAAAATGTAAGCAACCAACCATCAGTGGGACATAAGCAGATCTTTTGCAAACGTAGACTGAGAAATAATGCCATGGCAATGTGTAACTATTTCATGTTTTGCCGAGTCGGTAGCCAATTCATATGAACTCGTATGATGTGATTTGTACAAAAACGTATGATTTTTAGAAAAAGAAAACAAAGCATAAAGGTCCACCTCTAAACCTAATCATCAGTGGGGTAAGAGGATCTTACGAAAATGTATAAATGACATTTTACGAATTCATATAAATTAATCTCATGATATATAAGCAGATTGCACGAAACTGTATGAATAAGATTCACAGGAATTAGACACCAATGTGGCAAGATATGTATGAATTCCCATTATACTGTAGATTGTGTTGCAATAGCATGCTAAATATTTAAGTATTATACAAATGAATGGCACGATTCTTAGAGATTTAGCGTTCTGAGGCGCCAGTGGCACGTGCTGTTTGTGTAAAACACATGCCTTGCTAAATTAAAGCTCAGGCATAGTTCATTTGATGGCTTAAAATAGTTTGGTTTGATTGCTAAATATATTTTTCTCCTTGATTTGAACACCTGCTCTTGAAGCATAATTAAATACTTTCCACTCTAAACACTCATTAGAACTCAATAGGCTTTTGGCTCATTCTGTATTTTTATTTTTTTTTGCATCGCTTTAATTATTGTAAACAATTAAGCCATTGCAACATTTTTTTTTTAATATCTAATGGTTCTCCACTGAGGAAAAATATCAGACACCTTTTTCTTTTCTTTAAAAATATATTGAATTCTCATGCAAAACATTACTTGGCTGTTATCAGTGAAGCACGAGATAGAAGCGATAAAATATATTCTTATTCACCTTTTCATTAAAATAGAGAGGGTGCTGCTGAGCTCACAGGAGATGCATTACGCTGTCTGAATGTAAGCCCAGACCCCACACAAAACAGACTGATAGAACAAAAGGTAAAATACAGGTCCTCAGCAGAATGAGCAGTCTAGGCAACTTCAAGATGGTCTCAAATCCAATGTGCTCAGAATGTTCCTCACAGCTGAATCCTCCATCCCTGTAAATCCACAAGTGTTCAAGCAGTTCATATCCCGGTTAGATTAATGATTCAGAGCTGTCTGACTGTATTGTGGCCTCTAAGCAAGACTTATATATCATAAATAAGTGCTAATAATTATATTTTAAAGGCATTAGATATAATAGGTTGATCTTTTATACTAGTGTATTTGCCTAACATCTATTGCGTTCTACAGACAAAATAAAGTAATTTAGTAAATGACAGTGATTTTAGTACTAGCCTATGTATACTAGTATTTATTAATCATTTGAATTAGCTTTTTTTTTATGTATTTTCATTTTAGTTTTAAGTGGGTAACAATTTAGAATAAGGTTTCATTTATTAGCATTAGGTAAAGGTACAACAAACATTAACAAACATTTTTAAAAAAATTCAACATTATCAATCAAAATGTTTTTGTTTTAACCTGATTCACTATGGTAAGCCTATTCTATATTTTAGACCATGATGGTTTTTGTGGGAAAATGCATACGTAACTCGCCCGTGTGTCTCGTCATAACTGTAGTATAATAGACAAAAGTGTCAATAATAGAGAAAAGTGTGTATGGTGTGTGAGTAGCAGAAGTTAGTTGGCACAGGGAGTGAGAAAGGTCGACATGGAGCCGCTAAATCTCAAACTCGGCTACGGGGAATCACCCGTTTTAAACAAACACTGAACAGAGGAAAGTATGCTGACAAAAAGAGAACATGACATGAGCTTGTAATAAAACAAGAATCAACATTGGCTTTTCAACGGATGGCGAGAACTGAAGGATTTGAAATGTTGTAAAAGCGACACAGTGATGGTGATTTTATTAATTATTACCCAACAGGTGATTTAAGTATTTTATCTTTAACAGATTGATTGTCATATGTAGCTCTAACAGAGTTTATTGTAAAGCATTATGTACTGTGAACACTGTAAAAAGTCGTTCAGTGCTATTGTCCATATGACTTAATTTTAAAAACTATATTTATTCCAATAAATTAATTTATTTTTCTTTCTTTGTTTTTTGAGTTGTCAAAAAGTAAAAAGTGTGACTATTTTCGTTACTTAATATTTTCTATAATAAAATTAATTTTATCGGACTTCACCATAAATTGATTTTACAAAACTTATTTTAAAAGTTTATATCAGACGTATATACGTAAGAAGACACACGACCCGCCCACCTGCATCCACGGAAGAACAAGCCCGGGCAAATTCTTTACTGTCGTCTCGTCTGTTCCAGAAGTTTATTCGAACGGGGTTTTCTACGGAGCCGGATAATTTATACTTCACGTACCTCATCTCATGTAAGTAACTCTTTGTGTTGTTAAAAGTTATGTTTACCCTAATTAACGTGTTTGTGTTGCGCAATCGCTCTGTCGAAGAGCGCCAATTTCGAATGTGCTCTAACGTTACTTCAAACAGTTTGTCAACTTGAGCCACATACTGTATTAATCTACATGTGTGTGCGTTGTAAGGTATGAGTAATGTTGTCTTTGTGTGATAGTTTAATGTTTCAGAGGTGTTTGTAACTTATTCAAAAACATTGTTGTGGCTTCGACAGTTTGGCAGTGGACTCAGACGCACACGACGCCACAGCTAACTTTAGCTGCTAGCTAAGTGATTAGCTATCGTCGATTGGAGATAAACGTTAATGTGCCAGAGCAGCAGTTAATTTGTCGATTACACAATCCACACAATCTAACCTAAACCACATTGACGAGGGAGCAAACATTTGCCAGTATGAGTGTGGGCACTGTTAGCTTGTGTGGATCAGCACATGGCATAGGTCCTCTTTCACAAGTGTTATTTACTAAAATAAGTTTTGCGATAAACGAAAGTTAATCATTCTTGTCTTGTTCAGCAGGATACTCTTCACATGTATTTTTAAAATGTCTTTTATCAGGCTTGTATTCAAAAGGCTAGTAGAGGTAACTAACTCTTTTTTTTTTTCTCCCCATTGACAGACGGGATGGCCCTGTAAAGTGTGCAGCACTGTGGTACCAGGAAAGAGTGACATTTTAAAGCATTATAGACTTCATCATGGGACTTTTGGACACAGCCATGCCTTGTATTCATATAGATTGCCCATGCTCTTTTAAATCTCGGAGTTCCTTCCGCTCTCACCTCTCAAGATACCACCCAGAACTGTCACTGCGCTTTTGAACAGTTGTTTTCTTTGTCTGTTCAACATCATTATACTTTGGACATAACGTTGAATTTTCAGGATGTTGTAATGGTTTATCCTTATCATGTTTTATACTATGCTGGAGGTCATACTTTCTGGTGTTAAAAAGTTTATATTTTATACACACAAAATAGACCTGGTGTGAAGCTGCACTTTAAAAAGTGGTCGGTAAGTGAGATCAGTGAGATGTTTGAGTAAAGCTGTTCAAAATATTCACATGCTGTGAAGGTATTATGCTATTGTATTATGCTAAGTTGAGGTCAGAAGCTCATGCTTGTGACCTGTAATGTTAGTGTTAAAATGTTTAAATATGTTCACACTGTACTGTTAAAGGGATAGTTTGTATTAAAATGAAAATTGTCATTTACTCACCCTCAAGTTGTTTAAAACCTGTATGAATTTCTTTCTTCTGCAGAACACAAAGGAAAATATTTTGAAGAATGTCAGTAACCAAACAGTTAACTGGACCTATTGACTTCAATAGTAAGAAAAAAAAGACTATGGACGTCAATAGGTCCAGTTAACTGTTTGGTTACTGACATTCTTCAAAATATTTTCCTTTGTGTTCAGCAGAAGAAAGAAATTCATACAGGTTTTAAACAACTTGAGGGTGAGTAAATGACAATTTTCATTTTAAAACAAACTATCCCTTTAACAGTACAGTGTGAACAACATTTTAACACTGTAAAATGTTTTAATATTATGTATGTACACAGTAAAATATACTGTGAAGGTGTTCTACAAACCTGCACTTTATAAGCTGAGATCATGCTTTTTTTAATGCATGAATAGATGTTATGTAAGGGATAATGTATAGCGAGGCGGTTGTTATAGCGAATACCACCCCGACAGGCTGACTAGGTGCCCGACCTGAAGCGGAGCCTGAAGGGTTTGTATTCGCTATAACAACCACCTCGCTATACATTATCCCGCTTATTACATGGCTACCTACCAAATAAATCAATAATTTGACTCAAAATATTGATTTAAAAAGGAGTTTATTGATTTAAAAACGATTGTATTGCTTCCGCTAAAGAAAATAGTCTGTTCCGTCTCTGAACTGCGTCCTTGGTAACGCTCTGTTTTTCATGGCAACGGTCAGTTATACTAAGCAGCGTCTGTTATCAAGAAATAACACACCGCATTCTACATTGGAATTCTACCAAGCCATGTAATAATGATTGTTAACTGTCCAGCTCATTTTGAATATAGCTTGTGAACTGTTACAAAAGTGCCTGTTGACTTAAAATGTTGTAACATTATGTACACAGTAAAAAACTGTACTGTGAAGGTATTACACTAACCTGCACTTTATTTGCTGAGGGCATACTTGCTTTAATGCCTGAATACCAATGTTTATACTGTACATTTCTACGGTTTTGTATATGGCAATGATTAAAATAAATGTTGGAAATTGACATAATAGCAACTAATTATTTGAAGCCGTTTACACTTCCAAAACAAAGAAAGGGCAAATTGGTCCAAATTAATAAATCAAGACATTAACTACTATTTTTTTCATTTAAAAGTAACCTATTTTATTTAAGTCTAATGTGTATAATATGCTGATATTTTTTACATTGATTGTACTCAATTTTTTTGCTTTTTCTGAAAATGCTACTTAATCTTTTCGCATTCATTGAATGTCACATTATTAAGTTGTCCTTACTCAAAATATCAGTTAGTTCACTAAACTTAAAAAAAGTAGTTGGAAAATGTTGTCTTAATTTTATTGAGTTAGATCCAAGTAACACTTTTAACAGTGAAGGCTCATTTTGTTATGGTTGTTGTAGGTATGTGCTGGAATTTATTTAATCTAAACTGATTATCTGATCTCTTAAGCCTAGTACTAGATGTTTTATGAACAATAGGATAACCATATTCATCAGCACAGTCACACAGAGCCGAAGAAAACCCAAAAATTAATGCAGTTTTGTTTTTTAACAACTAGAGGCCCAAAAGTTACATATGTATCTTTAACATGAACTAATAATGAAAGTTACTTCTACAGAATTTATTAATTCTAGCTAATGTTAGAATCAGCATTTACTAATCAATAATTTACTGATCATTAGTTAAAGTACTGGGAATATTTAAAAAAAAAAAATAACAACCATTAACAAAAGTTGATAATAATGTAAAAATATATTGCTCGTTGTTAGTTCATGTTAACAACTGAGACCTTACTGAGTGTTGCCTTTTTAGGTTTGGTAAGCTTTTGTCATTTTTATTTTTTACATTTATTTTATTTTAAATATTTAGCTTGATTTTTCTTTCAGGTTAAGTTATTTTAGTCTCTCAACTTAAATGTATTGTTTTAATAACATTGTTGGTGTCATTTAGGCAATCATTTAGGCCTATAGGCCGAAATGGAATCTGAATATTTTATATGTTTAACATTTGAGGGAAAACATGTGAAATTATATGGAACTGATTTAAAAACACTAAATTGTGCTAAACTAAGCTGATATTATTACACATTTGATATCTGGAAACAGCCAAATTAGCAAAAATACTACTAATAAACAAACACTCAAATGGTGAATGGATATAATTTTAAGAATAACGGGTGTTCTAATTCTGTGGATTGCATGTGCTCCTACAGTAGGTATAAGTCAAGTGTGCCATACATCTGCAATGGAATTCCCAACAGCAGTTTTTTTTCCTAGTGGAAGAAGTGAAAGAGCATCACCACCCTCTACTGTTTCCTCCTGGTATCACATTCTCCCTTTAGAAGGCAACAAAAGTCACTCTGAGGCCAAAAACTGTAGGCTACCATATGCCAGTCATGAAGACCAAATACAGTAGGCCTAGCTCTCTCTGTTAACACTGCCTTATTCCCTTAATCCCAGAACAAATTAGGATTTGAATGGCCTAAAAGACCTTGATTGGCTGCAATTGTGAAGTTGTCAGGTAAAATTAATAGCTAGTCATGCACTAGCCTAAATGCTAATTCATAAAAGCATTTCATATGAGTACTGTTTATTCAGTAAATGGACGAAATTGAACAAAAACTGAGCTGTACCGGAAGATAAACGGCATTTGGATGACATCAGCTTCATTAAACATTTGAAAAAAAGAACAAACTCAAATCTTTAGATCTCATTCTATAGTCTCAATACTGAAAACTAGTGGACAAATGAGTCACAGCGAAACGTGATGTATCTTCTCTTATTTCCTGGAAGATGTTCTCGGCACAGTTTCACACCACGGGTGGCCGTATGTGCATGCGAGCACGCTCACATATACACAAACGCAGGTTCACAACATTGAAACCACAAGTCTCAGAGGCAGAATATCATCTAATCTTATTTGTCAGCTGATATTTTCCAATTGCTGTTTACATTGGAAGCATTCACCAGAAGTGACTTATGGTTAACTTCTCGCCCTGACGACTAACGCTCTGACGAGAAAGGGAACAGAATGAATCACATATTCCCACACTTCACACAATAACACTTTTTAAATATTAAACTTATCAGTGACTTGCAGTAGTAACAATTTCATACATACGTCAACATGTTAAAATAGGCTATGCTTCAAATATACGTCTTAGACACAGAGAAACACGTCTTCCAGAGGCAGTGCTAAACCACTGTGGGCATGGATGTTTGGTAAATGTGGGTTTGAATGTATGGTAAATGACAGATCTTGCGACACAGATATGTATACACTCCTCTGCAGTGCTGAGATGAAATGCTTACTTCTGTTCTGACATCATAATGCTGCAATGGCTTCTGTCACTGATGATGTCACAGACTGAGTAAGCAGAAGCTCTGAGTAGAGTAGATATACATATTTTGGAAAACCAAAGGAAACAATTCGTTGCCAGTACAAAAAGTGCTCTAGTGTTTTCAATGTGCTGGTCAAAAGTGCACTGGTCACAAAATAATATTAAATAATAAAAGTAATAATAAAAGCAGTAATAAAATATTATTAATTAATAAATAAGTAAAAAATAACTGTCTGTGTGTGTGTGTGTGTGTGTGTGTGTGTGTGTGTGTGTGTGTGTGTGTGTGTGTGTGTGTGTGTGTGTGTGTGTGTGTGTGTGTGTGTGTGTGTGTGTGTGTGTGTGTGTGTGGTGTGTGTGTGTGTGTGTGTGTGTGTGTGTGTGTGTGTGTGAGACGACAAATAAATGCGGAATTGCTGAGATGGTAAAGCTAGATAGGGAAGTCTGACAATCCCACATATCGGTATTCTCACAGGCCTCACTTTTGTCATTGTTGTGGGTGGGATATGAGAAATGAACAGGTTGTTAAGAAACCCAAAGTCTTCTACTGGTACATCTAGTGTTGAGTAACAGACACATCTGAGTTTCCCAGCATTTTGCTTAGAGGGAGCCACAGATACCCGCTTTGTCACAGGAATTTATGTTTAGTTGTAACCCTATTGCGTATTACTGCCTGGAAATGTTGCTGAGATGTCTGAAAACTCCTTACATGAAAAATATCTATAGGTGATGAATATTATAGAAAGTAACATTGATATTTTTTTTGTTTTAAAAATCATAATTTGATTCATAAAAATAATTTGAGTTATTTGATTAGATTATTTAGTATTATGTAATGATTCATGTAAATGCTGAAACACAATTTAGAGTTCCTAAGAAATCAGTCACATCTAATAGACATTAAAAATCGTACTTGGTTACTAACGTAACCTCGGTTCTCTCTAGAGAGGGAACGAGTACTGCGTAATATCTTACGCTATGGGGAAATCTCTTTTCCACGAGATATTGAAGCCAAAAATTATCCTTAATTTTTTATTAATGTAAAACGCTTTGCGGCAGCAAGCAGACATAGGCGAGACAGCTTGCGCGCCTATTGGCTGCCCTGCGGCAACAGCAGCAGCCTATCGAGAGAGGCTCTGCGTGACGTCACGACGAATGGGGGCCTTTCGCGCCCATATCGTCACGTCCCGCCAGAAAGGGCGTGGTCTCGCCCTAGAAATAGGCTCGATAGCTGCTCTTACGTTGGTTTTCATCGCCGAAGCGAACCAGAGCGTATTCCAAGCACGGCAAGATACGCAGTACTCGTTCCCTCTCTAGAGAGAACCGAGGTTACGTTAGTAACCGAGTACGTTCTCTTACGAGAGTATCTCTCGTACTGCGTAATATCTTACGCTATGGGGAACACAATGCAACACGCCGTGCTGGTAGGGATCCAACACCAAAGTCCCAGGGGCCGAAGCCCGGGGCGCATATAGTGCATAATCACCATAAACTCACAGAGAGTGAGGGAAGAGAGGCTAGAAGCATCATTCCCTGTAAAATAGCATCCGAAAGGAGCTAATCATGTGACAAATAGAGCATACCGTCAGGGTGAACATTCAGCCTGAACTGGGTGGCCACATGTGTGTCAACATTTTTAATGAGCTGCTGTACCGGTCAGTGAGCAATACGCAGGTCAAACTCAGTATCCGAGCCGCACAGCGGGCAGATAGCACTGAATTTTATACCGCCAAAAGCTTAGCTTGTAAGGCGGGAACCTCCAGGTTATAGTATTTTATAAATGTAGACGGCGAGGCCCAGCCCGCGGCCATACAAATATCTTGCAGGGTAACCCCGCTAGACCATGCCCACGAGGAATCCATGCCTCTTGTGGAGTGCGCTCTAACACCCAAAGGGCACTGTAGGCCCTTAGAAGTGTAAGCCAGCGCTATGGCACCGACTATCCATCTGGATAGGCTCTGTTTCGAAGCGGCAAGTCCCTTAGCACGGCCGCCAAACGAAACGAAAAGCTGCTCAGTCTGTCTGAAACCAGACGAGCGGGACACATAAGCCCTTAGTGCCCTGACAGGGCAAAGGAGACTCGCGTCCTTCTCCTCATTGAGAACCGGAAGGGCAGACAGGGAAATCACCTGGGCCCTGAACGGTGTGTTGAGGGATTTTGGCACGTAGCCGTGCTTCGGTTTGAGTATGACCTTTGAGTCATTAGGTCCAAACTCCATGCATGACGCGCTCACTGAAAGCGCTTGGAAGTCCCCTACGCACTTCACTGAAGCGAGAGCCATAAGAAACGCTGTCTTGAAAGACAAGTGTTTCATGTCTGACGACTGGATTGGCTCGAATGGGGCACCTTTCATGGCCTCCAAGACCGTGGAAAGGTCCCATGTCAGGACTGAAGGGGGCCTGGGAGGGTTTAGCCTCCGAGCTCCTCTAAGGAAACGCACGACTAAGTCGTTCTTTCCTAGTGACTGGCCAGACACCGGTTTTGCAAACGTTGCTATGGCCGCCACGTATACTTTGAGCGTGGAAGGGGACCTGCCCTTATCCAGTAGCTCCTGAAGGAAGGAAAGCACTTCCGTAACCCCGCAGTCTACAGGTGAAAAGCCCTGCGCTTGACACCAAGCAGAGAACACAGACCACTTCGAGGTGTAGAGCCGTCTGGTAGACGGGGCTCTAGGCTGCGCGATCGTGTTTAACACTCCCTCTGGGAGGTCAGCGGGTACCCGTTGACGGCCCATGCGTGCAGGGACCACAAATCCGGGCGAGGATGCCAAATCGAGCCTTCCGCCTGAGAGAGGAGGTCTCTCCTCAACGGTAAAGGCCATGGGGCAGCGCTGGTCAGCTGCATCAGGACAGGGAACCACGACTGGTTTGTCCAGAGCGGAGCTATGAGTAGCACTGGGCATCCCTCCCTCCTGATTCGCTCCAACACCTGAGGCAGGAGTGAGACAGGGGGAAAATCATATTGGGGGCGGCAGGGCCAAACATGGGCCAGCGCGTCCCGGCCTTTCGAGAAGAATCTCGGGCAGTGAGCGTTTTCTTGGGACGCGAACAGGTCCACCTGCGCTTTGCCAAACGTTTCCCACAGCAGCTGGATAGTCTGCGGGTGCAGAGACCATTCTCCTGCTGGGACGTTGTTTCTGGACAGCCTGTCTGGTCCCACATTTAGGTGACCAGGCACATGCGCCGCTCTCAGCGAGAGCAGGTTGTGCTGAGCCCAGACCAGGAGGCGCTCCGTCAGCCTGTAAAGGTTTCGGGACCTGACGCCGCCCTGGCGATTTATGTACGCCACCACTGACATGTTGTCCGACCGGACCAATACGTGGTGGCCTTTTATCTGGGGACAGAAGCACCGTAGCGCTTTGTCGACTGCTATTAATTCCAAGCAGTTTTTGTGAAGGAGCTTCTCCCGTACTGACCATAGGCCAGCTAGCGGTCTGCCCTCAAGCAGCGCTCCCCACCCCGATGTGGAGGCGTCCGTAGACACCACCCTCACACTCGAGGGGATCCCCAGACTCACACCTGACTAATACCAGTCGGTTACTTTCCATGGTTTCAGAGCCGAAATGCACTGAAGGTCGACCCTGAGGCGAAATAGACCTGCGGTCCACGCCCTGGGGGGAACTCGTGCTTTTAGCCATAGCTGCAGTGGGCGCATGCGGAGCAGGCCCAACTGGAGTACGGAGGCTGCTGAGGCCATCAGACCCAGCATTTTCTGAAACCTTCTAAGCGGGACTATAGAACCGTGGCGGAAGGATTTCGCGACGTGCTGAATATTCAATCCGCGCTCCGGTGACAGGCGTGCCGTCATGGATAGCGAGTCCAACACTGTTCCCAGAAAGGAAATTCTCCGACTGGGGAGCAGTGAGCTTTTCGCCCAATTGACTGTAAGGCCCAGCTCCTCGAGGTGCTCGAGTAATGCGGCCCTGTGTTCTATGAGCTCTGTTCGTGAACGAGCTAGAATCAGCCAATCGTCCAAGTAGTTCAAAACTCGCATGCCCCGAAGTCTCAGGGGGGCGAGTGTCGCGTCCATGCACTTCGTGAACGTACGGGGTGCTAGGGACAGGCCGAACGGCAGGACTGTGTATTGATATGCCTGGCCCTCGAAGGCGAATCTCAAGAATCGCCTGTGATGGGACGCTATTTGTATTTGAAAATAGGCGTCTTTAAGATCTATTGACATGAACCAGTCTCCTTGGCGCACTTGCGCGAGGATTTTCCTGGCCGTAAGCATTCTGAACTGGCGCTTCACGAGCGTTCCTTTCAGCAGTCGCAGATCTAGAATGGGTCTGAGCCCACCATCTTTTTTCGGTACCAGAAAATATCTGCTGTATAAGCCCCCTTCGCTCTGAGCCTGAGATAAAGGTTCTATAACCCCTTTCCTCAGTAGTTTCGCTATCTCGGCTCGAAGTAGATGAGATACTTCGCTTTTCACCGTAGTTTCGACGCACGCCGTGTAACGGCGAGGGCGTTGAGCGAATTGTAGCGAATAGCCTCTCGTTATAGTGTTCAACACCCATTCTGATACCCCGGGAAGCCTTGACCACGCATCTGCGTGAATAGCTAAGGGTAGAATGAAATCTGGGCTCTGGCCGCGGCAGAACGGCGGCTCGAGAGCCCCTGTGTACTGGGAACACAACACCTTGTTTACAGCGTTCGAGGCGGGGGAGGGGGGGGCGCGCTGATCACAGCGGGCAGCCTGGCCGCGCTCAGCTTCTCTATGGCGGGACGCGCAGAGAAAGCGAGCGGGGCGAATCCCGTGGGATTCGGCGTGTGTTAGAGAATGTGGGCACATTTACTACACTGAGAATACTGTCAGCTCGCGCCGACTGAATCAATGCTGTGTTTACAGCGTGCGAGGCGCGCGCTGATCACAGCTGGCAGCCTGGCCGCGCTCAGCTTCTCTGTGACAGGTTGTGCAGAGGAAGCGAGCGGGGGTGAATCCCGTGGGATTCGGCGTGTGTGCCAGAATGTGGGCGCGAGACTGCGGGCACATTAACTGTACTGAGAACACTGTCAGCTCGCGCTGACTGAATCAACGCTGCTGTGTTTACAGCGTGCAAGGCGCGCGCTGATTACAGCGGGCAGCCTGGCCGCGCTCAGCTTCTCTATGACGGGTTGCGCAGAGGAAGCGAGCGGGGGTGAATCTCGTGGGATTCGGCGTGTCAGTGAGAGGATGCGGGCGCGGGATAGCGGGCACATTTACTGCACTGAGAACACTTTCGGCCGGAGCCGACTGAATGTGTGTTGGTTTCGTTTTTACAGAAACCAAGGGACACGCAGTGTGTAGTGTAAGCGGGTATTGTATGGGCGCGTTCACTACATAGTCTGCACAATCGACCTGAGTCGATTTTATGTGTGCTAGCCCTGCACCGTGGCGGGCTGTGTCTGGGTGTGGGAATGGGCACTGGGGCGTGGGCATTCTTACAACACTCATAACACCATCGGCTGTAGCCGGAACACCAAAAAATACACTCTTTATTGGATTTATCTGGGTAGCCATAGAAACGGCTTTTGTGCGCAGGCAAGCGGGCTGAGACACCGGCTGCTTCGCTGCGAAATACACTGGGACAGTCACAAAGCATGGAACTGAACGAGCGAGAAGTTCTGGTGGAAATCCGGCCGCAGCGGGATCTGAACACAGTCACTTTCCTAGAGAGACTAGGAAGGCCTTGAGACCACGGGCTTTACCTCAATCCTCGGCCGGGGCCCGCGCTGAGGGGGGCGGCGTCCAGCAGAGCGAGAGCGCGGTGTCTGATCTCGGGCCTGGCGGCGCTGCTGAGTAGCCGAAACGACGGCCTGTGTGCGCAGGAAAGCGGGCTGTGGAACCAGCTTGCTCACTGCGAAATACACTGGAACAGTCACATTGCTTGGAACTGAACGAGCGAGAAGTTTTGGTGAAATTCCGGCCGCAGCGGGAACTGAACACCGTCGCTTTCCTAGAGAGACTAGGAAGGCCTTGAGACCTCGGGCTTTATCTCAATCCTCGGCCGGGGCCCGCGCTGAGAGGGGCGGCGTCCAGCAGAGCGAGAGCGCGGTGCGTCGAGGAACACGGAGCGCTCAGCTTCCGTCATCTCGGATAGCGCCTCCCAATCGAGGCCGATGCTTTCCACGGCCTGGGTGAGCAGACGCATCAGCTCAACCTCAATGCCGGCTCTCTTCCCAGAGGGTTGGCGGGAAATGTTAGCGGAGGGGAGGTCCACGGAGCTCGCCCGATCCTCGCTATCCGAAGCCAAAAGAGAACGTGCCTCAGTGTTGTCGTCCAACTCAACGGCGTATGCGGCGGCATACGGCGGCCGCTGTCCGTCCGGGAGCGACTCGAGCGAAGCCGGCGAAGCTGGCGGGTGAACCGGCGAGCTCTGGCGGGCTGGAGATAGCTCGGGCGCGCGCTGGGCGCGGCGCTTCTTGCGGCGCGGCATCACGGCGGGCTGGGATGCGGGCTCGGAGAACAAAGCTAGGCGAGTCCGCAGAGTCACCATAGGCAAGCGTTCACAATGATGGCATCCGCCGTCAGCGAGCGCGATGGCCGCGTGATCCTCACCCAGGCAGGACACGCAGATGACATGGCGGTCCTCATCGCTGAGTGGGGCTCGAACCACGGGAAGGCATCTTTAAAAAGACGCCGCTCTTTTAGAGGGGTGGGAAAAAAAGGCAGATAATGCAATCACACACACTCTAAGCAGAGGAAAGGATATGTACGCCGGAAAGCGCAGCAGGTATGGCGGCTGAAGGCGGCGAGGTCAGCGACTCCAGGCTCGATGGCACGTCCCGCTGAAAGGCTACAGGTCGACGGCGCGGCTTCTCACTCTGGATCCAGCGATGCGGTAGGCTTCGCTGAAGAGATGAAAATCAACGTAAGAGCAGCTATCGAGCCTATTTCTAGGGCGAGACCACGCCCTTTCTGGCGGGACGTGACGATATGGGCGCGAAAGGCCCCCATTCGTCGTGACGTCACGCAGAGCCTCTCTCGATAGGCTGCTGCTGTTGCCGCAGGGCAGCCAATAGGCGCACGAGCTGTCTCGCCTATGTCTGCTTGCTGCCGCAAAGCGTTTTACATTAATAAAAAATTAAGGATAATTTTTGGCTTCAATATCTCGTGGAAAAGAGATTTCCCCATAGCGTAAGATATTACGCAGTACGAGAGATACTCTCGTAAGAGAACTGTGAGTTTCTCATTTTACTTGGAAATAAAAAATAGCATTTTAAAGAATTTAAACAAAATGAAAATTGTGGTGTAAAAATGAAGAAAGATGTCAGATTCTGCTCTATTTCTTGTGTAAAACTAAATACTGTTCATTTTTCGATTCAACTTTTCACTCATATTGTTATGCTAAATAACGTTCAAAAGTTTAGGATCTGTAAGATTTTTTGGTCCCACTTTATAAGTATTATGTACTTACATTGAAATTAATAATTTGATACAATTACAATGGACATGTTTTTACATTGTACTTATTTTTTGAAAACCTGCATGTAATTACTGCTGTAATTAATTTATGTAATTACATTTGTAATTACACGGTTGACCCTTCCCTTACACCAACCCAACCTTAAACCTACCCATACCACCAAATCTGACCCTAAACTTACTCGTATCACTCCTCAATAGCAGCAAAAGTGTTTTACAATACAACATGAACACAATAAGTATTTGTCGATGTAAGTACATAATACTTAAAGCCACTTAATATAAAGTGGGACCGATTTTTTTTTTTTTTTTGGAAAAGGCCTCATGCTCACAAGGCTGCAAAATATTGCCATATTGTTGAATATTTTTACAATGCAAAATAACTGTTTTCTATTTAAATATATTATAAAAATGTAAATTTATTCCTGTGATCAAATCAGAATTTTCAGCATCATTACTCCAGTCTTCAGTGTCACATGATCCTTCAGAAATCATTCTAATATGTTGATTTGCTGCTCATGAAACATTTACTAATATTATTATTATGTTGAAAACAGTGGTGCTTCTTAATATTATGCATTTAAATGAATTGTATGCATTATAAATGTGTTTAGTGTCACCCTGGATCGAAGTGTTTTTTTTTTTTTTTTTAAAGTCTGACCTCAAACATTTGAACAGTAGTGTTATTATTAAGTAATTTAAATATAACTATAAGAAATATGAAACAAATAATTTTTACTTATTGACCGTTGGACCCCACTAGATGGCCATGTAGCTGCAGTTCCACTTCCCTATTTTTCACATTGAATTTAACCTCTGCTGCTTTAATGTACACTACACATGATCTCAGTCATGTAGGTTTTACACAGATATATATCAGAACAAATGAATCATCCCTGACAAACTATCAACCGTTTTCACAATCATTAATAGGAAAGCGGATTTGCATCTTACAGAAATGCACATTTCCTCATTTGTGCTCTTTAGGGTGAGTAAACACACTCTGTACATTTATCAGGTCAACCTCATGAAAACAACCACCTATGTGACTAGTTTTCTGATTCATCCTCTGGTTCTATTAGGGCTTACCCCTAACCCAACTGCCAGGAAGTGCTCAAAGGGTTAAAAGATGCGTGCATGACTCAAACCTGGCAAATATGCAGATATTCCCTACATGTGTGGTTGAAAAACCAGGAACACGTATTGTGACATTTTTTATGTGTGACAGGATTTCAGCTGCTGCTGTCAGAATATGAGTGTAGGTCAAAAAGTTTCAGGTTTTAATTTACATACTTTTGCTGTCATCTGTTTTTCCTCGTTCCTTACAGTAATGTCTACTGGAAGCTAGGTGATAGTAAACCATGTGGGGTTTTACTAACAAACAACACTGTTATGCAGCTGTCAGATCAAACGTAAAGCTGATGCTTTTCTAGCGCATCTTTTCCTTAACCATTTTTAAAGACCAATATGAAAGAAATGTATTGCAAGATAAATAAATGATTGCAAAATGAGTCAACATGCAAATACTGTTCGTTTACCATCAATGATCCTACTTATTATTACATGGTTCACAAAACAAATATGTAGAAATAGACATAATAAATAAATGATAGTGCTGGGCAACAACTTATCGCATCCAAAATAAAAGTGTGCGTTTACATAATGCATGTGTGTGTACTGTGTATAATTATTTTTATTATTTTGTAAATATAAATACACACATACTATGCGTATATATTTAATATCTGCATGTATATACTGCATATTTATACATCATTTATATTATATATAAATATAAATATTTTAAATAACATTTTTTTCTTAAATATATACAGGCATGTGTGTGTATTTATATATACAAAATAATTCTGCATAGTACACACACATATATTATGTAAACAGAAGCTTTTATTTGGGATGAGATTTATTGCGATTAATCGTTTCCCAGCACTAATATATTATATATATATATATATATATATATATATATATATATATATATATATATATATATATATATATATATATATATATATATATATATATTTTGTGTGTGTGTGTGTGTGTGTGTGTGTGTGTGTGTGTGTGTGTGTGTGTGTGTGTGTGTGTGTGTTGTGTGTGTGTGTGTGTGTTGTGTGTGTGTGTGTGTATGGTGGTTAAACAAAAATATGTGTCCGTGTAATGTTGCAATCGACCACTCAAATTAAAGTATTCTGGAGAACCATGTAATAAATAAATTGAATAATGCATGAACTCACATTTGATATTTTTCAGGATTATTAAACATATTTTAAGAGCTAAAATGCAAACAGTTAATCACATTATTATTTAAATATGACTGAAAGCAAAGTAGATGATAATAAGAATGTACAATTACATAAACACACACAAAAAAATACAATAATGTAATATTTGTTAACTAGTTAACATGAACTGCTACAACACGAACTACAGCATGTATTAATCTTAGATAAAAGAGCTTTATGTCATTTGCTTTTCTTTTTTTTTCTTTCTTTTTTTTACTGTAAAGCATAAAAATACCACAATATGTTTGCAGTTATTAAAGAAACATGCTGAGTTCATATTCTTGTTTCTCCGAAAAACAATGCTATAGCCAGTTGTTCTACTTTGAAACAACTTTTGGGCGGGGGCGGGGCAAACAATGCTCTCCAATATTTTGAGATCTGCTCACTGCAGATCAAATGGGTGGAGCTGACGTCTAGCTCCCCCTCTCTAGACGTCCAACAAAGAGGAGTGAATGTAATTTGGGCCTTATGTGTGGGCCCCACAACTCTTTCCCTCCACCCCATTAGACGTCCATAGAGGTGGAGCTTGACGTCATTTGACTCTGCAATGAGCACCACTTGACTATTTTGAATTTGCCTGCAGTACCCATTTCAACCACTAGCTGTCAATGTTACATACTGCACCTTTAATTTTAAAGGTGCCTTGTGTAATGTCCGCCAAAAACAAACGAGAAACGGCATAGTCTCTATGCTCCGCACCTACCTTCACAATGACCCTAGAGCCATAGCTCTAAATAGTACCACCTCTCGCTTTAAATAGTACCACCTCTGTTGAGGTTCCAAGTGTAACGGAGGCCAGCTAGTAGTTGCTGTGCGAGTAAACCTCAGATGCGACAGATGCTAGAGGCTGCAGTCTTTAGCCTCCTTGTTAGAGCGCCTGACTCTCATGCCGGAGACCCGGGTTCGAGGCTCGCTCGGAGCGGGTTGAGTGGGACCAGGGTGGAGGGGTTACACAAGCGTACCGTACCGATACTAAAATGTGACGTGAAAACACTGCAGATCACTGATTGGTCGGTCAGACAGACAGAATCGTCACTACCAGCGTCATTGTATTTGCGAGACATCAAACCCGCTAGATTTAAATAGCCACTAACAGCTGTAGCACCTGTTTTAAAACTACTTGCGTAAAAGAAAAAAGAAAGAAAGAAAAAACGTCCAAAAAAGAAATGGCTGGATCGTGTTCAGTGGACGAAGTGCAGATCGACGTTCATCTTGTTGGTTCCCAAGGAGCGGATAAACTATAACGATCAGTCTATCCCACCCACTTTGAAGCAGTACTAACTGCAGTGGAAAGGCAAATCGAGGTAAAGCGAGCCGTGCCATGCCGAGCCGAGTCATACCACACAGTGGAAAAGCAAGCGAACCGAACCGTACTGTGCCGTACCATGCAGTGGAAAAGCGTTGACATTGGACATTTTGACTCCAGAGGAACGTTGGTTGATGTCAAGTGATTTTTAAATATGACATCTTCAAGCTACTCCTCTTCACCTTTACCAGTGAAATTATGTTCATATTCGTTTTGTTCATATTACATTTTTATTGTTAGTTTGAATTACATTAATTTGATAGACAGCATTCGCTGATGTTGACAAAGCTAGCGCCATTCAGAGCTGCCAACCCTCACGAATTCACCGTGAGACACACGCAATTGACACTTTTCACACACTCTCACGCCACACATCAGTTGTCACGCACAGAAAAATCGCAAAGCAAAGAGGACACGGAGACCGACAGACTAGACAGAGCAGGTTGGTTATGATATAAAAAAATCTCAGCTCTCAGATTCTGACAATTTTATTACGCAATTCAAACAATAAATACCGTTTTGGCGCTTGTAAATGTTACACGACAGATCTCTAGCGCACGTGAACCGTTCATCTCTAACGTTACTAGCTAATAGTAAAAAAACACGAACACTGTTGAAAGATACAGTAGGCTACAGGGTACAAAATGTATTCCTCATACATAATATATTCCGCTCTCTTCCCTGAACTGAAATGTCAGCCCGTTCTCATCCCAAGGCGTCATACATTTCGTCATACATTTTGACATACATTGTGACATTTCGTCGAAATCCGACGCCCTAACCCTACCCCAGACCTAAACCTACTTATAACAGTGCGTGTTATATTAACGCTAAAGGGTGCCATGTGCGTAGGATTTCGACGAAATTTCATATGCCGTCACCTATATGACGCACTAGGATGAGAATGCGTTGGAAATTTAGGCTGTACTTTCCACACGATTGACATCAGGTTCAAGTACGCCCACAAGCCGTGCGAGTTATTCGTGTATTGCAGTTTGGCTGGTGGTTATGTTGCCCGCATACCGCCTCCCATGGCCGAAACTGGTATTATGACACCTGTCGGGCCGTGGCTAGTAATTTAGCATGCTAATTCAGGTTGATATCTCTGCAGCACTATAACTTGTCATATTTTTAATGACATTATCGCCCTTATTTCTTCTCATTCTTTTGCTATTCATAATATTCAAATATTTTTGGGATATTTTTACCTCAATTCTTACACGTGGCACCTTTAATATCATTGTTTACTAATGCTACATTTTATGATCAAAAGTTATACCTGTTCACATTAGTTAATAGCCTACACTGTGAACTAACATGAACATTTTTAATAACTAACATTATTAAAGGTTCATAAATGCTATATGAATAATTGTTAATTGTTTGTTAATGTTAGTTAATGCATTAAAGCTGCGGTCGGCAAGTCTGGCAGATTGAGTGGACTTAAGGCCTGTTCACACCGGGACGAATTTCGCGTGCGATATTCGCCAACGTTTAACGCCTCGTGACTAAACAATAGGCGCCAATGTAAGTGTGCACACCGGCGCGTAAAACGCCACGCGTAAAAGCGTCATTTTTTTTAAAACGCCTCGGGTTCGTTTTTTTTGTTTGACGCGCCGCGTCAAAAACTATCCGACCAATGAGATTGACGCTTTTGCTCACGTGTCTGGAGCTTCTGAAGTTACAGTAAACACAACTTGGGGGCGCTCAAACACAAAACGGTCTTGCCGAGCACACATACGTAACGGCGAAGAAGATATACAGCGTCTACACTCTGCCGGGAAGAAATAAGACAAGGAAGATTCGCCAACCTTACAAAACTGTTTGAAATTGTACCCATTTAAGAGGATATATTATTGAAACTCCCATAATGCCAAACTTGACTCTTTTTTAAAAAGATATTTTAAAATAAGTATATTTTTCTGTTGTTTTATGTTTGTCACACCATAGGACAAATGGTCACACCAAAGGACAAAGATAGTCAATGAATAAAAAGAGTCAAAATATATTTTATTGTAACAATTATAAAGAAGGAGATTTGTTTTTATTTTTCAGCAATATAAACTGTGTAAAACATATCACACCAAAAGTAACTTTGATACTTATAGATCCATCAATAAGGAAACACTAGCTATGTTTCCATCCACACATTTTTATCCGCATTACAGTAAGTGATATCGAATGAAAAAAGCCTTATAGAAACAGTAAAATTCGATTTATGAAATATCGATTCAAATGAAATGCGTTCGGTCTCATTGGATTTTATCTTGATGGATATACGGCTTATGCGATAAACGCTGATGGAAACGTTATTATGGCGCGATCCATTTTGTCTAGTAAAACTTTGTTCGCAAATATTTGCTTTAATGTTGTGAGAAAATGAATGGAAACGCCTTAAAATGTCTCAAATCAATTTGATATACCAGTTTGATCGCAAAACAGCATGTGACGTCATTACACACAGGTTTTTATTCTCTTTTAAGCCGTTTGATGGAAACACACTTTCACCAGCTTTATTCACATGAGGGTTTTTTTTACTGAACTTCAGATAATTCGATTGACAAGTGGATGGAAACATGGCTTCTGACATGAAAATGAAATCCCTAAAAACATTGCATAAGTTTAGTTTGTCTCTTCTGTCCTAGTGCTTTAATGTCGAATGTATGCAATTCCCAGAGAGCCTTCTTTTCATGATATCTGTTTGAAATAATGATAGAATATAGATGAATGGATCAACAGAGAAATTAATGTAATGTATACTCAATTATGAACTCATGACCTTCTGTGTTTCCCTACAAATGTTGTCAATTTCTTATAAAACACAATATAGATTATTATTCTGTAATAACAAGCTTATTATGTAACTATTGTTGAACCTGAACCTCACACAGGTCTATTCTGATACTGAACAATAAAGCAGTCGTTCAGTCACTCATCAAGTTCCCTGAATTATTTTAAGATGTATATGATATATATGGCAACATTTCAGTTTGAGTCGTTCTCTTAGGATCGCCTCCTTTCTCTGTGGATCATTTTTAATTCGCTCCCTATACTGTCTGGTCCTCTCTTTTGCACTCATCTCTCCCTCAGTTCTTTCTGTTCTAAAACAAGTTAAGTAGCATTATAAAGTAGTAGCACTGTATTTATGTACTTTATATTTGTTTATAGTTGTCACATTATACATTATAGTTGTTTTAGTAACACTTCAGAACATTTTATGTAATGTCGAAAATGGCAATAAACCTTAAAATGTAAGTCATTATTGAATTTAAAATCATCAAAACTGGTAAAAAAGAATGAAAAATATGTTAACAAACTTTATCTATTTGTTTTAATAGCTTCTTAAGGAGGTCTTGTCCTATTGTGTGACATCTGTGTCCTACAGGCCAGAGTGTCACACCAAAGGACATTTCTTGTCACACCAAAGGACATTTGAGCTTTTGTGGAATGTTAATAACCATGATAATGCTAGCTGAACTGTCATTAGCAATTGGCATGATACATTTGCATAATATTACATAGTCCTGCTGTTAAAAATACAAATTTGAATTAAAAATTTTAATTTAGGGGTGTAACACCAAAGGACAAAAAAACTTAACAACTTCAGTGGTCTGAAAACATAGTTAAATATTTGAACAATTCTGAGAGAAATATTTACTATGTGCACTGCTCATGGGCTTCATAGGGGTCTTCAGTCACATGACCTTGAATGGGGTCTTTCAACTAAATTTAGTTGGCCATGATATTGCCCAACATAATATCAGGTTATTGCATAACACCAAAGGACATTTTTTTCTGAGACAAACTTTATGAAATTCCCATACTTTTAGAAATGTATATATAGGAAAAGTGATGGCCACTTAGTGAAATAGACACTTGCACAAACATGCCAGGAGTGTCCATTAAGATTTTTAAACATTATTTTCTTTATTTATAAAAGTTAATATTTATGAAATAATGTTGTCCCCCGTCACACCATAGGACAATTTTGAGATTTGGCTCAAAGTTGTAAAAAAATAAAAAAAATAACTCTGGTATTAAAATAACAAATTCATGTAAAACATGAAAATGTTTAACCATTTACAGTATTCTAAATGATGAAAATGTGAAATAAATTATTTTTTATTTTCTGTGACGGTGAAAAAGTCACGTCACGTCAACTACCCATTTGCATGTTCTCTCGGCTCATCGTCAGCGAAAATCGCTTGGGTGTGAAGACAAAAAACGCGTTGAAAAACGCTGACGAATAAAGCGAGCCGATATTCGTCCTGGTGTGTACGAGGCTTTAGGCAAAATATTTAATGTTTACAACTCTCATGCCCCTCCCCCACTATCAACGAATACCCTCCCACCGAGTTCGTGCTCGTCAGAGCGTGTGCACCAGGTTTTCTGTGAACGCGCCCGTCTCATCAGCATCCATCAACACCATGGAGTATTGGGAGGTATTCTGCCCTGGCTAATCTACCGATAGATTGCAATTGCTAACGTCATTTATTCTCTAAATGAGCTTTTCCGCCATCACTCTTCGTTACTGCACGAACTTCAGGCGTGTGCATGTGATTGTAACGTGCGCGAGGGGTGGCGTGTGCCCGATCTGTGATTGACAGTCAGATCTCACACCCCCCTGCGCTGATTGGACCCGATGATCCGGGAGCGGTGGATTTTTGCAAAACAAATAACACGCTCCAGGTGGAGTTAGAAGCTCGGGTTTTTTTTTCTAAAACCACTTTATTTTGTTCTGTCGGATTATAGTGTCGATTTCACTGAATATGATTAAAAAAAAGTTGCCGACGGCAGCTTTAATTAATGTTAACGAATGAGACCTTATTGTAAAGTGTTGCACAAACAAAATCTCCCTAATTCTGATGTACTTAAACATCAGAGTCTGTGTGGGACCTCTTTAACCAAACTCCATGATAAACAGTATTGCTAGGGGAAAAGTATATGCAAATACTAGTAATTGAGTCATTTCCTGCAAGTACTGTATGTTTACCTTCAATTTTCACATCTACTCTTGAAATTACAAAAACAGCACGAGGTGACATTCAACCGCAAAATGTGCCATCAATGACGTACTACAGCTGCCAGGCTTGAATCCCAAGGCCCCAAAAAACAGCCACAATAACAGGTTTTTAGACCTCCTCAAACTCTAAAACAACTTTTGCCACTAAAGTAGCATGTAAACGAATTTATTTCATGCGTGTAACTTCTGCGTCTGCAGAGCTTGTGGTTTCCTCTTCACCGCCATCCGCACACCTGTGTCCCCGTAAGCTTGAATGGAGACTGTAGTGCATGATTGACTGTGAGGATTTTTTCTGGCCTCTAAACACTAAACATGTGCATTCTGATATGAGACATTCGGTAATAAACAAAAAAAATCCATTGATTACTCTTGTGTTCCTGTGAAAGCCGCTCTTTGATGGTTTAGAGCGTCGTTTTTAACTTCCTGTAACGGTTTTTACGCCTCTGCGCAAATACATGTGAATCCTTCCACTTTCTTTCATTGTAAATGTCAACATATGAAAGCAATTTGCGTATATCTTTCATAAAAATCCATGCTTTGATGTGATGTTTGTCATCCCTTAAGTGTTTGGGGTACAATTTTAACTCCCATGCTCACCAAGGCTGCATTTATGTGATAAAAAATAAAGTAAAACAATACAATTGTGGATAACACTTTACAATAAGATTTCATTAGTTAACATTAGTTAATGCATAATATTAACTGACAATGAACAGTACATTTGCTACAGTATTTATTATTCTTTGTTAAACATAGTTAATAAACTGTTCATTGTTAGTTTTTGTCAGTTCTGATTCGTTAAACAGATTTAACTTTTGATTTCAATAATGTAGTATATAAACCTTAACTAAGATTAATAAATGCTTTAGACGTATTTTTCATTCTTATTGCATATTGACAAATGGAACCTTATTGTAAAGTACGTTACCAAATTGTGAAATATTATTAAAATTCAAAATTACATATATTTTTAGAGCGAAATTTATTTCTGCGATAGCAAATCTGAATTTTCAGCATCATTACTGATTCAGTGTCACACAATCCTTCAGAAATCATTCTAAAATGCAGATTTTCTGCTCAAAAAGCATTTTTATTAATACACTGTGCCTTAAATTTTTAAGTGCAATCAACTTGGATGTTTAAGTAATTTCAACTTAAATTACATTCAATTGATTTATTTTTCACGTTTGATCAATTTAATGCATCCTTGCTGAATATAAGTATTAATTTCTCGCATTTAAAAAAAAAAACACACTTTCAGCCTACTGATCCCAAACTTTTGAATGATATGTAGACCTTCTTGACATAAGTTGTATAAACGTCAAACTGAATATTTTTTGAGAAAACAATGTGAAATGGTTGTAAGAAAGCGAAGAGGGCCGCTGTCTGGAATGTGCGTGTTAAGGAAGTCTCTGGCAACAACGCCCTGCGCACTGGACAGCCTCTGTAAACCTTGGGGGGTGAAAAAATTGACGCTTTTACCACTTGACAGTCAAATACAACGTACGACCTGCAGCACCTGTAATTACAAAACCTGATCCAACGTCAACACCGCACACCTCGCTGAAGAGGGAAGTTAAAAGAGCACTAAAATAAAGCGTTCACTCATGCGCTGAACTGATTTATTTTTGTTAGGTACCTCGACCACTTAGGGGAATTTTTAAAAATATGTTTGAGTTTGAACAATACAACTGGAAAGGGATTTTACAGCCTGCTTTCCTGAGTCCCTGCCTTAAATGAAATATCCAAACAACCTTTGGATGGGTTTCACTCTTGGGAGGCCTGTCATAGGCACAGTGAAAAAGCAATGAAATGTAATGCAGGAATGAAGCTGGCTGGTTCTGGTTTGACTATTTTCACTGGAATGCACCGTTAGTCTTCGGCTGAACCAGTGTGATCTTTAGAGCTTTACACAATATATGGACTGTTTAGTCTTTCTCTTTGGGCCTAGTGCTAAATCTGTTATACCATCACAAAGAAACACTGACATATGATTAAATAACATTTATTGGCACTGTCGATAAGCATAATAAAAACTGCGCTCATATAACAAGTATGTTTTCAGTTGGATTTTTAACTACGGATATGTACGCAAACAGCCAATACATCTTGCCATGTTTGACAGTTCGGAAAGAACCTCAGGCAAAAATACAAGCCTAAACCTGGGGACAAGACTGAAGAATTAAACATAAGCCATAGAATTCATTAGTTCCTACGAATCTGTAAAATCTTTTTTTAATCCCTTTTATTGTAATTGGCCAGTGAGAAGAATAAAAATGTGGAAAAAAATACTGATAGAAAGGAAAGCAGATCATTATATATTTTCTGGTCATTTTACAATAATGTTTCATTTGTTATACATTGGTTAACTATATTAGCATGAACAAGGCAAAATGCATAGTTGAGTTCAAAATTTACTATATATATTTTTTTTTTAAAGTTTGCATCAGTAAATATTTAATGGACCTGAGCTGACATGAATTAACAATAAACAGTTGTGTTTTTATACCTTAACAAAGATTAATAAATACATAATAAATGTATTATTCATAATGTTAGTTAATATATTAACAAATGTCAGCTAATACCGTAGCACCTTATTTAAAGTGTTACCATTTTATTTTGATTATATTTGTATTAAAAAGTTAAAAAGCCTAATTAGTAGTTGTAAGTAGTTGTAAAGTGCTTTATAAATAATGACTAAAAAAATGTGAATGGAAAAAAGTGTGGATTTTTACAACTTGTTTTCAAAACATAATTACATTAATTCACTCATTAAGTTTGTGTTCTTGCACAAAGTGCGTGAAAGTGTCAGTTTATCTCAATATTCATTGAGCACTAAGCTAATTTGACTGTACTTTCACTCTGACATCTCTCACTATGAGAAATATACTCATACAGCGGCAATGATTCAGACAGTCTAAAAACACTACCTTTGAGTAATACTGAAAACATTGCAATATTGATGTTTTGAGGGATTATTTAATGTAAAAATCTAGAAGAAGCTTGATAAATAATACTACGAGAAACGTCACATTTTAAGCAGATATGATGTCAAATCTGACGTGTCTGCAAAATTTGGGGGATTTTTCTCTTTCTTTAATGTTTTCTTTCATTTTCCATCACCACTCCATCTTAAAGTCAGAGACAGCGAGACATGGGGATGGAAATCACTGTGGTTATTTTTAGATTTAAAAACAAGCCCCCACATGGAACAATGAAGCCCTGCTCACAGCCGCTGGAAGATGTGATGTAGGTCACTTGTATATCATACTGTACATGACATTAAGGTCAACAGATAAGCGTGATAAAACATCTTCATGTGGTGGACAGAGTGTCACTTTCTCAAAAGGTCTCTACTATGAAAAGTCAAAGTACACAACATCATCAAAAAGTGATGTTCTTCCTGTCTCAAAGGCAGGGTAGGCGATTTGTTGCAGAATTTTCTTTTGTTATGCTAGTTGAAAGTTTCTTCACATCCTGATAGCAATCACTAAGTTTAGTGGTCTTAATGTGTTATATAATGTGTGGAGCCTGGGGTGTCTGCAGAGACCGCGTCTTTTTACAGTGTGTTCAGTGGACAGGCAACTAGCGGATAGTGAGGAGATGTTTGCTGTATGTGACAAAAACATTTTTGGCCTAAAAAGCGTGTGACATCGCTTAGAGCACCTTTAAGTTGTTTGTGTTCATAATTATTGTAATCTTATGTGTTTTGAGACGTGAGGTAGTTTAACGCCGTCTCTAGTCTCGTGATGCTTTGCTAACTCTGCTGTACGTGTTTTGGAGGAGGCCTGGTTTTGGAGACGCTCTGAAGGGAGGTTAGGATTTCATACTTTCAAAGCTAGCTTGCTATTGCTAGCCCATCCAAAAATTACAAAAAGCAAGGTATTTTATTGAAGAGATAAATTGTCATATGTTGCTCTCTAACAGAGATCATTGTAAAGCATTATCTATTGTGAAGGCTAATTTCATTGTAGCGCTGTGCTGGAATATATCTTTAAGGAAGTAATGGGTAATTAATGGGTAAATCTACAGTAGCGTCTTTTACTTATTCAGTAACACATTCAGCTTAAGATACTTTCCATCTAAACTGTTTTTATTTATGAGAAAGAACCTTGCTATTTCGAAATAAATGTCTGAACATATATGACTGATAAATATTATTGTTGCAAATTAATAAATTACTGTTCCTCTGTCATTTATATTGAAAAGCAAAAACAAAGCTTTCAAATTTTATAGTTTCAAATATAATGTCAACATTACTTTAGTTTTAGACTAAGACATTATTGTTTTAAATATATAATGGCAAATGGTGGGACGGTTAAACTTCAACATGACACACACAAAAAAACGCATCACAACTTTCATAAAAGTGGTGCATATGACTTGTGTGTTACTTTCCATGACTTTTGAGGCATATGTTGACTGTGTGTGAGGAACAAACCAAAATTTAAATCATTATTCCTCTCTCCATCTCCATAGACAATTCATGAAAAAATAAAATAAGAGTTTATAAATTAAGTAATCTTTTGAATCTCAGTGAAATGGTTGTTTCCGTTCACAAAACGAACTGATCCGGTTCTCATGTGACTGTGGAATGATATTAGGGTGACTAACCGATGTCAGAATTCTTCCTTTCAGATTGTCATAATTCTTCCAGTTTAAAATAAATAAGAATCTATTTTAGTCATGCAGAAACTTTACATTTCTGAATACCAGATGAGAAATTTGTGTATCGCTTTAACTACTAGATTTATATTTCCGAGAGCTAAATTAATGTGTAACAACATCTCAGTGCTAATACGTAAACTGAACGTAGGAAATTTAAAATAACATTGATGACGTTTATGAATTTTGCATTGGTTCAAATGGCAATTTGGCCTATACTGTATGCTACTCTTTCCATATAAACGTATCTAAGATCTAACACACTTTGGGTTCAGTTGAATGGGGGACAGCGTGATTCAGAAGAGTTGCCGACATCCGCTGAGCTCAAAGTCCCTTCCATGGGGGCAGACACACAATGTCCCCCTCTATCTGTCTGCACGATGCTGAATACTGAAATGACTCACCCATGCTGTTTAACAACTCTCTTGACATTTGAGGTCTTTTGCTCCTCAACATCATTGCACACTGAACGCATCTAACCACACGTTCAAAGACCACTAAAATGACATCAACGTTTCTGCAACTTGTGTGTATTCTCAAATGTCTAGTTTTTTAGAGTCTTAAGGCCCGGTATTCTATTTGACTGCAAAAAAAAAAAAGTATTTGGACACTTAGGTCATAATGTAATTGCATTAATCAACAAAATATAAACCAACTAGTAATTAATTTAAATTATTTTAGAAGTTCTTAAATGATTACAATATATATATACACTGTTCAAAACTGAGACACTCTATGTTTGTTCAACATTAATAGAACACATCGTAATGTGATGACTTTATATGTCAACTAAAATAACTAAAAACTCTTCTAAATAACGTTTTTTTTTGTTTTACTTACCATTTGGTGTTATTGAAATAATATAAAAATAATAATTTTATGAAAATTATTAATATTCAAAATGGGCTTGTCATGTAGTTTTGACAAAATTGAGCGCACTGACTGACCTGAGAAACGTTTTCCCTGCGAGTATTTCAGCAGTTGTTATGTGTGTCTCATATTTCTGTTGACTGAACCAGCATTCTTTCTTTTCAGTGAATTGTCCCAACAGATTTGCAAAACAGGCTGATTCAAATTCATTCAGCCTTTTTTTTTTTTTTTTTTTTTTGAGTATCTTGTTTTGATCCTTCATTTACACAGCAACGGCATTTTCGGGCCATGGCAGTTTTTGAAAACAATACCGTTATTATCTCCAAGTAAACTACAAAAACACAAATCTCTGAAACCGGTGACGTCATGCGCATGCGTAGTGTTTATTTACAATGTGACATCGCCAACTACTGGCCTGGCAGCAGAATACAACATTTTAATCGTTTTCACAGTGATGGGATATTGACGCAAATAATTTTACCATTGCTAAATAAAGATATTTATGGATGCTTGATTCCACCATGAAATAAAAAAAGAAAAAAGGTTAATCAGATTTTTTTTTATCACACATTTGACTTTTTTCACACAATTGTGCAAGATACTGTATACACTGTAAGAATTGTGAAATGAAAGTTGCAATTACCTTTTTTTATTTTCCTTATTCAATGGCAGAAACAAAAAAAATGGCAAGAGGAAAACTCAGAATTATGTGGGGAAAAAGTCAAAA
Source organism: Chrosomus eos (assembly GCA_036326025.1). Lineage (NCBI taxonomy): Eukaryota > Metazoa > Chordata > Actinopteri > Cypriniformes > Leuciscidae > Chrosomus > Chrosomus eos. Next base: position 32,884,324 of record CM070825.1, on the reverse strand, counting down.
TTGTGAAATGTAAACTTGATAGTACGAGTTTATAACTTATTGTGCGATAACAACTTGCAATTGAGGGGGAAAAAGTCACAATAGCTTTTTTATTTTCCGTGGTGGAAGCACCCCTTTGCTGCACATCACCCCCACTAAATAAGTTCTGAGAAATGAAAAGGAAAAATTCAGCATCTAAAACAGTGAAAATCAGACCATTTTAATTGTGATTTGAATGCCCAAAAGCGTTTTTGGGGCCACTCTACGTCCTATTTCTACATACGCTCCATGTATCTTGAAGTATTTATGTATTTAGACTTTGTATCCAATATCTTTTCAAGACTGGGTTTTCCAATACACACAGATTGCGCCCTCGAGACCATTTTACCAAAAGCCAAGAAAGATTTCAGAAACCCAATCCCCTGATTTCCTGTCCACAATCTGAATCTATCCCACACCATCATCTGTATGCCCTCCGTATTTACGTGGCTAGCGGAATAGTGGGATTCCTGCACGTGTGGGAATCTGGGCCATAGACCAAAGCTGCAGTTTCCAACCACACAATCCCCAGCCAGAGAAGGAAAACAAGGAAAACTGGCACAAAAGATCTTTTCTCTAAATGAAAGCTTTTTATTTTAAACAAATAAAACTCCCACTTCAGTGAATACACTCGTTTCACATTCATTTCTTGTAAAAACACTCAAGCTCTGTCAAGAGCTGTTTATCAAAATCTGTATTTTAATAAACCATTTGTGTACATTTCAAGGTGACACTAATCTCAGTGTCAATGGCAATGTAAAAGATGAAGAAGGCCATTGGCTTGGAAGAAATTGCAATGGAACGACAGTTCAAACATGCTGTCATTGACTTATTTGTTTGAAATGTGTGTCTTGTGCTGGCAGGCTTATGAATGTGCCTGTTTAAACAACCCAATTGTAGAGAGACATTGCTGAGGTCTGAGGTAAAGTCACTCTAACCAAACATGGGGGGAGGAAGAGAAATGAGCCCAGAATAACTGATCCCTCCTTCAACTCATTGCTCTCCATTACCCCTCCACCTCAAAATGACTTCCACCTGCTCAGCTGGTTAAAACGATTCGATGATCTACTGTGTTGTCGTAGAATGGACAATTTAACATCTGTGCTGCACTTTGGAGTTGCACTCAGTAATGTTTTTGTGCAGCTGAAATGGCACACGTCTTATACTGACACCTAGTGGCGTGGAGGCAACATCGCGCAACAGTTACATTTTTTATTTACCGAACTCCGTTACACATGCGTAGTGCAGCGCAATGCATCATTCATTCATATTTTTACACTGCAATACTCAATTCTGATTCTTCAATCGCGACATCGAGTGGTCTTTTATTGTACAACAACAAACACTACAACTGATAACAAAACGCTCAAGCGGGTACTGCGGAAATAAAATGTCAAATACTTGGCATATTCAATTATTTACTTAAGTGGCAAGTAGCTGGATAATAAGTGGGATAATTATACACAGTATGGTCTTGTATGGAGAGGTTTCTTTAGCATTGAAAACTGCTGACTATACACTATCCCTTAGCCTTGCCGCACCAGTTTGGGAACCACTGAGATAAAGTCAGAAATATTCAGCTGGCCATGCATCATGTAAAATAATAAAGCTTTTACTACTTATGCTATACTGACAATAACGGGAGTCTTTGTCAGTTGATATTTTGTTTTCAAAAACTCATTTTGAATGAGGGAATGTTAACTAGTAAATAACTAAACAAAATCAGACAGTGGGTGCTCCTCAATATCCCTCCTCATCTCCTCGCACCTCCGTCCTCCATCCTATGACCCGGAAACCAATCGAGCTGAGCCATCTTGAAGGACATCTCAATTCTCTAATTGCTCCGTGAGGAGGCGAGGATCGAGGAGTGAGGAGGCTTCCAGAGGAGTCATGAGCAAGGATACGCACCTATGCGGAAGTGTTTTATCGACTAAACGTGATGCACATACCAATTCTCCTCCCCCTTCATATCGGTCACAATAATTTGAATTTATACCTTTGCAGTTTATATAAACCACACATCTCACATATTTCAACAGGATATCTTGCTTTATTATTATTTATTATGAATTTCTTAAATAACCAAACTAATACAACAAAAGGGCAGATCCTTTGAGCGCAGCTGATAACTTTATGAAGTGACGCTTGAGTAATCAAGTATTCCAATGTATAAAAAAGCTTTCATTCGATTCCTCCGTCCTCATTTTCTTTCCTTGCAGCCTTCCCTCAAATCCTACAGGGGGTGGAGCTGAGACACGAGGAAAGGAAGCGAGGAAAGGAAACGTGGACAGACAAATAGGAATTGAGAAGCACCCAGGGTTCTTGGAAAAAAGAAAGGAAGCTGTCACAAAAGTTCCTGTGCAGCCCACAGTTCTTTCCAAGAAAATCTCACATTCCCTTTTTTTAAAGTGCAGCAAATATTTCCTGAACAGAGCGACAATGGTTGATTGCAAATGCACATACTTCCTTACTGGGCAGAGTGATTTATAATTTAGGCTACAAAAACATTCACGCATAGTCATTGTATGTATTCAAAATAATTATTAGCTATGAAATTAACCTTAGCAAGTATAAGGCGTTATCAATTTTTAGTGGTGTCTAGATGTAATTTCCACCACTGTCATTTCCATCAAACAATGTTATAAAACGCATTACATAATTTGACGTGATGGAAACAATACTGTGATGACAATTATCACGCATGATAATTATATAAAAAATTAGAGAGTTCTCCTATGATTCATTCACATTTGGACATTGTTAGCAGACAAAAAAAGAAATACTAGTGAGAGTGTGAAAGGAAAAAGGGTTCATTTTAGCCAAAGATATTTCAGTTCTGTTTAATCATGAAAAATGTAACCTACTGTAGGTTGGGTAAATTCACAGTTTAAATTCCGGTACCTGACCATAGAATGTTTCCCATTGTATTACTTTCATTTATCATACAACATACCTCTTTCACGTTGCCATACTGTCAATGTTGATAATAGTTTGTTTGCAGTGTCTAGTATGCAGTGTTTTGAGTGTTTTTAGCATGTTATTAAGTGGTTGGTATGGTGTTCTGTGTGGTTTTATAGCACAACTACTGTGTAATGAGTAGTGCACTAAAAAAAATGAACAGACACATATAGAACACCACATAGCACAGCTCCTCCTCTTTTTTTTTACTTGCCAATAGCGTTTCGTTTATACCACAGCAAGCTCGGCCAGAGCCATTAAGCTTTGTAAAGCCGCAGTTTCCTCCTTATCTCTTACCGTTTCCCCTCCTGATCTCCTCCATATCGCTTTAAAATATAGCATTCTGTGCAGAATTCAAATGTGTCCGATATGTTTTGTGGTCCGACTCGGGCATATGATCCGCTCTGTGCTATCGTGTCTCTGGACCCGAGCAGACTGTGGACACTAATGTGAAACCAGACTTCATTCGCCCCGATGGAAAGCATATTCACACTGTCTGAATCGTTCCCTATTCCCTATATAGTGCAGTATGTGCCAGTCACCATGTAGAAAATAGTAAATGTGTGAACAAATGACCCAATTTTGTTTGGCGGGGTGACCAATAATGTAAGGGGTGGGACGCTTTATATTCTAGAGAGTATTTGATTGGACAGAAAATCTGATGAGAAGCTGAAGTGCAGAGTGATCTCATCAAAAAAAAAATCATTGATCCATTTTGGTGGAAGTGAGAGGCTGTAAATTTTGAATGATTATATCTTCTAAATGAAAATGTTGTCATTGTTTTAAAGCACACTGCATATAACAGTAAGGCTGAGATATTCACACTAAAAGCCATAATACTTCAAATTTGATTTCATGTGGACTTTAAGGCCTGCTTTTTTTAGACAGGCCCGTGCAATGAATTCAGTAACTTCAATATAAACCTGATGTCATCTGAAAGGTCATTGTATGTTTGGTCAAGGGAAAAGCAGTGCACCCACTGTGAGTTATTTTGAGATCTTGAGACACTGCAGTCCCTCCTCCGCGCGGCTCACACACTTTGCAGCCAGCACACAACAATGGGCGCAGGATGCTGTGGTCAGCGCTTTGTGTGCGGTGTGATCTTCACACCACTGCGAGTGGAGAGACCGTGACGTGGGTGGGTCAAGAGCTCAGCATAACACAGCTATGAATTTGACACCCGTTTCCACAGGAACAAATACTCTGACCAGACATGCAACGATTGCGCAGGTGTATTTATAATGTGTTTTTTTATTAAAATGCTGCAATGTTTGATTCACAAGAACATTCTGATGGCATGACGAAACAATATGGGCAGGAGATGAAAAGATACCACTGAAAACAAACCTATTCAGAAAGGCCAAACATTGACATTAAAGCAAGAATTCAAATAGAACTGGTAAACTGAGTGGGCCTAGTAGAAATACAATAAACAGACACGTTGACATCAGTTACTCACCCTCATTTCATTCCAAACATTTATGACTGTTCTTATTAACTTTTTCTTTTGCCCAAACAATGAAAGTCAATGGGGTCCAATGGTGTTTTGTATTGTTTTGACTTTCATTGTATGCTAGTTGTGATAACATGAGAGCAGTGGTGTAAAGTATTTGAGTAAATGTAATTAGTCGCTGTTCTTACGTGTCTATTTTGGCTACTTTGTAGTTTTGTAGAGTGTCAAAGATATTAGCAACTTTACTTGACTACATTTTTGAATAAGTATCCACATTTTCCTACGCCCCATGACGCTTTGCGTGAAAGGATGTAACTTCCGTCAAGCTGTAAACAATCAGTATGGACGCAATAATATATACTTTTTGAACTGTGTACAATGACATTACATTATTCTAATCACCCTTCAACCATTGTACATTAAAAGGACATTTAAAAGTGTAAAAGCATCAACAAGGTACTTTCAACAGACCATGAATAACCCCAAAAGCGTGAATCTTTCCACAGCAAAATCGGATGGTTAAATATCACTGTGGTCATCTGTATTATGTAACATATGTTGCCTTAATAATAAAATAAAAATAAATTTACTTCAGAATTGCGTGATACTATTTCAAAGTGATTTCAGTCATTTTGACATTTTTATAAATTGTATTTACCTGTGAAAACAAACCTGGAAAGAGATTTGGGGAGAACAAAGAGAGATTATTTATGCATTCCAGTGAATTATTAATGGCATAATCGGGAGAACAGACCACAAAATGTGCAGTATATGTTGACCTTTTTTAGGAAAAAATTAAATAATCATGAGGAAAAAAATGCAGTGGCTGAAAAGAACTCTTGCCATAGATATTCTTGTTAACATGTCACACTACCAAGTGTTAGTTATTCTCATGTTATTCTTAAATAAACCATAAAAGAAAACTGAGCTCATTGAGTCAAACTGACGGATGGGCTTTAATTTGTAGGGCAACCTTATGATTTGAAATGATTAGTTCAGTGTTTTTGAATATGGAAGCCTCATAATAAACGCAGTAAGCTCGTCAGGAATAAGATGGATATGTACGTTTGTGATGAGTAATGTAATTACCCGTTACATTTTGCATGGCACCTAACTTTTTCTGCAGCAGTTTATTTCTGTTACAGAAGAAGTGATATCGCCCTCTATAGGGTATCGAAGGTTCTATACCTTGTGTGTTTTGCCCTTGCTCACCCAAACTTGCCAATAGGAGGATCTTTGTTGACATATTTGTACGCATGCGCGAGTGGTTGTGTGGCAACAAAACAAACAGTATAGCGGGCTGTAAAGACGCGACAAGCACTTTCAAGAGAGTTAGCGGGCGAAATCCACAATATATAAGCACTTTAACATCTGAAGACGGAGGAGATTTGGAGAGAAGCTCAAAATTTGTATTGGTGACAAAATCGAAGTTATTCAAAGCCATATGAGATCTGGGATGACAAAAAACGTTGGTCCGACTCGCCGTGTCTTGGCCACCAATCTGCTAGGGAGACATTTGATTCTTATTAGATAGAAACCCCTGGACCCTTCACTCATGAAAGATTAAAGTAACACTAAGTAAATTTTCCTCTTCGGTCGCCCTACTGGTTGGAAACAAAATTCTCCATTGCTGCTGTCGTAAATAATCTAGCCTACCGTCGCACGCACGCTCACTGTTTATCCAGCACCGGCTTCAGAATGAACAATGTCCACAGACAAGGTAGAGTATGTTACATGATTTCATGAAAGGATGATGTATTGCGACATCAGAAACGAAGAAAAAACGAAATAATGACTATTTAGCGCTTGACGTAAAGCAGTCGAGTTTCTTTTTTGTGCAGGGTTCCTACCCGAAACCCGAAGTTACATAGTGCCAGTAAAAGCGATACAGACCACGTCAGGCTATGTTAGACGAGTCATTTAACTTATTTTAAGTCGATGTACCATCACAAGGGTCTTGGAAATATATTGTGAAGGTTGAAAAACTACTTAGTGTTACTTTAAAGGTTTTCAAAAGTCTGGAGGCCTATGATTATTTTGTTTCTCGAAAAGTGATCGTGTTAAAAGCAGAGGTTAGCGTTAGACCTGGCCAAGCAGAGTCACAGCGTGATTCGCATCTCCCGCGGGTGATCGCCAAAGAGAAAGGCAAAATAATCACTGCTCACTGCGACTGCAAAGCCGGGCAAGTCTTTATTGATCAGTGTTCTTACTTAATTATTTATTAAAATGTAGTGACTGTTGACCAATTCAATTATGTTCAGTGTGAGACAGGGACTCCTGAATCAGAACGTGAAAACATATGACTCGGTTGATTTGACTCGTTTTTTTTTTTTTTTTCAATCTTCTATAAATACATAGTCTCTAAGACTTACCATGAACAAAATGAGCTTCACAAACTCGATCAGAAGCTGCAGGAATCCAGCGTCCAGATTCAATCGCCTATTGCACGCAACCATTTCTTTCGTTTTTTGCGAATCCTTTTCGGAGGGAATTCGAAAAAACTTTTTATCAGGCCCCCAACGAGCCGTACAATCGACCACACATCAAGAGTGAACCATCCTCTTCTCTAAATCCTCCTCCAAACGTGCAAAACAATCAAATTACAGGTATCTAGCGGTGTTTCCTGCCACACGATTCCCATGATGCAACACGACAAACATACTGTAAACAATGACGTCACAAAAGATCCTCCTATAGGGCTACTTTGTGAGTCTAAGAGCATTACCAGGTGCTGAATCGCAGATGTTTCAAATATGAGATGAGGACATGACTGCAGCCAGTGATGAGGCAGAAACCAGCACATCCAGTGCAAGTAGACATTGATTTCACTAAATATAATTTCATTTATCCGTCATATTGAAGAGACCTTTTTGAAGGATATTGGTTTTACTTCTGGTCTTTTTGAGCACTTGAGCTTAACTGAGACTTGAGTGTTTGTAGACGTTTAAGAGGCTGTTTTGTCGACCTTGATTTATTGTCATTTTGAGGTGTTCAGTTTTTCATTTCCACTTTAGAAAATAAACATGTGATTCCTTTCCTTAAAAATTAACTGTTTCTTGTTTTTTCACTGGCACTCTTCCCAGACAGCCACATAGTTCGGCCCAGATCCGGCCCACATCTGGCACACGTGGATTCCACTCGTACCAGACGTGGGCCGGGACACACCAAGCCGAGGTCAAAAATCTTGCGGTGACAAAAGCTGACTGTATTGTTGCCTCTTGTCGGCTGTGTCTCGACCACCAAAAGGACTAAAGGCGAGTGTCAGCACGTGTATTCTGCACATGCATTTACGTAAATATCTGTCTAGCAGGTATCAATAGTCTATTTTCGTCATTCAAAAAGGGAAACCAAAACTAGGACTGCAAATATACAAACTGTAAACAAAGCCCGCTGATCAGTTTATTAATTCCACTCGGCTCATGTTATTTTGAAAATATACGTGCATTGAGTGCTCATGTAAGATGACGTAAAATTAAAACAGCCTTCTGTCTGTACCGTCTTGACTTATTTGCTTGCTTTCGTCACTTACGCTTTCTCATGCACTGACTCATTCGCTAAGCTAAACAGCCAATCAGTGTTCTCTCTCTCACCGATACCCTGATGCCGATTCAACATGCTGAATCTGCCCAATAAACCCTGACGACGTAGACTAGAGCCAAAAAACGATGTCGGCCGACTGACGGCTTGTTGTGTCCCGGCCTTTAGCTGTTGAGGACAAGTGCATATTTGAGCCTACATTCAGCACATGGAAAATACTTACTAATAAAATCAGATACTCTAAGACTTTTACTCAAGTCATATTGGAATTGGTGACTTGTAATGGAGTCATTTTTCCTGTAAGGTATCTGTATTTTTACTAAAGTATGGTTTTCAGGTTCTCTTTACACCTCTGCATGACAACGGCAGTAAATGGCAGAATTAAATGAATGTACTGTCCCTTTAAATACCACAATCTTTGGGATCTTTAATAATCCGAGACATGCCTTCGAACAGTGAGACCTTGATACGATAAAGTGAGTCAACTTCATGGCTTAGTATAAAGTCCACCTTCAGAAGATCATATATTACGATGGTTGTTTCGGTTGATCTTTGACTGTATCTTTCCTCTCTGCTTTCTACATATTATTGTGAGTGCTAAATTAAAATTAGATTTTTCTATGAGGTAACAAGCTCTACACGAATACATTTCCTGTTTTTTTAGCTGTTTTAAGAAAAGCATGGCAGTATTTTTGATATTTAAAGTACAAAGGTCATTAGTTTGGTCAAACGGTTGCATAATAATTTCATGTTTAACGGGTTATTTCCATTTTTCTAGTGATAATTTGTTTACGAGTTAAGTCATAAATTTAATTTTAATCAAAAATTAATTAAAACTAAATTAATGAATTAAATCTAAAACCATAAAGTGATTTATAAACCGCTTGATGGGACCTTTTAAGGTTCTATATTTCTTCTAAAAGTGTCTTAATAAATGATATGCCTGGTTTTAGACTACATGTATCACATTGATACATGTATTTTTATTCTTGCAGAGAAAAAAAGATATAATAGCACCAATGTTTCCATTCTAATGTGGGAGGTAAAGTAAAGTTTCCATCAAAGCGTCAAAAATATCACTAGTTTTATATCGAACTCTCCCTTTTAGTCTACTGTGGGTATTCACATTTTTTCCATGAAGGAGGATACGTGCCTTAAAATTAAGATATTCTAAGTTGTTGTTTGTTTGATATTGTCGTTAAATATTAGTCATAGTTGAGTAATACAGTTCCCCATATCCTTATATTTTAAAAATAGTTTTACTGCTGACACAAATTCAAAGTGGTAGAGCCACATCAACATCAGCTATTTTGACGCTGATTCAGGAGAAATTTGCTTTTAGAAATGTTCTGTGAGGTCTAAAATGATAACTGCTCTCACTTCCTGTTTTAAAACTTACAACCAGCCATTGCCAGATTTTACCAGCTTCTAACATTCGCATGTGCTCAACATACACTCTGACAACATAACAGCAGTTCAATAAACTAGTGAATCAGACATGACAGTGAACTTTAACTGCAATACAACAACACTCCCATACCAGTGTAAACTACTTATTAATTATTGCGTCAAAAGACAGTAGATAAAAGAAAAACTGTGTCAAACGACATCAGTGGCGAAGAGCATAAATGATTAAAGTAAGATATTACGCCTTATTTCAGTGTATTGAGATCATAACAAATGAATGTGGTGATAGGCTTTGGACATGAGGAAATGCAAACGCATAGTATTTAAGTGAAAAGTGTTGCTATGGAAAATATACAATGCACAACAATGAACAACAGTGGTTTAAAACGAGGGCACGGTTATATAATAGACAGAGTTGTGTCGTGACATTTAACCCTCCTCCAGTCATCCTCCACTCTGAACTGTTTATTTGTAAATTGTGCGGTCAACAAAACCATTGTCATTTAAGCCTGTAGCTGTAAAGCTTCAAAGAGGTCATAAAACCTTCACAACAGTAGTCCGTACAACTTTTAAGCTATATTTCGAGTCTTATGAAGTAACTTTGTGTGAGAAACAAACCAAAACGTTGCTTCAGAAAACTTGGAATATATAGTGTACAAATCATATGCTATGCGACATTACGTTACGTCACTACGTCACTAGACACTGTCTATCTATCCATCTATCCATCTATCTATCTATCTATCTATCTATCTATCTTATCTATCTATCTATCTATCATATCTATCTATCTATCTATCTATCTATCTATCTATCTATCTATCTATCTATCTATCTATCGTCTGTCTGAAGCTTGACGGATGTGGCAACTATGCCCAAAGATGAATGATTTTTATACATGAAAAATATGAATTGTTTGAAAGGTGAGTAAATAATCTCAGAATTTTTATTTGGGGTATTAATATTTAATATTCTTTTTGAGGTGTACAAAATATAATTGTAACCTCCTGACATACAATGAATTTGTATATTTTTGTATCATTCATAACTAAGCATGTCACATTGATATTGCCTCAAAAAGTATATGACTTTGCAAATATTTGTCGAACCTTTGACCACCGAAGCCTTATAAAGCAAAAAAAAAAAAAAAGTCCAGCATTGGCTGAAGATCCCAGTTGTCATGTGCGCAGTCACATTACTGAGAAAACATTTCCTCATTAATGACCGCAGGCTAAAGTGAATCGTCTATGGTTTTAATAAATATGCTAATAAATGAGGCAAGAAAAAATGATAAAGTAAATTGCAAAAACTGTCTTAAATGCTAGTGCGTGCCGTTGATGAGAAGATTTAAAGGCACAGTGAAGCACAGATGAAGTGTGACTAACTGTGGCCTGTGCTTCCTCATTCGCCTCATGTGACTGTGTGTCATTGTGGTTTGGCATGTTCAGGGCATGCTGACTGATTTAGACCTTACAACTCAGAGCCAATACACTGAGAACATTTCGAAACATCTACCTGTTTACTGTCCTCGCAGTGTTCGTTTTATGTTTTGATTTATATAATCTGGGACTTTGAACTTTGAATTAAATTATGATGCTCTCTTGTGTCACACAGTTATCTTGTCTTTATTCACTTTTTGCTGTCTCAGCCGATACTGAGACTGCAAAAATGTTTGAAAACATTCCTCTGAATGCTAAAAAAAAGAAGGTAATACACTCATGTGGTTTGTTTTTCTTTAGTCTGCAGCGTGACAAGAAGAGTATAGAACACTAAACTGGATCACAGAGGAATGCTGAGAAACCGGATAGTCAGAATCAGTACTGTCTCCATGACGATGCTGAACAATCGGGTGTGATCATATAAAAACATAATAAAAACAAAACCAAACCAAAACAGAAAACAAAGCAAACAAAATAAAGAATTCCGAAACAAAACCTACCCATTGTTGGCGGTAACACTTTATTTTAATGGTCAACTTTAGACATTCCATTAACTATAAGTAACTTTGAAACTGCATGTCAACTACTTAGTTTTCTTGCTTAATATATGCCACCACTTTATTTTGATATAGCTAACAGACATACTGACTATAACTTTGCAAGTACAAGTCAACTTACTCTACTAACCAGAACCCTAATCAAATAGTCAACTAATACTATAATGAGAGTTAGTTGAAATCTAGTTGCAAATAAATGAGAGCTAGTTGACATGTAGTTGCAAAGTTAGGCTACTTATAGTTAGTAGAATGTCTAAAGTGGATCATCAAAATAAAGTGTAACCATTAAGACTAAATAAATAGCTTTTCTGATTTAAAGAAAAATAGGAGACTCTTCCCTTAACTTTTGTGTTTGCGTCAAACCAGAACAAAGAACTTTTGGCAAATTTCATCTGCCACTTGGGAGAAACTAAAGCCCAACTGTACAGACACCAGCATGGCAAGATTATACGCGATTTGACATGCCCTCATCCTCAAAAACCAAAACTATGCAGGGTAAAACTTGCAGTGACATGGTTCGTGTCGACCACAATGTTTATTGTGGTGAATTATTGGCTGTTTGGAACAAGAAACCATGAAAATTCAAGAGACATTTAGAAACCAATATTTATAAATCAGTTTTTCAGCCTAAGTCATGTTCATAATTTTGCATATTTTTGAGCTTTTTCTTATGGAAGTTTGTTTCCACAACAGAATAAAACATTTTAAAAGATAATTCCGACTTTTTAACTCACAATTGCAAGTTTACATCTGGCAATTATGACATATTTTCTCAGAATTGCAAATTGCAGAACTTGCAATTGCGAGATATAAACTCCAATTCTAAGGAAAAAAACGCAGACTTTATATCACAATTATGACTTTATAACATGCAATTCTGACTTTATTTATCCCAAGTGCATGCAGAAATGCGAGATATAAACATGCAATTCTGAGAAAAAGTCAGAATTGCGAGTTTATTTCTCGCATTTGCGAGTTTAAATCTCACAATTCTAACTTTATAACACGCAATTGCGACTTCACAATTCTGAGATAAAAAGTTAGAATTGTGGGATAAAAAGTCGCAGTTACCTTTTTAATTTTTTATTCTGTGGCGGAAACAAGCTTCCATATTTTCTTGATAATTTAAATACATATATTTGAGATTTACCCCTCCTTTTGTGTTCAGGTTAATTTGACCCACATTTAAACTGCTTGAAACATTTTTAATTTATAGACATTTTGTGACTGGTTCAGAGTCCTGAATATTCATGCAATGTTTCAGCACATGGATGTGTTTTTGAAAGGACAAATTTTGTGTTTATGTTGGTGTTTGGGGTCAAATTGACATTTCCTATGCAGTTTGCCAACAAATAAACACTTTGAAAAACAGCAAAGTTCAAATAAATAAATAAAAACCCAGAAAACCTATAGCTTTCAAAGACTAAAATATGCAATATATTATTTTGGTACTAGATGAGTTGTTTACATTGGTCCAGTGTAAAATATGCTATTGCATTTCATTAATCCTCTGATGTATTTACTGAAGCTGTGTTATGTTGCTATCATGACATGGAGGAGAACCTGTTTATGGAGAATGAGTCAGATCATGTTTCTCAAGGTAATGTACCAGTATAGTCAAACATTACACAATAGTAATGATTCACTGCTTGGTTGTTTACAACATTGTAGAAGTGAAGTTTTTTAGACCCTGAGTGAGTTGTTTGCTTATAAAACATGACTTTTGCACAAACTTGGAAAAACAATCGGAGGCAAACTAGCATATTATATAATCTAGTCAGGTTCAACAGTGCTTTACCGCAAATACTTGCATTAAGGAACTGGGCAGAGTGGTTTTCAAACACAGATATCATCTAAAGCACCAAAATGCAATGTGATCTGGAATCTACAGCTCCGGATGTGTTTAACTATTCTTACTGGTAAATGCTCCACCTCTCTTCCTTTTACAGCTTTTACTTCCTTGGAATTTCTTCTGAAATGTGCAGTTTGCTCTGCAATTACCAAATTTGATGTGGTCCTTACAAAAAAAAAAAAAAATTATTCCACGGAAATGCACAGAATGCAGGTTTGACTATAGAGAACTTCTTTGGAAATTCTTGGAACCCTTTGGATCCTCTGGAACAATATGTTCCCAAGCACTGAAATCCTACATCCTGTTGCGCAATCCTGTGCTTACACATGGAAAATCAGCTGGTGTGCCACCGCTCACAAATTTTATGGCATTTGATTTAGTTTATGCACTGCAAAACAGGACTCTGAATTCAGACACAAGATGGTGAGCAGAGTGAAAAGGCAGCTGTTAAAAACCAGCTAAACTAACAACAAATGCTTGCATGAAACCAATCATTAATCTAAGACGTTCCAACTGCTGAAATAGAAATATAGCGGAATTCAGCTTCAGCTATCCAGAAGATCCATTATTGTTTGGAAAAAGCTGTTGGAAACACTCTTTTTTAAATTCGATCTATTGCACTGTCACCTAGAAAATGGTTTAAAAAGACTAGCAAATCCGCCCCATCTCTAATCTTTCTATAGCACACTATCTGTCCGCCCCAGAGGCAGATGACTCAAGATTTACATAGTTTCCCCAAAATGCCCATTACTCATGCTAAGCAGTGTGTAAAATGCTTTGGGCAGTCACTGGCATTGTAAATGTAATCCATTTGTCCATATCCTCCTCCATCTCATCCTCATGCACACTAACAGGCTGTGACCAACACCGCCCAGCTATATTTTACTGACAAATGAAAAGAGATTCCAGATGATAGACTGTGAACGAAATGAGAAACACATGCAAAAAAAGCTCAGTTGAATTCCAGACACCACAACTGGACTTTCACAATGACTTGCTCATTGTGGTATGAGAGACTTGGGTATCTCCTACGCTCACTTTTCAAATGATTTTGCCTAATCTGCAATGAAGATATAAAATAAAAAGCAAACTTGGAATAATAAAACACAGGGATTTGATTCAGTGAAAATAGAAACCAAGAAGAAACTCACAATTTTGAGGGGAATTGTTTTCCCTCCTTCTAAGTTAACTAGCAAATGTCTACAAAGGCCCTGTTATAGAACCATGAGCCCTTGCGATCTTCCACACTTTCATGACGTAATGGCGCTTTGGCTGTTGGGTAGAGGTCTATTACGGAGCTTACGGGGCTTGCGGCAAAAGTTTGCATCGAGGGCGCAAAACGGCCTAAAAGGGGGTGCTCACAAGCACCATTCTGAATCCTTAAATGACAAATGGGACACCCTACGGTCTTGTTGACTTAACAAACATGAGCATGCAGTGGCAATTGTAAGTCCACAAGACTGCAAGTACACATGAAGTGTGCTAATTGAGGGCCAAAGTAGCTCTCAAAATAGTCTTTAACAAAAAACCATTTGGCATGCAAGTCCTAAAACACCTACAATATCCCCCAAAAGTGTTTGGACACATCCTACAATAAAAATCCATATACCACTCACAAGTAAAGAAATTAATAATACTTTAGACAAGAATGATGAACATTCATATGAGATTCATATAACAGATCATTGGAGCAATGTGAAGTTCCCTGCTGCTTCAAACGCTCCACTATCATTCCGGTCCCCAAAAAAAACAAAATCACTGGACTTAATGACTACAGACCTGTCGCTCTCACGTCCGTGGTCATGAAGTCGTTTGAAAGACTGGTGTTGCCCACCTGAAGGACATCACTGGACCCCTGCTGGATCCTTTTCAGTTTGCTTACAGAGCAAACAGGTCTGTGGATGATGCAGTCAACATGGGACTGCATTATATCCTGCAACATCTCGACAGACCTGGGACTTATGCAAGGATCCTCTTTGTGGACTTCAGTTCGGCCTTC
Source organism: Chrosomus eos (assembly GCA_036326025.1). NCBI lineage: Eukaryota > Metazoa > Chordata > Actinopteri > Cypriniformes > Leuciscidae > Chrosomus > Chrosomus eos. Next base: position 32,869,104 of record CM070825.1, on the reverse strand, counting down.
AATACCATCATGCCTGATCTACTCACAGACAAACTGACCCAGCTCTCCATTCCATCCTCGATCTGTCAGTGGATCTCCAGCTTCCTGACGGACCGGCAGCAGCTCGTGAGACTGGGGAAACACACATCCAGGACTCTCACCACCAGCACTGGCGCCCCCCAAGGGTGCGTTCTCTCCCCACTGCTCTTCTCCCTGTACACTAACGACTGCACTTCTAAAGACCCCACTGTCAAGCTCCTGAAATTTGCAGACGACACCACTGTCATCGGTCTCATCCGAAACGGTGACGAGTCTGCTTACAGACTGGAGGTTGAACAGCTGGCTGTCTGGTGCAGTTATAACAACCTTGAGCTGAACACGCTCAAAACAGTGGAGATGACCGTGGACTTCAGGAGGAACAGCCCAGCACTCCCCCCACTCACCATCATGAACAGCACTGTGGAAGCAGTGGAGTCATTCAGGTTCCTGGGCACTATCATCTCTCAGGACCTGAAGTGGGACAATCACATTGACTCCATTGTGAAAAAGGCCCAGCAGAGACTGTATTTCCTTCGCCAGCTGAGGAAGTTCAACCTGCCACAGGAGCTGCTGATTCAGTTCTACTCAGCCGTCATCGAGTCTGTCCTATGCACTTCCATCACTGTCTGGTTTGGTTCAGCTACCAAATCAGACATCATGAGACTACAGCGGACAGTCCGGACTGCAGAGAGGATCATTGGTGCCCCCCTGCCAACCCTCCAGGACCTGTACTCTTCCAGAGTGAGGAAGAGAGCAGGTAAAATCATCACAGACTCCACTCACCCTGGACACCACCTGTTTGAACTGTTACCGTCAAGACGGAGACTCAGATCACTGGCCACAAGAACATCTCGGCACAGGAACAGTTTCTTCCCACAGGCCATTTCCCTCCTGAACAGTTAACATATCTCCCAAGGCATATGCCTTTAAGTGCAATACCCCCACTGTTTAGTGCAATATCTCCTAAACTCAGGTTATTTATATTTATATTTATTCATACTATTCAAAATACTGTATATATGTTCATAATCCGAAAATGTTTATTCTGACTAAACCCAACCGTGGCCTTATATTTGATATTTTATAGTATTTTCATATATATATATATATATATATTTTTTTTTATAATTTTATTTTTAGATTTTGTATTACTGTTTCTTGTTGTATTTGTATCTGTATATGTGCACTGGAAGCTTCAGTACCAAAGAAAATTCCTTGTGTGTGCAAGCACACTTGGCAATAAAGCTCTTTCTGATTCTGATTCTTCTGATTCTGAGATGAGAACTTCATTGTGTGGCCCATAAAGCTGATTTATTTTACATTTGGTGGGTGGCCTCCTCGCGGTGGTCCTTCTTGGATCACATGACCAGCAATGTCTTGAATTGAACTGTAAAGTGTAGTTTGAATGCATTTTATGTTATTGAGGAAGACTACATTTCCCATCATGCTCATTATGTGCAGCACGAGGATGCTAAAATACACAGATATCAATGGTTACACAACACATTTGCATCATTTTATCTTAATGTTGTTGCACTGGTATTAAAAACCACTTGTCGGGAAGTGAAAGTGCAGAAAGTACACAGTTCTTCTTTAACTTTAAAGCCATAGAGAGAACAAAGACGAGGTTGCCAGTGACTTGCTCACCATTCAAACATCAGTGCTATGAATTACAGAAGACATGGTAATGAAGAAAGGATAACAGTAAGATTAAACAGGTTGGATTAGGCAGTCGTTTGGAATGTCATTTAGTTGATTGGGTTAAGTAGAGAGGGGGATTCTCCCGAAGCCATGTGCTGATGTGGATCGAGCAGCTGCGGTCTGCGTTAAATACATTCCTTTAGCTGCTGGATGAGTCAGTATGCACTGTGCTAACCAGGACTCTGACTCATCTCCACATGAGTCAACACGATCAGCCCCAGCCAGAGGCACAGGAGACTGACCCCACCTGCCTAGCCACTGTCAAACCATCACCACAGGCCTATAGGCTGCTGGTGACATGGCATTTATCTTCTATCGCCCAACACAAATGTGTACTTACTAAGGCTGTGCGATGCATTAAATATTCTCGATTTATTCATAATGAATGCTGATGATATCAAATTGAGCAGAATTGTGATTATCTCAATGGCTTCAATGCACTTTTTGTTCACCCATTAAGATTCCTAAACACATATTATTAGTGATTTGTTGTCACTATTGGTGCAGAATACACATTTTAACTTAAATCTTCAGTAAATGGCGATAGAGTTGGTAAGTTTGATTGTTTCTGTGGACTATTGAGTCAAAAACGTCATCAACTTAAAAATTGTTTTAGAAAAAAATAATTATAGGCGCTTTGTGTATATAAATCCCATATTTGAGGTCAAAAACTACATTCATATACATATATATGTATATGAATGTAGTGGTTTAGACCTCAAATATGCGATTTATATACACATATAGGCCCACTCTGTTTCATTTCAGCGCAGTCTCATCCCAATAAGTCATATATTGACGTCTTGGGACGTCTTTTGACCATACGTCAATATCCGCCTTTTTAGGGCACCCTTAAACGTCGGTTAGATGACGTTATCGGATCCTAACTCTACCCCAGACCTAAACCTACCCCTAAACCTACCCCGTCACCTAACTGACGTTAAAGGTAAAGTGTCAGTTGTATGATGTCCCAGGATCGTCATATAACCGACGTTTAAGGGTACCCTAAAAAGGCGGATATTGACGTATGGTCAAAAGACGTCCCAAGACGTCAATATATGACTTCTTGGGATGAGACTGTGTTATTCATTTCATGAATGGGAACAAACACGTTTGGAAACAAGTGGAACTCAAACATGTGACCCGCCATCTCACCCTGCCAAAAGTAGCCTGCCAAAAGTACATTACCTGCCAAAATAAAATGTAATTAAAAAATTTAAAAAACTAGTCTGTCAACTTCTAGTTCTCTGCAAGTTCTTAATGTAAATGTGTTTAGGATTCCTATTCCAGTAACCTATTAAAGCTTTTCCACTTCATCCCTCCTGTGGCCGATGACCAAACTTTACTAACTCCAGCGTCATTATGAGATGGTAAATAATGGTGCTGAGTTCATGGAAAGAGGGATTTAAAGCACCAAGGTTAGACCACACGTTGTCAACATTTTCTTCATTAGTGTCTTCATTCAAGACATTTGGCCAAAGTGGAAATTTTCAAAAGAATATCCAAGAGACTGTCTTTGAGTCACATGTGTGACACTGTATAACACAGTGATGGAAACTAAATGAAAGTGGGACGTTTCCTGAAGTGCTGACTTCCTTGCCTGGCATTGAAACTGGTTGCACCTGTTATATGTTATACACCGGTACATTTGAATTAGCAACACTCTTACGCAATGAAAGGCACACCCAAAGTGCTAAACTGAAATGGACGGTGTGAAGAAAAAGCTAGAAATGAAAACGAAAAAAATATATATATATATTTTTTTTTAATTTTAAATGAAATTTAATTATGTTCAAAGTTCTTGTTTGTTTCAAGGCATGAATCATTGTGCTTTGAGATCTGTCAAAAACATGAAAGCCCTCCTCTGATCGTAAAGGAGATTTTGCCCAACAAATAGACTGGGAGCCCAGCTTAAACCAGCTAAGATCAGCTTGGTAAACCAATTAAACAAGCTGAGATCAGCAAACCGGCCTAGGCTGGTTTAAACCATTTTGTAGGCCATCTGTTTTTTGTGTGTTTTGTTTTTGGTGAAAACCATTGTCTTGTTGTCAAATTCCAAAAAAAAAAAAAAAAACCTTGACACTCAAAGGACCCTTTGAAATCTAAAGCAATTCCTTAGATTTTATTCATAGAGAATGACTCAGTATGTAAATCACAGATGAAAAAGAGCATTTCCATATGGAGCCAATTAAACATATCCCCACACACACAAACACACATCCACTTATCCACTCAGGAGTGATTCATTTCAAGCCTAACAAGTTACCGAGAGTCCAGCAAAAATGAAACCCACACTTATGTGTTGACCCGAGAGCCTTCAGCTCTCACGAAACTCTGTCATTGAGATGGTGCGGTAATACTGGTAGCTTTTAAAGCAGAGTCAGATGAAGGCAGGTTTATGGAGGATTTCCTCAGGTATAAGCACACAGTTCACACACCACCTGCGTCCTGCTCGGGCCGACGAGTCAAGTCCGGCCTTGAGAAAGGGTCCCATTCATGGAGCCAGGATGTTCTGGTGAAAACTCAAACCACAAGGGCCGTTTGAAGTGTGATCCGTTGGACTGCACAGCAGCACTCTTGGGCTTAGCACAGCACGCAACTCCGACGCTAAATCTGAGCGTTTGCACAGGGGTAGGCCGGAGTGCTTTCTCTCAGAGAGATGTATTTGCACTCCGCCGTCACAGGCAAACAGTCACATGCGTGATTACGCTGTGAATACGATAAGCTATCGCATGTGGCCGAGCACACAGAGCAAAGTATCACTGAAAGTCAAAACGGTGTATGAAAGACTACAAGTTTCTAGGTAGAGCTCAATACGTTTTTTTCAACTAACAACGTTAGTTGAATGAACTTAATGTTTTGAACTTAAGTTTTGGATGGAAACCTGTTTCTCGCTTCAGAGTAAAAAAAAAACATTTTATATCACACATATAATTTAATTCAACTTTGAAAGGAAAAGAAAGTCACACTCTGAGATATAAAGCCATATTTTGATTTATAAAGTCACAATTACCCAGTTATGAGGAATAATTTAGCAATTTTGAGATATAAGTCGCAATTAAGAGAAATTAGATTTCAATCCTCTTAGATATTAAGTAATAGTGTTAGAAAATAACACGTTCTGAGTCACATTTTGAGATATAAGGTCAAAATACGAGAAAAAAAGTTGCAAAAATGAGATTTAGTCATTATTACGAGAACTAAAGTAGCAACACTGTGAGATATTAAGTAACATTGTAAGATATAGTTACAATTGCATACGGGAAATTAAGTTGAAACTGGGATATAGTTATGGAAACAATAGATATAGTCACTATTATGGAAAAATAAAGTAGCAATTGTGAGATATAATGTCACATTTACAAGAATTGCAGTCACAGTTGTGACATGCAATGCAGTCATGTTGTGAAATATAAAAAGTCACAGTTACTAAAAATAAAGCTGGAATTACAAGCTATAAAGTAGCAATTTTGAGATAGAAAGTCATACAAGAATTAAAGAAACAGTCACACAAAGTGATATATAAAGTCACGATGAGAAGTTGCTATTGTAAGATATAAAGTCAAAATTACATTTATTTATCTCCTGCCAAAGAAAGTCGAAACAAATGACCTGAGCTGGGCTAAAAGTGTTTTTATGCCTAAATGTTCATTTTGTTTGTGTTTTTTGCATATAATTAGTGTTCATAATGTGTCAAATGTATATGGTTGCTAAGTACAGATAAAATGAGGGAGAACCGCAGACTGGAATCGTATACGTGCTCTTTGTGAAAGAGGAAGATGACAAAACTTTCGGGAAATGAGCCTTTAGGTCTTGCATAAGAAAGCCTATTCAGCACATCAAATTGTCACTTGCAAGCTTATGTAAAATTGCTTTTACTGCTAAGATTGCGCAACGTGAAACACAAACAAAGAAAATGGGCTTGGATACACTGGTTGACAAACAACCAAAGCACAAGAAATTTCCTGGCATACGAGTATACTCCAAAAAGAAAACAGCAACCAGTTAGGAGTGATTTTTTTCATGTCCCAATTCTCTGACTTAGTGCTATTGTGTTGTCAAAAATACCCAGTGATAAAATAAATCCTTTGGCTCTACGCTTTCTGTTATCAGTTAAGACAAATGACAAACCAAATAACTGCATGAGAGTCAGGATTTAAGTACAGACAAGTATGCACTTGCTCACAGTACACTATTGAGGCTAATAATGCAAGTTATAATCTTTTTTTTTTTGTACATTCAAACTGTAGCTTTTACCTGCGCCTGCTTGAAAACTGCACGGAATCATGTTCAAACACATGCAACATCTGGGCACATAATAGTTAGGTAAGTTTCCTTCATTAGGTGCATACTTTTCCTTTAAAGGAGTTTTCTGGGAGGGTCGCAGTGTTATCAGAGAGTGGGGAATGTTGACAGGCTGGATGGCAGAGATAACACTCGCACATCCCTGAGAGCAAGAGGTCACGAGTGACGCACGCAAGACTCTCACGCCTACTGTTTTCCTCCCTTATCCCAGTCCATCTCTCCATTATCCATTTCTTTTCTTATCCAGAACTTTAATTCTTTTGGTTTTATCACCTCTTCAAATATGAAAGGTTTGAATGATGTTACTTACAGAGTGATTTCCTCATTCTCTTTTTTTTCTAATCTTACCATCAATAATCTTGACCCCCTCAGGGACAGAACTTGTTTGACTTCATTTATGGGGTTATGGATGTTTTGACATTATCACTGGAATCTCTCTGCAAGTTTCTCAACATTTGGGTTTTTCTTCTGATCTAAATTCCTAGACTTAGACTGAGGAAAATTTTGTGATTGCAGAATAGGCTAGACCTATACATCCGTTTCTTACACCCTTTTCTTCATGGTCAAAACAGGAAGTCTTCTGAGGCCATAGCTTTGTTTCTATTGTGAGTTGGAGCCATTATGTTGCTGCGTCCCAATTCGCATACTTAAACTATGTCCTAAAAGTATGTAATTGTCACCACTTTAACTGCCATGTCAATCATCTTGTCACCATTAAAATCCTCCACATTCAGTTTAATTTCATTTCATACCATATCGGAGAGAAATGTATAGCATGTTGATCTGCAAGTCTTTCTGCGGAGAACTCTCCTTATGTGTTTGCATAATGATGCATTTAAAGGTTGATGACCAAATGTATCTTTATAAAAGTTCACAATGCTGTTGCAGACGAAATATAATGTGGATAATTTTTCCGTCAGCTGGTTTTTAATCACTCAAACCCCTTTATCTAACCCATAACCGTCGGTCTCATAGCCATTGTCATTGTATTCATTTGGTGTCAATAATTATAGTTAATTTTTATTGTATTAATTTTGTATAGATGTTTTTTTATTATTCTTATTGATTTATTCTTACCAAAATTATTGGTTTCAGCTATTATTGTTATTTCACTATATTTATGTGAATTATTTTCCATCTTCTTATTCTCAATGGGGATTGCTGCACAAATCACTCTGAGAGATACATGCTTACAAAGTCTGGGTATTTGCACACTACTGCCTCAAAAAGATTATGCAGCGAGAAGCACCTTCGTCGCGTGAGCATTACAAACAGCCTCTTTTGGAAACAACTGTTCTGTGTGGGTTTTATTCAATAAACCTCAATAAAATGTTTGTGGTAATACGACTTCCAACTTGGAGAGCAAAGGCGTAACAGAGAGGGCTGACAGATGGAGCACTACTGCTGGTTAAATGTAGGACCTCGCTCTAGAATGAGAGATTCTGCACCCAGTCTTGAGGACCATACCGCGCTCGTCTGTGAGCTCTGGGCCCAAATATTCCCACAGGAGAGATGCAATATGGTCACAACAATTTTATAAAGAGCTAATGGGAATTTTGTGGTGATTCATCATAAAAAGACTTCTTGTCTTAACCAAGGGTTACATGTGAGATAAGGCTAACAGAATTATGAAGCCGATTGCGATTAGCTATATCAATAAGCTGAACTTTAGTATTTTTGACCCACCTTAGTAGGATTAATGTACATCTTTACATGTATTTGATCATTACATTGTCTTTGAAATGTTTGAAATATGTCTATTGAAATACTGTCAAATGCACTGACAAGCCTTTATGGTAAACTAAACTATATCAATGTAATTTCTATTAAAACTTGTATCTCATGTATTTAAATGAAATTATATGTTTGTATAATGAAGTTGCAATAAATGTAATATAGAACAAGACAGTTAAAATTATAATCAAGTACTTTGCATGTGCTTTAGTATGTTAGTTAACACATCAATTTAAAGCATGATAAAAATTATTAAAACAATGATTTAAAATGTACTTTAAAGTAAAACTTGTGGTTAAAAGAGACATAGTTATTTTATATTTCATTGTAATTATTTAAATAAGTACTGGGTAATATTAACATGTATTTATAGAGGGGTTTGGTTTGTATATATGCATGATTTACTGTTATTACTATAAGTACTACATCACATTAAAATAAAGTGTTACCAGACTTTTAATTTGGCATCATTACAAAGTGCACTTTTTTAAAGTGTATAAGAGTGTAGTATTCATGAATGTAGTAGTCTATTTTCTTTAAGTACACTTACGTTTTATTTTATTTACATTAAATTCTCTGCAGGTACAGATATTGAAAAATATGTGTTTAAGATTTGAAGTACACTGCACATTAAACACTTATTTTTCACCAAAGTGAGCAATGCATTTCAGTTCATTACATCCCTTTCCTAGTGGTAAATAGGCATCGGCTTAGAGTTCATCTCCTGAATGGGTTTCTACATGCTTATTTTCATCAGGAATTCTTCAGAACCTACTATTGAGGGAACATGAGAGCATGTCAGTGGCAAAAAAAGGGCTCTGCGAAACATATTCAGTACAGCAGGAAATCGTTGGTTCATTTGTTTTGGTTTGGACTGCAATAAAGTTACTCAAATGGGAGCTGGTGGATTCAGTTGTTAATGTTGAGGATATAAAAGACGTTTGAGAGATTTCAATCAGAAGACTCATAGTAGTGCAACTGTACGAGCCCACTATGATTGCTCTGGGAGGGTGTTTGTGTGTGTAAACACATGGACTGCATAAACAGAGTTATTGCACAGAGAGAAGGGTGGTATTTGGTGGATAAGGCTGAGTTTGTTCTTCAGTGAATATTTCACACTGTGGAAATGTGTTTCAGAGGGATGTGTAAAATCTAAAGACCTTAAGTGAAAACAGAGCAGAGGAGAGAAGTGCAAACACATGAACTTTACAGTAGCTAAGTTATCCTTTAACTTGCTATGTTTCTACTGACATATTATTATAGCAGATTGAAAACTGCCGATAAGCTTTACATTTCCTTATGGGAAATAGCTGTCACATATTTCACAGGCAGAAAAGATGGATAATGTTGATAAAGTTATTTTCGCAAAATAACCACATTTTTATATTGTATTGTATTGTATTATATTATATTAATTATATTATACTTTTATCATGTGAGAAGAAAGTGAAGATTGATATGAAAAGGGAAAGAGGAAATAGGTTAGAAATATTTGAATGCTGAATTCTGCAATTGACTAATCTGAATCAAGTATCACATGAGCCGTGAAATTAATACAATAACACAAATATAATACACTTTATTTTAAGGTGTCCTTCTTATAGTATAATTATACATTTGAGTGCTGAGCAATATACGGATAGCATTCGTTAACCTTAGTTAATGTAAATACATTAATAAGGTTAACCCTCTGGGGTCTGAGGGGGTTTTGGGGCCCTGGATAATTTTTGACATGCCTTGACATTTCTGCTAACATGAACAAACAATAAGCAATTTGATAGTTTTTATTAATCTTTGTTAATGTTAGTTAGTGCATTACTAATGTTGATGTTAACTTTGATTGTAATAAAATATTAGTAAATGTTGAAATTAATATTAAATGCTGAAGAAGTATTGTTCATTCTTAGTTCATGTTAACTAAAGTAGTTAACTATATAATATTAACTAATGAACCTTATTGTAAAATGTTACCAATTAATTGCATAGGGTTAGGATTAGGTTTGGTTTAGGGTTGCGTGCAATTATGCATAATTTATAGTCATTTATATAGAAACTTGTAATGTGTAACAAGGACACTGTAAAATAAAGTGTTACCTATTTGTGTGCATAAATGTATTTTTCTTATGTGCTTTATAGCAATGTTTTGTCCTGGTGTTACACAAGGGTTAATCATACAAGGAAATGCACCAGGTGTATATGAATAATATAGTCAGCATTTTCCCGTATGAAAGGAAAACTGGAATAAGAGATCAATTTAACTCATAAAACTAAAACTAAAGATACCAGACAAGGAATAATCTGTCAATAGGGGAAATAAAACTATAAATTGACCCAGATTTGACTAATTTTGATTGCAGAACAAGAATGTTTTGTACTTTCCCAACTGAAGCTGTCTAAATATGAGCTTTGGCTTCAAGATTGTCCTGTCACTGCTGAGTCATAACATAAATGAAGAAAGAAAACTAAAGATGCTACTGTAGAAGTGCAAATGAATAGACACCAAAAATATGTATTACTAATGTTATGATTTAAACATTAGTAAGACTTAACTTTTCATGTGATGGCATGTTCTAACAAGGCAGTATGTCTCATTTTGCTTTAGGAGCCAATAGAACTCACATTTCTCGCTTTACAAGCCAACAAATGGAGTCTATATTAAATTAAGCCTGATTAATTATATATTAAATCACTACAAACAAAAAAAACACACACACACCACACACACACACACACTAGTTATAATAATATAATAATGTTGATCCGAATTGGATGTAGTTTTCATTTAGGAGGAATAAAGAAATGTGTAATAGCGCCATTTAGGAAATCCCCTCATGCTGGTAATTGGTAAAGGTGACATACCATTGCTCATAAGAAAGAAAAGCTCAAGCCATCTGTGCAACCGTCTATATGTTTGTTTGAATACATGCCGTGGCGAGCATGTGAGCATGAGCAAGCAAAGCAAACCACTGATGCTTGATGAGGGAGAGTTTCCGTACTTGTGGGAACGCTGCCAATGAGGAAAACAGAGAGCCAAGATCTCGAAAGAAATGTGTCTGATGACACACGTGAGAATTTCCATGTCTCATGCACCATTTTTAACATCCATGCCCAGCCAAACTGGACAAAGTCATGGAGAGAGCAGCTATTTTTAAGTGAACATGAGATGGCTTGCCTGTTTTAGTCAATGAAGCAACTACAGATGCAGTTGACCATGCAGCAACAAAATAAAATCACTGAACACGAGTGAAGGCGACATTTACTGAGGAATCAGCAAATAAATTAGTCATGTAAAAAGAACCGATATGTTTCACAGAATTTTTTTCATATTTTTTTTTAATATTTTTTTTACATAGGCTATATGAATTATGTTGGGGAGAATGGGGTTAGTTGTCACAAGGGAAGTTGTCTGCTATATCTCAGAAAAAAATTGCATTAATCTGTATTAAAGTATAAAAGTATAATGTATGTATGTATGTATGTATATATATACAAAATGTACTGTACTGTAATTAATGACTTACTTTAATTTAATTTACTTTAATTACTGTACTGTAATTGTACTGCAATTAAACAATGATTAAATTGTATAATGTAAATTGTATATATAATCATTGTTTAATCACAGTACAATTTCCAAACAATTGTTTAATATCTTTGTATGTTATATGTTATACATTTTGTTTATGTGCTGAATGGCAGGTTCCTGTTCCACAAAAATTTTCCTGGCCAATTTGGTGGAAATGCTCATTATCTTTTTTTGTGGGCAAGACTTTAAAGTTTATACACATATAGAAATATAATTTAAAAAAATAAATATAATTTTAAAAAACATTCACTGCAGTAAACCGTGAGATGTCTAGTCATCTAATTAGCCTATGCCTAATGTTTTACCTTTTTCAGTAGAGCTTATGTATTTCCAGTTCCCTACTGGCCACAAGTGGCAAGACAGGAGTGGAGTGAGTCAGACTGATACCACAAAAATGAAACCAGGACCGACTGTCACACACTGCTGTCACACATGCTGTCACATACACTTTTGTTGTTGATTAAACAGACCAAGCCATATAAAATTACATTCATGACATCTTGAAATTATGAAAGGCATAAAATTCATACTGGGCTTTATTGCAAAATAAATGCAGACAGGGTGATCTTTTAAAAAGTGCTTATTTTGTGATATGATTTTCCAGCTTATTATGCAGCTATAGGCTACTAGACAGACAGAAGACAGACAGACAGACAACGAAGTAGATAGATAGATAGATAGATAGATAGATAGATAGATAGATAGATAGATAGATAGATAGATAGATAGATAGATAGATAGATAGATAGATAGATTCCAATTTCATATATAATTCCAATTTATATGAATTTGATTTCGTCTCAAAGTGACAAGAAAAACATGCTGGAAAACAAAAGCAGTATCAGACAGTATCGTTCTCAACCAAACCGGGTCTAGGCCATGGGAAAATGTCTGTCGGGGGCAGTTATCGCGACAGGTTACTGTAAATTAATCACATACTCTCTTGTTTTGCCTGTCGGTGAAACTGAAACATTTTTTTTGTCACTAGCTAAAAATACTCAAGCTGTGCTTTACGAGGCGACTTGACAATCTGTGGGAGCGGCGTACGGGAATGATGTAGCTCCGCCTACTGTATTTGTTTTTTTTTTTTTTTTTTTTTTTTTTTGCTCTTGAGCATAAAAAGTCGCTGGAGCACACAACGCAACCAGCACTCGTTCGCAGCTTCTGACGGCACACCATACATTTACAACAACAACAACAACAGCAACACTTGACTATGTCCGATACGCTTGGCGAAAGTCTATTACGGGTAAGTTAAACTGAGTTTACGTGTGTTTTGTTTGTCTTAGGGGACCGTGGCATAATTGCCAAACTGTGTGTTTCATCCTCCTAATTCACATTGTTATTATTTTACAGAATCTCATCAACCTGGGATTAGATGACACGTTTCCACAGCTATCCCGCCCTTTCTCATCGAAGAGCATCAGTTCCGAGCGGCTCGCTGATGGCATCTGGCCTGCGGACGCCTGGAACGACAGAGCGCCCTGTAAACCCCAGTTAAAAGCTGACCGATCCATGAGTCTGACCGACACCTTGAACAGAATGAAGCCCAACGACGTCCCCCCACCACCCGGGTTTCCTCCCCTGCAAACCCTACCTTCGAACCGGTACAAGACCGAGTTGTGCCGAAGCTTTCATGAGCACGGCAGCTGCAAATACGGCACCAAGTGTCAGTTCGCCCACGGCGAGAGCGAGCTGAGAGGGCTTTTCCGCCACCCCAAATACAAGACTCAAGCCTGTCGCACTTTCTACCAGTTTGGATACTGTCCGTACGGAAGCCGCTGTCACTTCATCCACGACAAAAACGCTATGCTCGAGATTGACCAGAACCCGCGTCTACTGCGTCAAAGCGTCAGCTTCGCCGGCTTCACTCGCAGCAACTCTCCCCCGACTTTATACGAGCCCCTGAGCTTCACCCGCGCACCCTCTGTCTCGCCTCCTCCCGCCGATATCTCGTCCCCCGTCTTCAGCGACTCCTCCCGCGACATGTTCCAATTCAGCCGTCACAGTAGCGGAGATATCCACAACAACCCGCCCTTCACGCCAGAGCCTCGGTCACGGTGTGTCTGCGGACACGGAAATAACTTCCAGGGCTCCAGCAACGGGCTATACATGAAGGAAGAGCGAATCAAAGCCAAACTGTGCCGCTTTTCCTCAGAAGACTCGCTGTCAGACCGCGAAAGTTACAGCAGCACCGGCAGCTCGAGCGGCTCCGAGTCTCCCACCTTCGACGCGTCCACGGGGAAGCGCCTCACCGTTTTCGCGCGGATGTCTGTGTCTGACTAAGGACTTCAAACGCGATTCCTTCTCAATCATTCAATCAGTCAACAAAATAATGTGCAACGAGTCTTAATACTGTTAATTTATTATTATTATTGTTAATAGTAGTATTATTATTATATAGCTACTTGTTAAAGGAGATTATTTTGATACCAAGCTGCCCTCCAAAGCCTAATAGCCTAGGCATTGATTTTATAATGGTGTATTATTATTGTCTGTGATATTGTCTTCCATTTGCTTTTGCTTTTCCTGCTTTTCAACGTTGTTTGGCAGTGAGCATTGCAGACAAGTGCCTTAAAATATCATAACCTATGCTAGTGGCATAAGCAGAGCTTGTGTCATATATATGTATATGTATGTATATATATATATATATATATATATATATATATATATATATATATATATATATATATATATATATATATATATATGTATATGTGTACATACCATATAGCTATCCAGTGTGTGAATTAGGGGGATTTGCTTTTTAAAAGAATTCCGGATGTTTTTGAGAGGGGTCAGATCGCCCAAATAATTTGCACCCTGTATATTTTAACCAACAATGTGACAAACTTGAGAAAAATGACCATACATTCACTCACAAAGAATGCACTTTACAAATCTATACTGGGAGAATGTTTCCATGTAGCATTTTAACCAAAGCATTATGATGTTAGGTACCTGTTTTGTACAAGAAAACTAAGAAACAAACCTAAAAAAAAAAAAACAATATATTTATATTGGACAAGACAAGCTGTCAAGTTAATGTTTGACAACCCTGGCTGGGTCCTTACTCAAGGAAACTTGTCTTATTTCAGGGACTGTACACAGTATTTCTGTAGAGTAGTTTGCTTCATTTGCAATGTTTTTTCTAATTGTATAGACCTAACTAATATATTTATTAAGTATTTATTGAAGTTATAGCAATGTATTTTTTACTTATTTATCAACACGTGTCACAGCTTTTAAGAAAATTTAAGAAGCATTGACACAAAATGATGGAAACGATTTCAATTGACCAAAATAATGTAATAAATGCAAATTGTGAAAAACAAATGTATTGTATTGTATTGTATTGTGAACTCCATGTCAGTTGCACCATACCACACAATCACAAGAATATGCCAGCAAAGTGTTCCTCATAACTGCTTACATTTCAAAATCAGTTCATCATTTTGCTAAGAAAAATGCTGTTTTGTAAATAGGAGCAGGATTAAGATTATATTTGGCATACACAGAGTTATTTCACACAACAACACAGATCTGACCTGCATCAGACAACTATGCATATAACAAAACAATGTCTGAAGCAATTGATAGCTGTCTTAAAGATTAAAATCGGTCCTGTGTCACAAATGAGGCCATCAGCTTCTAGATCTGTGAGTTGGCCAGTTTAATGGAGTGCAAGATCTTATCACAGACCAATGACATTGTCATGCAAAAGCCTACGCATTGCCTCCTTCTTACGTTGAATGTTACTAAAGAATTCATTTTGAAATGTTCGCAATATTTTTTGCTATAACCCTTCCTCTTTATATCGCTTGATGCTTGTTTTACTAACCGCAGCCTCACTAACATGTTCATAAACCAGTGCAAACATACAACAAGACATCCCATTATGTAAAAATCAGTTTATTGTGAAACCGGAATCAAATGACTTAAAATCATTTGCATATAGTGCTTTTAATAATCATTTTCGGAGCAGGTTTACAAAGTATAGCATCATACAACACTCACCCACCCTTTACCAAACTCTGGATTTGTTCATATAATGAAAGTCAATGGGGTCCAAATGTATATAGTTGGACCCCATTGACTTTGACATGAGGTTGAATATTACTAAACTGAATGAACTGAATAAACTGAATAAACTGAACCCCATTGAACAACGTGAGGGTGAGTAAATGTTGACAGACTTTTTCTTTTGTTGTGAATTAACCCTTTAAATCACCATCCATTGGTTTCACAGACAAGGCTTAAGACTAGTCCCAGACTAAAATGCATGTTTGAGCTTTAACTGAAAGACACTTGCACTGACAATTTTTAAAATATGTCACTTCCTTGTTTCTTCTTAAGATGCACACCAGTAATATATATTTTTTCTAAGGCAAGTTTATAAAAGCTACTTAAATGTCATAATTGAACTAAAGCCTAATCCTGGCTTAATCTAAGCCCTGTCTGAAACCAGGCCCATATCGGAAATCTATGACACATATGTAATTTCTTTGACATGTCTGTCCAACCCCATCTCACAGCAATTCGTACGAATTTTAAGTGGCTAATTCATACGACCTCACTCGTACTAATTAGTACGATTTTGCTAAATCCTACATATTTTACGAGTTGCCCAATTTGTATGAATTCGTATGAATGACCTACCCCTGACCCCGCCCCTAAACCTAACCATCACGTGGGCTTAGACAAATCGTACAAGTGAGGTCGTACGAATTAGTCACCTTTTAATCATTCATACGAATTTGTACTAATTGGTCGTGAGATAGCGCTGTCACATTATCAAACTTGAGATTGAAATTTAGCACTATTTAGGACTAGCTTAAGCCTTAAGAAACTAGGGAATAGTATACAGTCAGTGGTTGCTGTTTTATTCTCTGTATAGTAGTATTTATATTGTTATACAGGACATATTAAATCTACTGTGTGAGTGGAGCTTTCATATACCGAACATACATATAGTGAAAGACCCCACCTCTGTGATCCATCCTTAATGTTCTGAGCTAAAAACACTACAAATACTCACACCTCTCGACTTATCTATCTCCTGATAAGGTTAAATATTATATATATATATATATATATATATATATATATATATATATATAATATATATATATATAATATATATATATAAATACCACTATAACTCAAAATAAACATAACAGTGTCATGTGTGGGAAGATGGCACTTTAAGATATCACATGTCACACTTTGTCCGAAATGAGGAAGTGTGGGCCCTGCCAAATGCCACAGGAAAATCTGATCTAATTGACAAAAAATACCAAGTACCATTTCCATAATAGTCTCTAGTTCTTTGGGTAAGTTACGGTTAAAATTGGTGGTGTAGAATCCATTGTCACGTTTAAGAGTTAAAAGAACTTTATAGTCTATTACGCTACTCTCGTCTTCTCAGCCAGAACACACACACAGGATGTGTAACCATAACAACAGTGTCAGTCCAGTAAAAGCAAATAACCAGACGAACACACACACATGGCTTGTCCTCTCCTTCTCTCTTCTTTTCAGGACACCATTGGTGCGCTTGACACAGCAAACAGTGGCAGCTGTTGTACAGCGCAGTAAAGCCAGGCCTGCAAATTGCAATAACAGTGAGTAGCTTGTGATTACATCACTGTGTACTAATGCTCCTGTACTTTGACAGCTCTCCCTGGGTAGAAAAGAAGCTTATTTAACCAGCTCAGAATGTACACCCATCTAATTTTAAAAGGGAGTTTCATTAAAAGTAACATTTCATCAACAGGTTTGCTTTGTAATCGTTTTTAGTCATCTGTGACTAAAGTACAAGCACAGAACTCTAAAATGAATGTAATGTCCAGCAAACCAACTGCACTCGCTTTTTCAGCTCCTCTAGACGTGTTACTTTTAAAGAACATAAAGAAAACACACTGTTCTCCAAATAGAGACAACGGTTTCGATGAGGAAGTAGATAGTTACAAAAGTCCACACATAGCTTCTCAAACGCCCTTTGTCACTAACACTGACAGATATAGGCTACTATATTTCTGGTGTTATCAACACACTTTTATGATACAGTTCATATATATCTTTTAGTGTGTTTCCTTGATCAAACCACTTTAGGACATTGAGTGGGACACGTACCCCGCAAAATTCAGAGTCATGTCAAAGTCATTTATTGTCATGTGTACAAGTTTGCAAGTACACTGAAAAACTTATTCAATGCTACTCCACAGACAAAATACAGTAAACCTCACACGTACACAAAAATATACACAGAACTTACAAAATAATTGCTTGGAAATAAGACAAGAGAAACAAGACAATAAGTGACATAAGACAATAAAGTGACAAAAGTGATATTAAAATGGTTAACCAAAGCTGAGGTTTTAATTTGGGAATGATTACATCTGGGAAATCTGAATCCTAAATGTTTGGTAACGTTTAGATACCAAATAAGATTCATACTGAGTATTTAAAACGATTAAATTGAAATTGAATTAAACAGCAACATACAGAAAGGCAATGAGGAAGTCTCACAAGCTGAAACAACAAAAGAAGGAAGTGTAGAGACCAACAAATAGTTACCATGGGGTTACAAAAGCAACAAACCTAAAGTCAGACTATCTGATCTAAAACGTGATTGACGTGACATTCATAATCTCTGAACCGATAGCATTAGCTATAACATAACTGTACCGTTTTAGACTCTTGGACTATAAATGCGTAAGCCATTATTCAAAGCAAAACCCATGATTGAATTTGTTTCTGGTAAGTTACCCGTCCACCCCATTCTATCAATGTTTAACAGACCGTAGTGTTTTATAAAGCACTCTAACCTTTCACCTGTTTCAAGACACACTACAATGACTGTGTTAGTAACCGCCAGGATCGTACGTCTAATGTTTAACCTGCCTGTTGCAATACGTTTGTGTTCAATGAATAAATAATGGATAGAAGTGTCAAAGAACTGTTAATGTTCCATCCGTTACATTTTATAAGCTTGCCATGAAAATGACTATTAAAGTGATTGAGAACAACAGTGGCCTTAAAAGGAATATTCCGGTCTGGGATCAACATAAAAATGAAGCTCAATCAACAGCATTTGTGGCATAATATTGATACCACAAAAAAAAAAAAAAAAAAGATCTCTTCCCTCATTTTCTTAAAATAAATCAATAATCATGAGGCACTTATACAAAGGAAGTAAATGGAGCCAATTTTTCAGAAGTGTAAAGCTCATCATTTTTCAAGCCCTTTAAAATCTGGGAGAACTTGCATATTATTGGAGCTGTAAAGTTTTACGGTGTACAGTGTTGCACTGTCATGAAATGAAGTTGTAAAATTGTGTATAACTTCACAGAGAAGAGGTTTTTTTTCACTGAAGTTGTTTTACACTAAAGTCATATTAACACCAGTGCTGTCAAAACGATTAATCGTGATAAAACGTAAAAATGTGTATATAAGCCTGTGTGTGTGTGTGTGTGTGTGTGTGTGTGTGTGTGTGTGTGTGTGTGTGTGTGTGTGTGTGTGTGTGTGTGTGTGTGTGTGTGTGTGTGTGTGTGTGTGTGTGTGTGTGTGTGTGTGTGTGTGTGTGTGTGTGTGTGTGTGTGTACATATATTTACGAGCTTTTATGTTAGATGTGAGTAATCGTGACTAATTGCGATTAATTGCGATTAAATGTGATTAATTGTGATTAATTGCGATTAATCGATTTTACCTCACTAGTTAACACACATATTTTTTTGTGTGTCTTGTGGCTATACTGTTGAAACAATGAGTATTTTAGCATTTACAGATTCACTTTCATTGTAACCCAGGCTGTTGCTAAAGAAAATGATGGATAAGTCTAATTATTTTTGTGGCAATAAACATCATCCCAGAAATACAGTCTAATAAACTTGTCTTGAACCCGGGCTAGTTCCTTTAAGATGAACAATCAGGTTGTAGATGATATTCTGTTTGCAGGAAGTCCTAAGAGGGGTTTCACATTATCCATGTGATTTCAGATTTTCAAGGTGTGCTGTAAAGTCTCAGCAGGGGCAAGGTTAAGATTGTGGAAATTGCATTTCTTGTTCAAGTAGCATAAAGGGAATTGCACAACTCGGCTCTGTGCAGACGTGCGCAGCGTCATGGAAACGCATCTGGCTTTTATTCTGCCTGTGCTAGTTGCTGTCTAAGCCTGTCAAGGATTTGCCTGCCAAGAACAATACGAGGTCAGATCCCAAGCAATGAGTGTGGAAGGAACACATATGAGGGCCGAGTGAGAGATTGCTTAAATCACAGTCGGTCGCTGCCAAATGTCTTGCATCTGTGGTAAAGTATTCTCGCTCCTGACTGGAGGGAGTGTTTCCATTTTGAACGTTTCAATCCTATGAAAACTTCCTGTAAAACACACCTATTTTAGGAAAACTGAATTAAGCACTTGAGTTGTATCAAATGGGATATTATGAGTATTCCGTTTGTATTTGCGAATCTTATATGCTACAATTTCGGATCGTCTTTACGTAATATAACACCACACCCTGACATGGCCAGAGGGTAAAAGTAAAAGTTATTATTAAGAGTGGGTTTTTCCCTCTTCTCTCCCCTAACTGTCTACGCTTTTGCGTCACAACCAAGCAGGACCTCTCCTCTCTGGCTGCTGGGACGGGCTCTGCTAGAGTAAGGAATGTACCAAAGAGAGAGCATGTCTATAAAAGGAAGGCACTTCCACCACTCGGTGTTGACGTCAGTCGGCAACTATTTCCCTCTTTTCCTTCACTCTGCTTTCAGACTGAAATCAAGGCCGTATGAACCATCTGCGCTTCTGCTTCCTGTTCCTTTTTTTTTTTTGCAAAAATATATTTGGACCTATGTGTCATAATACTTACCTAAACTAATACGACACGAAAGCAATGATATACATTTTTTGTTTTTTACTTAGAAAACTTAATTTAACATGTTCTGTAAATCTGCTTTTTCATCACTTAATGGAAGATGAAATGATGAACACCATTTTATTTTATTTTTTTGCAAAAATATTTTCGGACCACAGAAGTTATTTATAAATGATAGTGGTGGTCTTTATTAAAACAATATAAATATTTTTAGTATATCTGTATATTTGTATATCTTATTATTATCAATAGTAATGGTGATAATAATTATTTCTTATTTATGCATATTATCTATGTATAAAACACTTTGGTGTACCAAAATAATAAGTAAAAAAGGAAATCTCTCAATTATCTGTTTAATAATGTACAGAAATAAAATATAATAATAATAATAAAAGTTACAATAAATGTAATCTCTTTATAAAACCATCAACCTGTTATACGTGTTATGTGTCTTCTCTTATATCATATTATCATAGTAATCATAATTTCTGCCAAATGTACCACCCAAATTTGATAGTTCCCTTTAACTCAGGTGATTTGTTATTAGCCACAGATGTCATCAACGATATGTTTGTAGGATGTGTAAAATAGTATTTGTTTTGCCAAAAAATCAACATTTATACTGAAATACAAGCACATTAAGCAAGCAACGTATTTCACAAAGAGAAGTTTGTTAACTTTCCAATATAAACCCAGAACTATTCAAAATGACAAGACGTATTTGGACACATTCTGATGGTCAAGCGTAATATATGAACCTTCATCTGTGGTTATTTACTCTACTCAGATGTAAACCTAGGAAATGACTTCATGCACAACATACGCTTTCGACTAGTTAACAGTAACATCATTCATCTGGTTTTGATGTTTTGTTGTCTAAAATAATGCATGACTATGCCTCAGTAATACATAATTAGTGATGAATGAACTGGTAATTAGCTTAATTAAGTAGAAAAATGGAAGGTTATGACTGCAGTATACTTGCAGACAATACTTATGTATGATTCTTCAGACATTTATGAGTCAATCAGTTAATTTAGTCATGCCATTTAATTATTCTTTACACCAGTATATGTTCAACTTCATCTGTGGTTTCTTTGCTCAGACGTCTGTGTGAACCTGAGGAAATGACTTCATGCACTAAATCTTTCAACTGTTTAACAGTAACATACTGCAGGTGCCAATTGGTTTTCATGTTTTGTTGTCTAATATAATGCAGTTCATTGTCTTAAGTTTTAAAATACGTTTTGGTGGGCCACAATCATCTTTAATGAAGTTAAACATGTTGTACATCTTGTGTGAACAAATTGACAACTTTGCAAATATACTATTCTATACAAATACTGCTTGTTATGTGACTACGCCAGAAACAAATACAGGAACATTTGTAACAAAGAAAATAATGTGCGTAAATGAAAAAAGAGAAAAAAATCCAACTGAGAAAGATAACAGTGAAAATACATGAAAACATTATCTTCTTTGCATAAGACCTCAGTGTTTGACACACTTGTGGATGTGTACGTCATGTTCTTTGTGTAAAAGAACAAAGCAGTGAGTTGGTCTAAATATAAAAGAACACATGTTGTTCTCTGTCTCAAATGTACAGAAGTTCGGTTTCTTCCTGTTTCAGGTTCCCTTGTGAAAGATAATGATTGAGTTCTACGTCTTTTGCTTCCAGAATTTTTTTACAAGAAATGAATAAAGGCTGTTTATCTCAGTCATTCATTGTGAAGTCTTGTCTAGTGTAAGACTGCAATTCGGTTATGTATCTTGGTTTTTTGATCTTCTGCCTGGTTTTATTGGTTTCCTCTGTTTTTGCCTGCATGACCCTGTTATTGTTTGGGTTAGCCGGTGTTTATGACCTTTGCCTGTTTTCAACTACAATTGTGGATTACCCTTTCAATAAAACTGCATTTGAACCCTTTGCCTTTGTGTCTCGGAGCAGTTTGTTACACTATAAAACATGACAATATGTCTCAGTAATGATTACTTAGTGATGAATCAACTAAAAGCTTAACAACTAGAAAACTGGCAGGAAGGTTATGACTGCAGTATACTTTACAATACTCATGTATGTTTCTATATATATATATATATATATATATATATATATATATATATATATATATATATATATATATATATATATATATATATATATATATATATATAATATATATATTAAAAATAAAAAATAAATATATTATATATATATTTTTACAATTTCTAAAATTTTATATATATATATATATATATATATATATATATATATATATATATATATATATATATATATATATATATATATATATATATATTAATAGTTTATTAATTAACTGAACGTAATCCAAATGAACATAAACAGCTAATAAATAAAAACGCTTGTATAACAGTATATTGGATTCGTGCAGCTCTTAAAGTGACAGCAGCCGATTATTCCTGCTGCACTGCTGTCTGCATTTTAATGTTAATCAAACAAAAAAAGACAACAAAAAAAAGGCTCACTATTTGATTATGTAGAAATAGACCCACTAGTATAACTTAATCCAATTGTTATTTTATTTATTTTTACTTTTAAAAAATAACAAAAGTTCACATAAGAGAGCAAGTGATAAATATGTGACCCTGGACCACAAAACCAGTCACATGGGTCCATTTTTGGAAAATCATAAATAAGCTTTCCATTGATGTATGGTTTGTTAGGATAGGACCATATTTGGCAGATATACAACTATTTGAAAATCTGGAATATGAGAGTGCAAAAAAATCGAAACATTGAGAAAATCGCCTTTAAAGTTGTCCATTTATGTTTGCGATTGTGCTGCATTCACAAAAATAAATGTTTTATATATTTACGGTAGGAAGTTTACAAAATATCTTCATGGACATGATCTTATATACTTTTTTGGCATAAAAGAAAAATCGAAAATTTTACCCATACAATGTATTGTTCAGGTATCACACACAAACACAACAACCACACACACACACACACACACACACACACACACACACACCACACACACACACACACGCACGCACGCACGCACGCACCACACACACACACACACACACACACACACACACACACACACACCACACACACACACACACACATATAATTGCCAGTCAAAAACCCATGTGCTCCATCCAGATTGTTTTGCTGAGGCATGAGAAACAGCCTTTCAGCATGAGACATGGAAACCAGCCTCAGCATATGGCCAGATGGTCAGACTTCAAACAAGTAATTACAATCTTGTTTATGTTGAGTCTAAAATAAGTTCCCTTTAGGGTATTCTGAAATACTGCACATGACATTGCAAGAGTATGGCGGTGAACAATTCCTCTTTATGGCCACTGAGGCTGGGTATTTGAACAGGTGTGTGAATTTTGAGAGGGAAGTGCATGAATGTGAGCAGAGTTTGAAAGGCCCACTCTCCGCAGACGCTCTCCTCCTCGCACACAGAGGTGTTTTTTGCAGGCAAGGGCAAATTCCTTTCCACTGCTCTGAAAATGACCCGTCGTTGAAATAACCTGCCATCATCAGATGATAGAAAATGAATGATGAGATTAAGTATTATTACAGATTGTTTCAATGGGGAAATGTTTTAGTTTTAAATATTGCTCACTAAAGTTGTTGTTTTGTTATGTGGTTGCTAAGGTAGGCCTATTCAGGGTGGTTGTCAGTGTATTGCTATGCAGTTGCGAATATAGTTGTAGTGGTTGTTAGTGTGTTGCTATGCAGTTTCTTGGATGCTCAGAATGGTCGCTAGTGCATTGCTATGTGGTTACTAAGGCAATCTGAGTGGCTTTTTTTATGTTGCTATGCGGGAGCTAAAATATTCAGGGCGGTTGAAGTGTATTGCTGTGCATTTGCTAAGATAGTTTAGTGGTTGTCAGTGTGTTGCTATGTGGTTGCTAGGATGCTCAGAATGGTTGCTAGTTCATTCCTATGTGGTTGCTAAGGTGATTTGAGCGGCTGTTTGTAAGTTGTTATGTGGTTGCTAAGTTATTCAGGGTGGTTGTCAGTATATTGCTGTACAGTTGCTAATATAGTTGTAGTGGTTGTTAGTGTGTTGCTATGTGGTTGCTAGGATGTTCAGAATGGTTGCTAGTGCGTTGTTATGTGGTTGCTAAGGTGATCTGAGTGGCTGTTTTTTAAGTTTTATGCGTTTGCTAATTAATAGTTGTAATTCAGGGTGGTTTTCAGTGTATTGCTGTGCAGTTGCGAAGAGAGTTGTAGTGGTTGTTAGTCTGTTGGTATGCAGTTTCAAGGGTGCTCAGAATGGTTGTTAGTGCATTACTATGCAGTTGCTAAGGTGATCTGAGTGGCTGTTTTTGTATGTTTCTATGTGGTTGCTAAGGTGCTCAGAATGGTTGCTAATGTATTCCTATGTGTCTGGTAAGGCAATCTGAGCGGCTGTTTGTAACGTTGTTACGCGGTTGCTAAGATATTCAGAGCGGTTGTCAGTGTATCGTTGTGCAGTTGCTAAGATAGTTGTAGTGGTTTTAAGTGTGTTACTATGCAGTTGCTAGGATGTCCGGAATGGTTGTTAGTGCATTGCTAGGCAGTTGCTAAGATAGTCATAGTGGATAAGTATAGTGTATAGGTTTTACAGTGTGTGTACTATGTGGTGTTGGCTAGGATGTCTGGAATGGTTGTATTAGTGCATTGGCTTAGGGCTTTGTATTGCCTTCAAGATATTCAGAGCGGTTGTCAGTGTATCGTTGTGCAGTTGCTAAGATAGTTGTAGTGGTTTTAAGTGTGTTATGGTTCTAGATGTCGGAATGGTTTTGTGCATTGCTAGCAGTGAAGATATCTGGATGATGTGTGTGTTTAGTGTGCGCTTTGGGCTGATGTCGGATGTTGTTATGCATTCTAGGCGTCTAAGTATAAGCGGTTGTGTGTATCGTTGTGGTTGCTAGTATGTAGTGGTTTGTGTTTACTATGTTCAGGATGTTCGGAATGGTTGTTAGTGCCTTGCTATGCAGTTGCAATAGTCATAGTGGTTGTTAGTGTGTTGCTATGCGGTTGCTAGGATATTTGGAATGGTTGTTAGTGCATTGCTATGCAGTTGCAAAGATAGTCATAGTGGTTGTTAGTGTGTTGCTATGCGGTTGCTAGGATATTTGGAATGGTTGTTATTGCATTGCTATGCTGTTGCTAAGATAGTCATAGTGGTTGTTAGTATGTTGCTATGCGGTTGCTAGGATATTTGCAATGGTTGTTAGTGCATTGCTATGCTGTTGCTAAGATAGTCGTAGTGGTTGTTAGTGTGTTGCTATGTGGTTGCTAGGATGTTTGGAATGGTTGTTAGTGCATTGCTATGCTGTTGCTAAGATAGTCATAGTGGTTGTTAGTGTGTTGCATGGGTTGCTAGGATATTCTGGAATGTTGTTAGTGCATTGCTATGCTGTTGCTAAGATAGTTGTAGTGGTTGTTAGTGTGTTGCAATGTGGTTGCTAGGATGTTCGGAATGGTTGTTAGTGCATTGCTATGCAAGTTCCGTCAAATTGTGTTGGTAACGACGGATCTTACAACCATTGTTGGCTTCAGGAAACACACCCCTGGGTAGTAGCTAGATAGTTTACTAACTTGCCCAAGTAAGACGAGCCCACTCATGAATATTTCTTATTATCACCAGGTCAAAAAAGGTACAATTTTGAAAACTCCGAGCCCAAAATGTAGGCAACATGAATAATGATGTTTGCCTTAGAAATCACCCCTAATAATAATAATAAAAGGGAAAATGGAAAGACTAGAGCAAAAGAGGCTGTTTGAAGAAACCCTGAAAAAAAGTTGGTCCACTGGAGTCCACACTTCTAAAACAATCATCCAGTCAAGCCTTTTCAAACAAAAGAACCTCTGATTTAAACCACCTGACACGGTTCCACTCAGTGGTGGAGCGACTGTAACCTCCGCAACAGCAGCGTGACTCTGCTTACCTTTTTCCACCTCAGAAGAGCAAAACTATTCCATTCTAGCGGTCACAACAGTATTTGGCAATGAGAGAGGAAACGTCTGAGGAAACAGTGAAAAAAAAACAATCTTTAGAAAACCAAGAGGGTCTCAAAGGAAACTTTCAGACGTTTTTTTTTTTTTTTTTTTGTAAAATTGCATAGACTCTATTGAGCACAGGAAGTTTGCCTGCCAAAGGGAGTGCATACAATCCTGAGATAATACATTGCCTATCTAGGGAATTTCAGATCCTTTGCTGAATCAGCACAGGTTATTGTCAAACTCATATCGTAAAAACTGGCCTAGACAAGACTGGCATTATCTGTCAAATTAGGTTACGCCTTTAGATACAAAGGTTCTCATGAGAAAAAAAGTCATATAAGATCAGCATTGTGGTATCCGTGCTTTGCATTGGCATCCAATAGTGCCTTGCCACAACGTGTCTTCGACTGATGTCAGTATATCCTACGTCTGCGTTCACATCAGGTGTGAGGTCACACTACGCTTCCTTTACTCAGTTTACTCTCGCCTTGTTTACACAGACAGCCCCCTAGTCAAAACACAACAATTATTGCTAGGCAGCATGCTAGCGCTTGCAACACTCGCTTGCACAATTTCTCAGAAACCAGGTCAGTTCTTTTTCAGGGTTTATTTTTTTTCTCTCGGGAACCTGATTAGGTGTAATGTTTGAGGAAGGCTTGCGCAAACGCTGAGGGAGATTTCCATTCAAAATAATAATGATAATAATTACTTTTACATTGTTACTGTGTTCATTTCATGTCAAAAATGTAAAGCCTGAATAAGCAGATTTGCAGAAATATATATATTTTATTTCACTTAGTTTGTTAATGTAATTACATTTTATTTAAATAATTTAAATATATTTTAAATATATTCATATTAACAGTATAAATATATTTTTATTTGGCTGTATTCTTATCTTAATTAAATTAATAGTTGATTAAAAAAATAGATGTAAATATTTATAAAAATAATTTAATACAAGTATTTATACATAGGCTACATAAATTCATTTATAATTACTTTATTTATTCATTGTACTAATTAATAAATAAAAATCTGCCTCTATGGGAATGTAACAAAGGGGTGTCCTGACTTATGCACCCTGTATTGTAAGAAGAACATTTATTTATTTACGATACATTATTTAGTCATGTCCTTAAAGGTTGGATTTTTCCTTATTTTTTTAATTAAGGCATTAAGATTTTGTATTCCTCTTTTTAGTCAACTTTAGCTTGGGTGTGTTCACTTATGCTAAGCACTGTATATATATATATATATATATATATATATATATATATATATATATATATATATATATATATATATATATATATATATATATATATATATATATATATATATATATATATATGTATGTATGTATGTATGTATGTATTGGGAATATTTAAGTGAGGCACATGAGTGCAAAAGAAGAAGAGTTACTATTTCATTCAATTGATGTAATAGGCCTATACATTTAATTAAATACTCATAATAAATATATTAATATAAACAGAATAAAAAATGTATACAGTAATTGACTGTTTTCGTCATGTGCAACATTAAATAAATACATGAACAAACATTTAGTTATTTTAATAAATGTGTTATAAAAAAATAGTAGTCATTTGACTGCATTCGTCAAATGAAAAAATAATTAATTTATTTATTGTACTAATGTAGTGTCTACTGTGAATATATCCCAATATATATTGCATATGCATATATATATAAAGAATATTAAATAAAATAGACAATATAAAACACCTTGTCTGACTATCAAACTTAGTACATAATTCAACCGTCATTTTCTATGAGGAGTTTTCTGTTTAAGCGCTAGCACACACAAACATGTTTTCACACAGTGGATCGGGAACACTGAATTGTGCAATTTTCAAGTCAGTTTGTGAAGCCTAGGCACTGGGACAAATCCACACATGCAGTGAAATGTGATTGGAAGCCTGGCTGCTTTAAAAACACACAGACCTGTCTCTGGCTGCCTCTCTCCTCTCACTCTCCCTTCGTCTACTTCTCTGCTCTCTCTTCCATCACCTCGTCTCTCTCCTCTCCGTCTCTTCTCTCTCTCTCTCTCTCAAAGCGCTTTCGTCAGCGTGTGTGTGTGTTTCTGAAACACATGTGGGATGTGGAGAGCTGTGACAGGATCACAAAGAGTGCCATTCAGCCCAGAGAGGCTCTGAAAACAGCAGCTCTCCTCCATCTGTGGCCTTATTTCCTCTCCCTCACTGCACCTCACACAAAACAAAGAAAACCTCGAAGATTACCACACTTTGTTTCTCAAGAGGAAAAGGCATCAAGATCCACATGTTTTGTTGAGGTTCCTTCCCAACCCCCTTCCTCTTTCCATGAGTTTTGCACACAGTGGTGTCCCGTGATTTGTAGTGAGGGCATTTCAATATTTTCCAACTCAGCAAATTAAAATCATACAATAATATCAACTATTAACATAGCAATTTTAACAATTTGTTCATTCATTCCATTTGAATTTTGCATGTTTTAAATTTAATTTAAATTGTGTATTTAACTTGAATATGTATTGCTAAATAAATAAATACATTTTACTACACATAACAGGGTCAAGCTACCAATACGGGGTAGGTTTTGAAAAAAGCATGGTAAGTTTTGTGGTTACTGTTTTTTTTTACAACACATATCACAGTAAAACTAAAGTGACTGTGGTAAAACAAATGTTGAGATTACTGTGCTTTTAACTATATAATACCACCGTCGAAGAGTTCAAATATTTGAATGCAGCACATTTTTGTCAGGTTTATTAGCCAGATAAGACAGATATATGTGGTTAAAGGAATCTTTGTGCAGAGGGAGAGAGTTCAAACTGACCTCTAAAACATCCTGTTCAGTTACTCAATCAGCTGTGTAGGGGGTTTTTCTTTTTCTTTCTTTTTTTAAATTCACCTCTGTTTTGTAAGTCCTCGAACATGTTCTAAAAGTGTGTCTTTTAAAGTAGCATAATGAAAAAATGTTTTTCCCCTGCCTCTCAAACGACGGCAGCTGAAATAATTGGCGCGTTTCCAAAAACATCAGAAAGTGAAAAATGTCCGTCCCCCTTGTTATTTAAAACAACACCCTAATAAAACATTACGGAATACCCAAACTGTTTTATGGGAAAGAATAGTTTTGTTATGTGAATGGTCCTTTCAGAAATCTCAACTGGAAATCACGCGATTCCTACATTCTCTCAATTTACTGATCCTTTTGCATATTTCTGCAATATATATGTACAGTTGGGGTCAGAATTAATGGCCTGGTAAATATGATATAAATAAATCTGCATTGTTTATCATTTTGATCTTTCATTCAAAAAATGTGCAAAAACTGCCTCTGCTCGAAATCTTATAATGGGCCGTGGTTGGATTTTCCATCAGGACAACGGTCCAAAACAAACATCAAAATCAACACTGGTCACTGAGCACAAAATGAGGCTTCTTCCATGACCATCCCATCCTAATAACAGGGAGCCAATAATTATGTCCAGGGTGTTTTGGAGAAAAGCATTTATTTCATAATGTGATTATGGCACTTCCTCTTTTCCGATGGACTGGATCTGCTTAAAGTAGGAAATGAAGCAAGCAGCAAAGGGAAGCGAGACCAATTGTGACATTAATGAAAACATGACATGTTTTTTTTCTCTCTCTCGCTGTCGTAAGGTCCGGCCCTCTGTCTAAATTTGTATACTGTTGCAGTTCAGGCCTTCCTGGGGGAACTTATGAACATTATAAAACATGATGGGGAATGCCTAAACATAAATGATTCTAGTCCAACCAGTAAGTCAATATACAATATAATTACTTTTCTTGTAATATGAACTTTTCTATTTCAATATGTTTGCTACTTCAGCTGACTGACGGCTTCCTGTCATGAGGAAGGTGATCCGGATTTCACCAAGTACAACATGTTCCTGGATCAACATTTTTGTTGATCCTGGAACAACATTCCACTCAACCAATCAGATTTAGGCGACGAGTTTACAGTTTATGTCAAGTTTAGGCTTACAACCAGGGTTAGCATCAGTGTTATCCACGTTTATTGATAAGATTTTAGGGATAAGATATGGGTAGGAGTAGGTTAGGGCTAGGGCAACATTTTCTGAAGGAATGTTGTTCCAGGATCAACGAAATATGTTGATCCAGGAACATCGCTTACTTTGCAAACTCATGATTGAACAGGAAGTACTGTTTCAGCCATAGAGGATGAAATATAATAGACTATATGATAGAACACTGTGTTACAAACTATTTACTAATATGAGGAGCATTGAGCACTTTACAGTTTTTCTCAGTCGCTTTGGTGCATTTCTCAAATCATCCTTAATATTTGCTAAGAAGTATGTGCATTCTCAAAACAATCGCAAAAGCCTGTAACTTACTCAAAATATTTATTTCATCTCTTAAAAGTATTTATGTCAATGAACATATCAGTGTCATCAGAATGAGAAGTCCTTGTGTCATTGTTCACAAGCTGTTGCCAATAAAACACTGCACTCTGTTAGTATATACCTGATGTAAACTATGGCAACAGTTACTATGAAATGTACAAAGCTGCGCTTCTTCTGTATGCCATATAGCCATTTCAAAAGTACAAATTTACACACTACTGTATATGAGTTATTGATAGAAAGAGACTGGAAAGGATTCACAGTTACACTTTTACTAGTGGTCTGACAAAAAAACACAGGAAAGACCCCTTAGGCAGAACTTTGCTTTTGCATAAAGCACTGTATGGTTCAAATTGAAGGTTGATGAGATTTTCATGAGAACTACATTCTCTTCATTAGTGAAAGTCAAGATTCACCTACACAATTCATCAACTAAATAGCATTAAACAAAAAGTCTAATAGCAATGTGTAGAAAATATGGTTGACCGTTTATGACAACTAGATCAACCATTCTGCATTAATGACTTGGATGTTTTGAGGGGTAAGACTTGTACAGAGACCTATCTAATACATTTTGAGCAACATGGCATTAGCAACTGATTATGTAGGAAACCGCAGACAATTTTACATAATCAATTGCATGAATGTACCAAAGCAATCACAACTTGTTTAAAATAATGAGAAACATTATAATGATGTGCACAAGTGACAAGATGATGTAAAGGTTGAACAAGTAGTTTAGAGAATTTCATTTCTGATCTGAGAAATGCACCAAAGCGACTGGGAAAAACTGTAATAATAGAGAATGAATAATATTTGTATACATGGGTGCTTTTATATGACTCTACTGACCTCTGCTGGAAATTTGGTTGTATAAATCTGAAAAGTGGAAGTATTTAAATTTTGCAAAGGTTCAATCCATGCATTTTACTTTCTTTCTTTAGTGGAGCAGAAAAGATGATGTAGCCTATAGTAAAACATGACCCTTTTACTGAGAAAAAGATCGATGGTGACTGAAGTTATCAGTCTAACATTCTTTATAACATCCTTTTTATCTAATCTTATACTGTCTGCTACTGTGTAGAAGTTTGGGGTCAGTCAGATTTTTTTTTTTTTTTTTTTTTCATAAAAGACACATTAAATTGATCAAAGCAATAAAGACATTTATGTTAAAAAGATTATATAAAAGATTTTATATTTCAAATAAATGCTGTTGAACTTGGCATAAAACTGTTTTCAACATTGATAATTAAATGTTTCCTGAGCACCAAGTTAGCAAATTACAAATGATTACAAAGTAAATTATGTTATTTAAAACATATTTTAAAAATACAAAAAATAAAAGTCTTTTAACCTTCAAAACCTTCTGAACGAGAGTGTATATTTAGGACAGAAAGTCAAACCAATTTTTTGCTGGCTAATTCAAAATGCATTAAAAGCGATTAATGTCTTTTAAACCAATACATTTATCTCTTCATCAAACTGCAAACATGGGAAAATATTTTTTATGGCCAGATAAACTATAAAACTACAACATATAAAACACACGTGACAACTTGTCCCAACCTTTTGGTTCTCTCTTTTAATGTAGCTGATTCTTGTTTAATGTCTCCTTTTAGTGGTTTATAGAGTTTATATCTTTAAGTTGGTTAAATAAGAAGACACAAAACCATTAGTTTACAACAAAATGAAAATACTGTCATAATTTACTCACCCTCAAGTTGTTCCAAACCTGTATTCGTGTCTTTCTTCTGTTGAACACGAAAGAAGACATTTTAAAGAATGTTGGTAACCAGACAGTTGACGGCACCCATTGACTTTCATAGTAGGAAAAAATAAAAAAATGGAAGTCAATGGGTGCCATCAACTGTCTGGTTACCAACATTCTTTAAAATATCTTCTTTTGAGTTTAACAGAAGAAAGAAACTCATACAGGTTTGGAAAGACATGAGGGTGAGTAAATGATAACAGAATTTTTGGGTGACCTATCTCTTTAAAGGCCAAAAATGACAATCAATTAAAAAAAAATAAAAGTTTTGACGTATAGTTATTTAAATCTAACATAGAAGGCTTTTTACTTAATGTAAGTCACATATATCATCCAAACATATTTCGTCAAATGATTCCTTCGCATAACAATGTTTCATTCCAAAAACTTGCAAGTGTTTCTTTCCATGCCCCATTGTCTTACAGTAGCCAGGTTGAGTTCCCCACCCCCAGCTCCCAGCGCACTCCTTTCCGCTCACGGATTCCATTCTACACAAGAGCCTGGAGAGCATATGTTTGACCCACAGTCCCAGTGAATGTGGCCATCTGCTCAGGATTCCATATGATCCGGGCCCTGTGTGAGAATGCGCCTGGCTTTGTAAAAACTCACTAGGCGATGTGGGAGAATCTTCCCCACACACAATAGAGAACAGTAAGACAGTTTTAACCCTTTCCCTGGTTCGCCTCTCTCAAAGGGCGCCTCCCCAGACCATTGTCCTCCCTGACAAGTGAATAGTGCACAGAATCAGTTTCTTGTTACTTAACTGTCAAAAGCTTTCGTGGGATTCAGTTTCAACTCTTCATAACACCATTAGGACCTTCCTTCACGCTGAAGCGAAATGGACAAAGTGGGAGAAATGAAGAAAAAGTAAACATGTAACTTCAAAGTAGAGCCACAGGTTATCCGGGGGGGAGGAACTATTTTAAAAACAATGATAAATACTGTTTTGCGGCAAATAACTCTATATTCGTCACCATCAACAACTTCTCTTGGAGGGATAGGCAAATTGGGGGTAAACCAAATAAAACAAAGGGCTTCTCATTTCCATACTAGATGTGATCTGCTCACACCTCCCCCAACCACAAACCAATAAATGAAGAATGAACAAACTCACAGCACTGATAAGAAGATACTAGCCTGCAGTCAAAGAGCAATTTAGCAAATCAAGTCATAACTCACATCCCGGATGACCTACAATAGTCAACCTTTGAAGTGGATCAAAACCTTTAATCAAAGTTATACATATATTTGGAACAATACTCGTTCTTCTCTTTGGACAACTTTGCTGAACTTTTTTCAAATGTTGACTACTGTAAAATCACATGTTGCTTTTGAAAACCCTTACATGCTAAATGTTAGGAAACATAACATAGAGGTCATTACATTCTCTTTAGGTTTTAAATGATTATTGCAAACACAAAGTCAATCATTTTGGAGCTTATTCACCTATAAATTAAATGAAATTGGCATTTACTCACCCTCATGTTGTTCCAAATCTGTATGAGTTTGTCTTCTACTAAACGCAAGTCATTTTAAAGAATGTAGGAAACGAGACAGTTGACAGTAGCCATTGATTGACATACTGGACAAAAAGAAAACCATAAACGGTCAAAGGATACCATAAAATGTTGGGTTAGAGACAGTTTTCAAAATATCTTGTGTTTAACAGAAGGAACTCACTCATACAGGTTTGTAACATCTGGGTGATAAAATGACAATCATCATTCTTGACTGAATTTTCCCTTTAAAGTTTACTTTTTGTAGGCAGTCTTTTTTTTGGGGGGGGGGGGGGGGGGGGGTTCACAAATAAGTTGGGGAAAAAACATGTCATTCAAAACCTGTATATCTTACCTGTGTAACAAAACATTAGATGGAGAAATGTCTTCCACCCTGGTCTGTTGCCATTTCGACATCAATAATAAAAAGTTCAAAATCTCATACAAGATTGGAATTAAAGAGTCTTATTTTATTTTGCATGAACTATCCATTGAAGTTGGTGAAAAGAAACACTTTAAGAGTCAATGTTCATCAACAGGGTTTATTTTCAGTACAAAATAATAGGGGCAGCAGGGAGAAGAAATCAATATATTAAACTTAATACAAACGTCATCAAAAACATGTTTTCTATAAATACAATAAAATAAATATAAAAAAGGAAATTAAGTTACTTGAAACTCTCCATCATGTAACACAAAGCCAGCAGGTGCATTACAGACAATCAGATGCAAAACACGGACCAATCAGAACCAGCAATTTTATAAAAATAAAAAAAA
This sequence comes from Chrosomus eos, assembly GCA_036326025.1. NCBI lineage: Eukaryota > Metazoa > Chordata > Actinopteri > Cypriniformes > Leuciscidae > Chrosomus > Chrosomus eos. Next base: position 32,834,445 of record CM070825.1, on the reverse strand, counting down.
GAAAGGAAAAAAAGGCCACTAAAGGCTCATACTGTAAATTGGTTGGCCTAAAATCACAATATTAACAGCTACAAAACCAAAAACTATGACACAGGTAACTCATTCCAAGTAAAGCTCCAACTGTGCACATCCTGAGGATGGATCCTCGGAAATATAAGGCAAGTAGGTCTGGGAACGAACCAAATGCCAATCTAAAAAAAAAGGAGAAAAAAAGATAAAGAAAAAAGGGAGCCGGAAGAACTCAAAATGATATTGCAGACTAACATCAATTAATAAAAATCAATTCTAACTTCGGAAACAGTTGGTTTATGATAGTACACAAACTGTGGAGTAACAACAAAACAAAAAAAAAATAGTTTGGCCTCTAGTTAGAAAGAGTACAATGAATCTCTCAAATATTGAAAATGACCTTCAAGACCTGGTCATAACCTCTCTTTGGCTATTTCGGTACAACAGTTTCGTAAATAGCTGATTGCTAAATGCATCTTAAAAGTTAACAGCTTCATAGGTTACTAAACATCTCGACGCCAGAACTTTGCAGCTTGTAGAGTTAAATCTTGTCCCCACTTGTCTTTCAGTCATCAAAAATAAAACATGGTGAATCGCTCCACTTAAAAGCACATGAAACCCCACTTTAACAAATCATTTCAACATTCAGTACCTTCAAACAGTACGTTTCACTCAGAGCTTAACTAAAAATGTCAAGTATCAGCCATATAATACATCAGGTATACCACAGTATACAGTTCAGTCCCCGTGAGGAGTGACAGTCTACAGGAAGAAGCTCGTGCTAGTGTTGCTGTGTTCGTTGTAGACGGCGTCATCCGGAACTGAAAGCTGGCTGAAGATGGGAAGCCTGCGCCCGTTGGCTTCCGGCCCGAAGGAGGATTCGACCCGCTCATGCTGCTGGATGAGCTGCAGCTGCCCCCCTCTTGGTCTGAGAGAGATGTGTGGGATAGACTCCGGAGGCCTAGGGAAGCTCCACCGGTAGGACTCTGCTGTAAGCAGCCTTCGGGCTGGGAGGAAGCGAGCTGGGTGGGCGACAACGTGGGCGTCAGTCCCGAGTGCGAGTACCCAGAGTCAGGAGAGGGAAGAAACTGAGGGTGCAACTCTCGAGGCTGGTCCAGAAGGGTGTTGGGGTCTATATCGGGGAAGGCCAAGGAGAGAAGGTCGGACATGGCGCTTGACGGAGTCGAAACGGAAGGCGAGCGCAGGAACGAGGAAGGAGCCAGAGGGGCTTCGAGAGGAGTTGTGGGAAACCCGGCAAAGCTGAAGCTCTGCTTGAGTAGGGGAGGCCGTTGGACATTTGGGTTGGAGGTCTGGGGTCGGGATTGTGCGTAATCGTCTTCGGCGTTGTGAACGAAATGGCAGCGGATACCGTAGGGGCAGAAGCCAATCGAGTGGAAAGTGCGGCAGGGTTCGGTCTTATATTTCGGGTGACGGTTGAGGTCGCGCAGTTCGTCAGGGCCGTGCGCGAACTGACACTTGCTGCCATATTTACACAGACCTCTTTCGGCGAACGTGCGGCACAACTCGGTCTTGTAGCGTGATGAGGCGGCTGTGATCGAAGATGTAGAGTTGGAGAGGGAAACCGCACCTGACATGACTGAAGATTGCTTTAAATGGCTGGGTTCAGCAGAAGACCAACCCAGACTCCCAGTGTTGCCCTCCACCATGCTAACGGAGCGCTCCGACCAGAAGGGCATCTTGCCCCACTTCGACTGAGATGATACTTTCTGGGTGCCCCAGTAATTTGGATTCATGCTTCCACTCTCAATGCTGTCAATAGAAAGTCCTGAACCAGTGGAGGAAAGTGTGCAGGGACTGTCAGGCTTCCTATATCCCACAGCAGCTGCCTGTGCAGAGGTCCTCATCGGCTCTCGCAAATCAAGATTTAAAAGGTGCTGCAAGGAGAACAACAAGAGGGTTACACATCTTTAAGCAGATGACAGTCTGAGAGTTTAATTTAAAACCACAAATATTTGTGTTTACAGCACAGGCATTGAATGGAATTCAAGGGGAGTCGGATTCGTTTTTGTTCTTTCAAAAGAACCGATTCAAAAACGAATCGTAGCATCATTGAGTGTTTTTTTAACACGCCAACATACGCACGCACATTTTGTTTTTAAATTAAATTTTAAGTATCAATTCCATGCGCATCAATTCAGCGGTTAAAACTAACCGTAGTGTTTAATCAACAGGTTCAACTGAGTCGACTCAATAAAACGACTCGCATGCGCATCGGAGACTACAATTCGCAAATTTTCAATAAATGCATCAAGAAGAAAACTGCGATTTCAAGTCTGAAAGCATAGTTTGCGTTATATTCATACATGCATTTAAATTAAGATTCAGATAGTCGCGAACCAAGAAGAAAAAAAACTTTTCAGCGGCAAGCTTTTTTTTCTCTCCAGCTAACGAAGTTGTTTACGTTTGAAAATCAAACGAAGTTTAAATATTTTTGCACTAACTCGCAACAATTCGACAAGCATTTGGCGCTTTCATCTCCTATGTTCTAGATGTATACATGCAAAAGATGAATATAATGTCTTATTGGAATAAAACGGCGCTGACTCGTGGCCCACGTTCCCTCCCTGGCAGATAAGTTGCTAGCAACCTAGATGCCATTAAATTGCTTCAATCAGTTATATTTAACCTTATTGAACACGTTTGCATTAGGCTTTATACGTTTCCTGCAGAATGCATTCAGATGCATGGAAAACAACCCGCATCTATAACGTGATTCGAGCCTATATTAGCTACGTGATGTTCCCCACAACAATCACACTGTCGTTATTAATTCATAAACGCTAGATCTACCTTGCACAGGACATCATCCAAGGTCAATAAATTGATTGAGCGCGTAGGATGGCATAGTCCTGACGAAGACTTTATTTGATGATTCCTCCGTGATCCCACGCAACTCCTTCGTAGTTTTCATGAACTTCACGCGCTCGACTCTGCACGTGTTTTTAAGGCTGTTGTACGGCGGCCACACCTCCGCGTTTCCTTGCTCCGCCCACTACACGCTACAACTCTACAAAGCCCGCGGATGAGTTGTTTGTGTTTTTTTTTTTTTTTTTGTAGTTTATAAATTGGAATAGTATACTTTATCATCCGATTTTAATGGCATCATCAGCTAACAAGTAAACCAGCTATTATGCAAATTGTCACAAAAACTCTCCTTGTGTAGCCTATTAAATATAGGCCTACTATATAATATTAAATATACCATTATATTTAAATTTGGAATAATTACACATTTTAATGTTGTTGAAAGAAGTATCTGATGCTCACAAAGGTTGCATTTATTTGATCAAAACTATACAAAAACAGTACTATTGTGAAATGTTATTTCATTGTTATGATTTAAAATAGCCTCAGTGTTTTCTATTTTATAGGCCTGTATTTTAAATTGTAATTTATTCCTGTGAGAGTAAAGCTGAATGATTACAGAAGGATCGTGTGACACTGATCATGTGAAATTCAGCTTCACAGGAATAAATTACAATTGATGATTTTGTGCTCAAGAAACATTTCTTATAATTGTCAATGTTTATATATATATATATATATATATATATATATATATATATATATATATATATATATATATATATATAATATATATATATATACATATACATATATATATATATATATTTTTTTTTTTTCTTGAGCACCAAATCAGCATGTAAAGACTTTCAAAAACATTACAAAATTAATCCTAATCCTAATTATTCCAAACTTTTTACCGGTACAGTTCATATATACATATTCACTTTATTTATGCATTGAGTCTTACTCTATTTTACTAGCTATACCCAATTAGTTTAAGAAAACAATGTTTGAGGCTATTGTGACTCATTTGACTGCGTTAAAACATCTGAAGGTTCGATCACGCCACCCTGTTTCTGTCAGAACTGGAGACGACGACCCTCTGAGGTGCTTTGATACGACCTACGGAAGGTGTTGAAAGTGTCACCCACTGGTGAAGAGGTTGACATTAAAGTCATTTGATATCCCTTTTCCTGGTGACCACAGACATTCTGATCAGCTGATCCTACTGTGAGAGGAGACGTGACTGTCTCGGTGAGATAGACGTTTTTAACAAGAAGATAGATTCTCTGCAATTACTTTGAATCCGAATAGCCACTTCATTGAACACTTTATAGTAGTATTTTTTAGGACGTGCATATGCAGATCTGTTTTTTTGGAGGGTCTTCGCCAATGGTTTCAGTGCAAAATGACCACCAGATCTATTTAAAAGAAGTGCATAAAAGTTCAACTTTATTGGCATCGCTGGTTCCATGAAGAATCTTTAATGGAACCTTTCCATCGAACAAAAGGTTCTTTATAGTTTTAGGCTATTAAAATGTTTTTCATACTAAGAAAAAAACTGTTGTTTTAATAATTGTTTAAATGTTTAATTGGTGTCCACAAAAATATTGAGCAGCACAACTGTTTTCAACATTGATAATAATAAGAAATATGTCTTGAGCCCCAAATCAGCATATTATAACGATTTCTGGATAATACCCTCTCTAACTTTTGAGGTAGCTTGTTAGTGACTGTAATTTTACTCTCTTAACACAAAGCCGCACTAATAAGATTCCCCCCTTTGTTAATGAAAAGCAGAAAAGACCAAAATGGGCAGGGAGGAGGTTCCAACAAACCAATATGTCATCGTATGAAGGGCTTGTTGAGACACAAGGGCTCTTGTGAACTAGCTGACTCCATCCATGCAGCTGTAACTTAACCTCACAACTGAACAAAACAGTTAGTCTGTCTAATACCTATTGTTAACGTTCCTGCAAGACTATAGCTTATAATTAGAAACATACTTAATGAGGAGGTCAAGGAACCCCATTACCGTCCTAATAAGGGGAAAGAAAAAACAAGTGCTTTAGACAGACAGTGATGTAATGGGTCAGTTATGGAGGAATTCATTGTATAGAAAATAGGCAACCTCAAACTTCAGAAGTACGTGCAACTCATTAGCAAGGCACAAATGATTGAAAAATAAATACCTTGCGGCCTAGAACACTAAAACTGTTGTCTTGGGGTCGTTAGAGTGTGATAAACAGACATCTGGTCAGTTTGTTTTGGGTACTTGGAAGAAGCATTAAGGGACTTCGGTGTTTGATGCAATGTTGTTGGCAGGCAGGGGAGTGAGGGCAGGGTGTGTGGGTGTGGGGTGTTTCCCTCCTGCTCCACTGATTGAGCAAAAGACTTTAGAACATAATGAGTAAAAAAGTTCTTGGGCTGAAAACCTCCCCCCACCCCCAGGGGAACGGAGAAGTGGTAAAAGGGGGAGGTGGGGCAGGGAGGGGGGTGATTGTTTAGGGAAAGGGGAGAGATGGCTGAAGACCCTCTCCGGTCTAATCCTTAATCACAACAGTGTCAGGGGGCAAAAAGGAACATCACCCCAAAAAGACACCCCCACCTTTCGCGGCAGTCATCCCAGATGACCAGAGAGGAAATTATTCAACAAACCACACACCCATGTACAGGAATGTGCATGAACAACTACATCCCCAGCTAACAATGAATGTTTCTAAATGTTTCTGAACGTTCAAAACATCCAGTTCCCTTTTGAGGGAACTCGCGCTGCGTCGAGGCTGCCTTGGGAACGCCCCTGCGCGATTGCGTCTAAACCACGTATGTCAACTAGTCCAATGGTGAGAGTAAGCGTCATGGGCGGATGACGTCACGACCAGGAAAGGATAAAAGCACATCCGGTCTGACCGGCATTAGCTTCTGTGCCTCAGCAAGCACTCTATGTCAAAACAGTCTGTCTATTTACTGTTGTATGTTCACAAGCATTCTCAAGTATATTATGGCGAAGAGATGTTTAAATTGTGTGCTTCTCCCTGCCCGCGCTATTTAACGGGTGGGAATACACACGATTTATGTGTCTTATGCAGTGATGCCGGTAACGCGTTACTTAGTAACGCGTTACTCTAATTTGACCACTTTTTTCAGTAACGAGTAATCTAACGCGTTACTATTTCAAAACCAGTAATCAGATTAAAGTTACTTATCCAAGTCACTGTGCGTTACTATTTTTGTCATTTTCCTTAGTAAAAATATATATTTATTTCTTCTTGCATCTCGGGGAGTGTGCGCGACAAGTCACGTTTTCAGCATGAGGTTCACGTCACGTGTACGTACCACGCAGCGACACAAACGTAAACAACAATGGAGGGAGGAGAGAGATGCGCTTTTTCTCGCTGGAAATACAGTCACTATTTTGAGTTTGTGTCTGTCAGCTAAAGATGGCAACATTAAGGTCCGTTGTAAACTCTGTGCTGGTGGCGACAAAGTGTTATCTACCTACAGAAACACTTCGTCGAATTTGAAAAAACATTTGGAGTCGCAGCACCGCACAGTCAAACTTACGCCCGTTTCACACATACTTGTCTCCGTCTGCAGTGCATATTTTTCCCCGTACCCATGTTAACAGGTTAGAGCTTTCACACTGCACGCGGGTGCGGTCCGTCGATCCGTTCCAGGTGCGTGAGTATACAGCAGTGCAGAGATCGTTTCCGCACCGAGTCTATTTTTGCTGTGCTGCGCCGTGCTGAATTAAAGTGTCAGCGCATTGTTCACATTAAAATAGACATAGATTGACAAGAAACTGTATAAATTTCATCATTATACGCAAAATTACAGTTAACGTGTTCTACAGTTACTAAATTACAGGGTCAAGAAAAACAAAAAAACAATATATATTTTATAAAAACAAGTATTTATATTAAGTGAAGTCAAGAAAGACTGTTTTTTCATGAAATAGTTTTTAAGTTCAACTGTAAATGTCAGGAGATAAATTGTTGATGTTACTGTTAAAAATACACTTCCAATAAAGTGAGAGTTGGCAAAACCGGTTGTCATTTTTATGTTGAGGTGGTGGGGGTGTTGTCGGCAACTGCTGAATGTAACTAATAAAAGTAACTTGTAAAGTAACTTAGTTACTTTTAAAATCAAGTAACTTGTAAAGTAACTTAGTTACTATTAAAATCAAGTAACTTGTAAAGTAACTTAGTTACTTTTTCAAAGTAACTGTGGCAACACTGGTCTTATGTTTGTAAGCGGAGCATGCTATGTCAGTCTTCGAGGGGGCTGACTGTCAACATTGTGAGAGGCTTCCGCTTCGCTCCGCTCTCGCCTGTCACTTTTTGAGGAAAGTGGTCAGGCTTGCGATCCTCTGGAATCCGGACCCACCACTAACCACTCGGTGAGTTGCACAGTTTTGAAAACTAACGTTAAGTGTTGTTTTAAGGACATGTTTCAATGCTCGTAGACAGCCACTCTGAAGCGGTCTGAGGCGATTCTAAAATTGTCAAAAAGTTGAGACAGGACCCATTGTCAAAATTTCTAAGTCCACCACTCTAGTCCATCCAAAACAAACTAGAAAATAGACTCAAAGTGTTAAATACCGGAATTATCCTTTAAAAATTTAAGTAACCTGGTAGCCTTAATGAAAAATAATGAAAAATATTGGATTAATCAACAGGAATTCAAAATATTACATTATCTGAACCACATTAATTATCTAAGTTGATTTGACAAAAGAAAGAAAGTTGTGGTAACAAATCATGAAAAAAATGTTAGAAGAATGTTTATTCATAACTTAGAGAGAACCTTGTCAGTCCCATGTTAGGTTAAACTACATTTATTTAACGATAAATTAATATGCAATTCATACAAACAATTATTTGAATACATAGGCATCAAAAAAGTAAAGTCAAAAAAGTAATGCAAGTGTCCTGATATCATAATGAAAAATATAAGCCCCATTAAAATAATAAATTAAGTAGTTTGGCTTTTTTTGTTGATATTTTTATATTTTATATTTTTTAATATTATTAATATTCCAAAAACTGTTGTCCACCATAAATATCATGTGGTGTGACTGACACACAGGAAAATACAACATAAAACAGGAAATTATAGACCCCTGCAGACTCTCATGGCTGTAATGTTCAGATTGCAATCTGATACTTATCCTTTAATTTATAATTGATTACATTTGTAAATAAAAATGTACACTTGTATTCAAAGTGTTACTAAAGTATGTTATTCCTTTTTACTTCACGGTTACACCACATGACATTAATCTAAAACTTTTCTTATAAATTCACAATCATTTGAAACCAAAATGAATACAAGGAGTGTGTTTTAAATGAGATTTTAATGTTTATTTATTTTCTTTTATGTTCTTTTATTTCTTGTGGACACATGCATAGCATTTTTGAAGATAATGAACACAGCACAGAAAACAATGCAACCAAAAAAATGACCTTTCATTTTAAAATCACCCAAAAACAGTCCAGAAACTCAACAAGTGTGCTTTCATATGACCTCAATCCATTACCATGCACCACATGCCATTGCAAATGACCTGTAAACGTCCCAAGAATGATGTCAATCAACTTCTAATGGGCTCTGCAGCTGCAGAGGCCCAACCTTGCAAATGGGAAACCATTACATGACATAAAACCTCGGCTCATGGAATCCAGCGGTCTCGAAACAAACCAAAGCCACAGCAAGCTTTGCCTTGACAGGGATCTCCATCCTTTAGCAGAGCATGAAAAGAATATTTCACACCCGCCTCTCAGGGCTGTTCTCATGCAAATGCGGTGAGAACGCATGGGAAACGCACACGGGCGTGAGTGACAAAAGAGCGTTCAATGGTCTTATACACTCATGTGTAGATCAAAATGAAAGGCCTGAACATATGATCCATGTCCTTTATGACTTCTAATGATTTGTATAGACTTTATAAGTTTAAACTCCTGCAAGCATTCCGATGCCCCAAAATTGCATTCCCATTTAGATTTATTTTAAAGGGATAGTTCACCAAAAAATGAAAATTAGCCCATGATTACTCACCCTCAAGTCATAGGTGTAGCCTATTTGACATTCTTCTTTCAGACGAATGCAATCCCAGTTAAATAAAAAAAAATGTCCTGGCTCTTCCAAGCTTTATAGTGGCAGTGAATTGCTGTTTCTGTTTTGATTCGAAGTCCATAAAACTGCATCTATCCATCATAAAAGTGCTCCACATGTCTCCGGGGGGTATATAAAGTCCCTCTGAAAAATATCCACATCTTTAAAACTGTATAAAGTAAAATAGCTTCCGGGCAAATAGATTCGACTTAAGTCTAAAGCGCAACTTATGCGAGTAATATGAGTAATATTTACGCTACACCTTGACGTACAACTCTTCCGACATCACAAGTTGTGTTAGTTGCGCTTTAGGCGTAAGTAGACTGTATGTTATTTTGGCCAGAAGCTAGAACTTTACTTTTTAATATGAATATGAAACACTTTACTAAACGGCCATTCACTGCCACTATAAAGCTTGAGGATATAGAGCCAGGATATTTTTTAATAGAACTCGGATTGTATTCGTCTGAAAGAAGAATGTCATATACACATAGGATGACTTGAGGGTGAATAAATCATGCTAATTTTAATTTTTGGGTGAACTATCCCTTTAAGGACCATGCAGCAGGAGATCTGAAATCTGTCATTTCAGTGTAAAATGTCCCATTATCCTCCAGGCTCCACATTAGCATGCTGCCTGCGGAGGGCTTGTGTTTGTTTGTCCTGTGCACTATTAATCTGTTTTAATTTCATTTGCAGGTGCTGAAGCACACACCCCTCTGCATTACCCCTCAGTGTGAGCTCAGCAGGGGGGTTTCGGAGTGAAAGCAGACAGACATCCATCTGAGATGTCCCTGTCACTGAAAGTGCCAGAGAAAGAAACTGCACACTTCAATGCAACTACTGTATACTCTCTCCGAAAAAAAAATGATGAAAAAGTTTTTACTTTAGCAGTACAACAGTGCAGGTTCCTTAAAGGGATAGTTCACTTTGAAATTAATTTTTGATATGTTTTAGCTTACCTTCAGTGCATCCAAGATGTAGGTGTCTTTGTTTCCACAGTATCTTCAATTTTGATAATTTTAGGTAAAACTGTTGTTGTCTGTCAGTCATACAATAGAGGTGAAGGGGGTCCACCTCAAAGAGCAGTCAAAATTAAACATTATTTAATGACTCGTAAATGTAAGTACACATTGTGACACTTACACATGAAACGAGTGGTTTTTGTGAGAAAACGAACAGTATTTATATCTTTTTTACCTCGTGTAAGCATATCCACGTCCAACTGATCTGAGAGCAGGGCGCTTCGGTCTGCGCATGCGTACGGCGTTCGCCGGAATGCCCCGGAAGGCGGGGTTGTGAAAAAAAATTCAACATTGTCTGTTGGTATATAGAAATCGTCCGCCATTGCGATCCTGTATATCTAAATATGTTTAGATCTTCACAGTGTAAGGTAAAACTTCCGAAATCTCTGCGTAAACAATGAGTGACGTAAACACGCGCGAGGGAGCCCTTCCGGGGCATCCCGGCGATGGCCGTACGCATGCGCAGACCGAAGCGCCCTGCTCTCAGATCAGTTGGACGTGGATATGCTTACACGAGGTAAAAAAGATATAAATACTGTTCGTTTTCTCACAAAAACCACTCGTTTCGTGTCTTAGGGCATACTTACATTTACGAGTCATTAAATAATGTTTAATTTTGACTGCTCTTTGAGGTGGACCCCCTTCACCTCCAGTGTATGACTGACAGACAACAACGGTTTTACCTAAAATTATCAAAATTGAAGATACTGTGGAAACAAAGACACCTACATCTTGGATGCACTGGAGGTAAGCTAAAACATATCAAAAATTAATTTCAAAGTGAAATATCCCTTTAAAGGGACAACTTTCATACCGTACTGCCCCAGTGACAAGCTGTTGAACCTTTTTTGCTATTTTTTCTGACAATCAATGAGGCTTAAGTGTCTGGGTATGATAGACCTTCTTGAAAAAGACACTCAGCTTTTAGTAATAGTTCAGTTAAAAATAAAAATTCTATCATAAACTCACCTTTGTGTTGAGTCTCATCATATGGTTTCAAAAGACTTGGAATATAATATTACAATAGATTGTAAGGGCCATTTTAGTGGTGACTTTTTGGAGCTTGATGTTATAAATCACTTTCCTCTTTCTCTGTATGAAAGAGCAACTTGGACATTCTTCAAAATATCTCCTTTTGAGTTCCACAAAAGAAAACAATCATACAGATTTCTAACAACATGTGTTTGTCCTTTTAGTGTGGAACCATTCCATCATCCTGACACAAAACCAGGAACAGGTGATGCAGACAAGCCAAAACAATCTGCACTTAAGACAATTTACAAGGTAAACTCTCCACACTCATCTGCCCTGTGTGTGTGTGCGTGTGTGTGTGTCAATATACTCAGAAAAAATGATGTATCAGAAATGTTAAACATATGTGTGAGCATCAAATATATCCATACTTTCCATATGTTAAAGAGCTACAAAATACATAATAATCACAGTGAGAGCATATAGAGATAGCAGCTAGTTTACTGAAAAACAGTCCTGGAGGGAAAAGGTGTTCAGTTACGCTAAAGAAAACAAGGCAAACCTTTACCAAACATACACATGCAGTGATTACTTTTAACTGTCAGTTAAGACATATTATATGTGTCTGTTTGTTGCATACATAATATATAGCCATTGAATAATCATTGTTAAAAACTGTTCTTTTAAAATAGGCTTTTATTATTTGCATTTCAGAACATTATATATATATATATATATATATATATATATATATATATATATATATATATATATATATATATATATATATATATATATATATATATATATATATATATATATATATTCCCATCTGTAATCAAAATCCCATCTGTAATCAAATCCTGCCAAATAAACCAAATTTGTTGTTAACTCTCATACCATCAAGCATCTGTGGTGTTAATCCATGACCTAAAGCCCATGTGGTACTGATAAGCAGTTCTTCATTGGCAAGCAGTTAAGACAAGCCAGCTTTTCATCTTTATTTCTTAAGTTAGTTTCTTATTTTTCATCCCTCACCCCACAGGAAGTCTCTTCAGGCTGTGTAGTGTGCCCAGCGCTCCGGCTCGCTCCCTGCCGAGGGCCCAATCTCGCTTCGCAATGAGAAGAATTGTTATCAAAGCCTCCCCCTGCTGGTCGCCTTTATGAGCGCCCTTTTAAAGGCTACTCAAAAGCACGGAAAAGTGCACTTATATGAATTGATTTGGAATGGGGAAGAGAAACTAGATTGGCTCTGTGTACAGAATCCCATTTACGGTGCATCGAGTTAATGAAGAGTCACGAGATTTAAGACCCGTCTCAGTGGATTTCCCAGAGTTACTTGGCCACAGCAAAACATCTGCTTCCTGTATGGGAATGGGACTAATTCTGTCCACAACACCCCCCCCCCCAACACACACACACACCCTCGGGCTTACCCTGCACTCTTAGGGCCCTTGCTTTCTTTTCACAAGGCCGTCCAATCATAATAAACTTTGGAAAGTCCACTAATGAGATTCAGGGCAGCCCTGGAGATCTGCCTCCCAGTGCATGCCTGAGCACCTACATTGTGTTTTTCCACACGGGGAACAAAGAGAACATTACACTCTAGCAGGAGAGATCTCTCTTGCTCAGAAAGGACAGGCTCGAACTACTGAGCCTCCCATGGGTCAAGCCTCAAGAGACCCAGAGACAAAGTTGTGTATGCATCAATATTACTCGCCAAAAAAGAAAAAAGAAAAGGTGAACTTGTTCACTATGTGCTGTGCATTAATACGGCTTTTCCTGCCAAAGACCAATTCTGAAGATGTTTTTTTCTTTGTAATGTACATCTATGGTCAGGTCAGGCGATGATCTCAAGACTTTTTCACCAGCATAACTCTAGTGCAAAGTTTGCACATTGCTTTTGTGATATCCATTGGCTCACCTTCAAGGATTTAAAACAAAAATATTTCCAATAGTGCAACTAGACAATTTTCTTATTATCATAACGCCACTTCGAATCTCACTGGGAACGGTGTGAGTAGTTAACCATGCAATAACTTGCTATAGAAGTCATCTAAAAGTTGTACAAAGTTTTGCTTTTTGGTTTTGCTTCAGTATTTTCATGTGATATCAATTCGACACCAAATTAGTTTTTTATAAAAATGTCAATCAAAATCAAACACTGTAACAGACTCAACAAATTAACAATAGGCTGAATAGGTATTTGATGCAAAGGCATAAGCAACAGTCGAAGTCTGATTTACAATCAAGTTGTATTTGATTACAGTGTATATTAAAGTAATGTTGATGGTTTATTGTTCTTGTTGTCACAAACCATGTTTATCTTCACACCAAGTGAACCCCTTTTTAATGTAGTCTGGATTGTATTTATGTAGGCTACAGTAGTGACCAAAAGTATGGATGGGTTTTGGTCTGGGGATTTGTTTTTAATGACTGTATCAGTTTGATTAAACCATCAAAATAGGAGGAAAATATTAAAAATATATATTTTAAATATAAGGGAAGAACAAATCACTAAACTTGGTTATGGTATTTCTTTGACAAAATTATTTAGCAAAAATGAAAAGGTTAAAATAGAGCTACAGGTTTTATTTTACTGCAAAAAAAGCAAACATTGGCTTACAACATATTTTTTGTTATTCATATTTTGTATGTTCTTTCTTGTTTTTACATGTTCATTCTTTATTTATTTTTTGTGACACCCTGGCCAAAAAATATGTCAGCACAATTTGGCGTTTCATTGCGTTATCACAATAAAACAATTGACTCCAGCAAAGGCTATACTTACAAAATCTTTAACAAATTTTTAACAATTTGAATAAAGGGTGAAGATGTCGATTTTGCCACTTTTGGCCACTACTGTATACAGACTCTACTGCTTAATATAAAAGTTTATGCTCGTAATGCACATAAACTCGGTCATCTAACTGAGAGCAAAATGTTTACCCTTCACTTTAAAGAAAAATGAAATAAACAATATTCAAGCACTGTTAGTATCATGTCACATTGTGATCTTAATCATTGTCCACTGTGTTTTTGTTTCTAGGAGCATTTTTGTTCAATTGTAATTGCTCTAAAAAAAAAAAAAACCTGTCCCGTCTCCACCCCCCCCCCCCTCTTCATGATGGCGTTTAAACGACCCCTGAATCCAAACCAGGCCTACATTATCCAGGCCTGTCCTCCAGGCCTGTTGTTTATTCCTTCTTGAAGGCACTTGATTAATAACCAAGATATCGGTCTGATTTGCAACTCCTGAGGGGCGGCTGAGGGAGGGCGTCAACACTCTGGGTGAAGGTCTGAAATTTCTTTGCCCCTCCTGTAAAAGTATAGGACATATGAGCTTCAGGGATACTTGTGAGACAATTAGGCTCATATCCCACAGGCATCTCTGACTACAACCTTGAGTTTTCCATTACTTCTCATGAATGGCTTTAGTAAATCAAGCATTACTGTGAAGTTAATTTTTGATTAATTTGATCATGTTAAAAACTTAAATCTCCAATTATATGTTTATATAAAATTGTATTACAGTCTGATTATAGAATGAAAGCCTCTGATAAGTTGGCTCTTTTTAGTGAATCAAAAACATTCAACACATCCAATGTAGTCTTATTTCTGAAGGAATGACTCTTAGGAGTAGGTTATTTTTAGTGAGTTATAAACATACAACTTGATCAGTGTAGTCTGATTGCGAAGGAATGATTCTTATAATTCAGTTCTTTTTAGTCAATAGTCAATAGTCAAGTCAAGTCACCTTTAATTTTAACACTTTTTACAATACACATTGTTTCAAAGCAGCTTTGCAGTGATAACAGGAAATTAATACAACATTGTTTTGGCTGTAAAGCAGCTAGAAGTCATTGTCTAGTCTAAGTAAGTTCGCCATTGATTAATTTCCATTGTAAAAATCATTAGTTACCGTATTCATTTAGGGGCCGTTTACTCTTTTTCAACTGAAAACAGAAAACTTTCTATAAACATAATGTAGTCTGATGACTCGTAGTGAATCAAAAAATATACTACAGGACCAAAGTCTTATTCCCGAACGAATGACTCGTATATGTCTGTTGCTTTAATGAATTAAAACTTATAGCACTACCATTCCTGAATGAATGAGTCTTATTCTTTTTAGAATTTTATGTTCTACTGTTGCCAATTTATAAACAGTCAGTTCAGGAATAGAAATGTGAATCATAAAGAAATGTTGGTTTCAGTTACGATATCTGGTCAGTTTTGTTCCTTAACAGTTACTATTCTTTCAGAACTTTTAAGTTTAGAGAGGAGGGGAGGGGAATCTAATTTACAAGATAATCGCAATAATAAATACATATAAATAGTACTGTCAAATCGATTAATCGCATTAAACACAAAAGTTTGTAATATATAGTATATATATATATATATGTATATATATATTATATATATTATACTACCGTTCAAAAGTTTGGGGTCAATATGATTTTATTTCTTTTTTTAAGAAATTAATATATACTTTTCAGAAAGGACGCAATACATTGATCAAAAGTGACAGTGAAGACATTTATAATAATGCAAAATATTTCTTTTTTAATTAAATGCTTTTCTCTTAAACTTTCAAAGAATCCTGAAAAAAATTAATCACGGTTTGCACAAAAATATGAAGCAGCCAAACTGTTTTCAACTGTGATAATAATCATAAATGTTTCTTGAGCATCAAATAATTATAGAATGATTTCTGGAGGATCATGTGACACTGAAGACTGCAGTTCAGCTTTGATCACAGGAATAAATTACACTTTACTATATATTCACATAGAAAACAGCTGTTTTACATAGAAATAATATTTCACAATATTACTGGGTTTGTTTTGTATTTTTAATCAAATAAATGCAGCCTTGGCGAGCAGAAGATACTTATAAAAACATTAAAACTGTTACCGACCCCAAACTTTTGAATGGTAGTTTGATGCGATTAATTGTTTATTCCTTAAAAGTTCTGAAAGATAACTGTTAAGGAACCAAAATGACAAGGAATCATAACTGAAATCAAAATGTCTTAATGATTCCCATCTCTATTACTGAACTGGCTGTTCATATATTGGCAACAGTAGAAGGCTACATAAAATTGTATTCAACTCACTCTTAGAGGATCAACACACTTGCAGTACTGGACTTGCATGTTGTTGTTTCGAATTACTTTCTTTTAAAGCATCTGATTAAAGCAAAGTTCTTCATAACTGCATTTTTCATGTGCAAGTGTACAGCTTGTAAGAAGGGTTTCCTATAAAAGACTAAATAAGAAGTCTTCTTCCAGTGCTCCAGCTGGGACTCATTACAAACGCAGTGCTAATTCATCCCAGTGCCCAAGGTTTGACACTAGTTGGCCATGCCCAGCAGGTTCTGCGATGGGATCAGAGGTCCTGACCTGTCCTTTGCCCTCCAAAAGACCCCCTTGCCTCTATGCTCTTAGTAACAGCAACACTGTTGATTCAATTAGAACCGGAGGAACGTAGCGAGACCCTGGACAAAAGGTTCAGCGCAATGCGGACTGTTCATGGAAGAGCCAGCGAGGCAAAAGGACCGTCTATCAGACATCCATCACTGCACAAATGCACAAATGTTCCATCACCATGGAGAAACCAAATGGGATGACGGGGCAGAAGAGGTGGGGTGAAGATGGACAAAGAAGACATTCTTTTATCATTTTTTTCTTAAGGAGGGATCCTACTGGACCCCAGCCGTGTGACATAGAGTGAATCAGCTGAGAAGGTTGAGTGACTGCCAATGAAGGGATTTCCACTGACACAGCATTTCATTAGGTAAACAGTGAAGGATAAGCAAGAGTAATAGTCTGAGGGTTGTGCGCTTCGTTTTTCTACACTGTGCACCGCTGAAAAGACTTTAAACTTTGCAATTAGTCAGAGAATATGATGCAATTGTGTAGTCTATAAGCAAAATGATATCCATTCAACTCATTTTGCATATGCCATTAAGTGTAAGTTGACTAAATAAAAAGAACTTAAAAGTAGCGAAAGATTCCTTCCCAGCTAACAAAAAAAATGTGTTCTTTTTACTTACACTCCCATTAAGTTGTGAAAACATTGTTTCTGATTGTTCTCAGAACAATCTAAACAAACAGTTTTTTTAAATACTTAAAAAAAAAAATTTGGTTATGTGAACGTTTGCCGGGTCTACAGACATGAGGGGTGCGATGCGAAACAAAAAAGCAAATAGAACTCATTATAATCAGTGATGCCGTCGAAAAACGATGCGATGACAAATTCCTGACAAGAAATTGATGGACAAATGGATTTGGAACGCTAGCTTTGTCGCGTCCAGTAGACTGCCTCGTCAAGTTTTTGTGGCACAACTGCATAAACCGTGAAAATTCCATTTTATCATTTAGCAAACATTATGGAAAGGTTACTTTTGAATGTTCTTGAAACGTTCTGAAACAATAACATGTAAAGAGGCTATATGTAGAATTCAGAAACCCTTGTTGTTAGCGACACCGGTGGCCGTTAAGTGAACTGCAGCCAACAACTTATTGCTCATGCTCGCAATCGTGCAAAAGACTGAACGTAAATTCAAGGCCCCAATATACTCACGGCGATGTTGTTTTTTTGCTTTTCATTGAACAAAGTCTGTTCAAGTTTGGAAAGAAGTATTTCCAATGCTTTGACTGCCAGATGATGACTGAATGTAAGTGCCACGGGTGCAAAGGTATAAAACATACATCATCGAGCAGACTGTAAACCTGCTGCATTGTTCTGATCTGCATCAAAATAATTATGACATCCATTATGAATACTGATTAAAAGTGTTCATAAATCTCATTAAATCTTGTACCAATGCAGTAAACATTAGATCTTCATCACCTCAAACCATGCACAGGTTGTGGCTTTCCTGGCCCCATAGCAACTCTCAAATCCTCTTGATATTCCTCTACACTACACCCCCCGCCCCTCATTTAATCAAGCAGAGGAATTACCAGGGGAAGTGATTAGGTACAGGTCTCTAGTTTTTTCTCTTTCTTTTAAAAGCGTAATCCTTTCAGCATAGTAAAAAGAAAAACTCCACAGATATCCCGGCATTGTGCCCCACTTTCTCTCTCTTTTACAAAGAGACTGCTGTATGGTTCTCTTTTGAAATGAGAGTGGCAAATTAAAAGTTATTGTTTGACACTTTTAAAAGCATTTTTTCCCCCCCACCCGCCCCTCAACCCCTGGTCCACGTCTGGGATTTGTCCTGCTGAACATCTTGGCAATTTATGTCGAAGACAAAAGGGTAAAGGTTGTTATCCATTTTCCCTGTCAATCAAGATGTTAAACAGCGCTCTGATGGCCTGACTTTATGACATTATAAAAAGATGCTCAGCTGCTCTAGTAAAATACGGCTTTTGAACTGAACAATGAACAGGTTTTATTTATTTTTTGGCAAACAATTGTCCAGGATGCAAACTTCCTTACAACAATTTGGACACAAATCAATGAAAATGGCTACAGAGATGCTTTTGAACTGAACAATCATTAAAAAATGTATGAATAACATTTGTTTTGAATTCTGCTAATTCCAGTACTGTTTAAAAATAATTCTTTGTACATTTGTAACACGCACACTATAGCAAAAGTTTGGACACACTTGAATGTGCCCAATATAAATATTTTTTAATTTATTTTTTTATTTGTTTTTATTTTGTAGATATTTTTAGCAGCTAACAATTCCAGTATAAAAACCATCCTTTGCAAATAAGTTTGTACATAGTGTATGAATATGTATTCATTTGATTTTAATCAATACTGATTTGCGTAATATTTTTGGTCAGTACATAATTCCCCTTAATAACATGTGTGTTTAATTCTAGTTTTGAGCATTTTACATTATTTTAAATATCCACAAAAAAAAAATCCATCTAAACCTTATATTTGGTCATTTACACCTGCATAAATCTTGAACAAAATTAATATACCACCTTACTGAAAAAAACACCTTAAAGATCACACTGTTTTCTGACACTACCGCTGATCTTTCACAATTCCACCACAGTACATATAATAAGGTTTAATGAGCAGGCTTGTTAAGGCAGCAGAGTAAGTCGTACACTTAAAGCAGTGGAGTGTTATGGTGGGATTTTGTGTTCCTCTCGCTGCATTCACAGACCAGCTGCAGCTCGTCTCAGTGGCTCGAGTTAAGTTTATCCCCACACATTACCACACACACACACCCCACACACACCACCACACCATAACCCACACACACACAGACACACACACACACAAACACACACAACACGGGAGGCAGAGAGGAGTGGGTGGGTTGTATTGTCCTAGTCTAGTTTATCATATGCTTTTCTGTGAGATATTAATGCAAGTTAGCCAAAGAAATGCAGAAAAGCTTTTTTTCAGCAGGCATTTCAAAGCAGTATCACATGCATCTGACAGATGGGTTCAACAGGGCAATGAATATATATGTAGTCAACATTTGAAGTGAATCAAAACCTTTCATCAAAGTTATACATTGAATTTTTGAACAATACCCGTTCTTGTCTTAGGACAACTTTTAACTTTTTTGATCCACTTCAAGTATATGTATATACAGTAGTCAACATTTGAAGTGTTTTTTTTTTTATTGAGTATTTTTTTATAAAGGGCTTGGTTAAAAACTCTCTATATAAAAAAATGCTATAGCATTTTTTATATAGAGTTTTTAACCAAGCCCTTTATTAAACAAATACTCTCTTCACTATAGTACAGTACTGAAAGTTCACACTGCATTTTTGGGGAAATGTGCTTTATTTCTTTTTTTCAATAAATAAATTCAAGTGCATTTACTTTATTAAAATTAAATGAAAATTAAATGCAATTATAATGAAAATAAAGCAAAGCCATGCAAAAAAATTGAATGGTCTTAAAACAGACTTCATTTATGCTGAATATAATTTCCTATATAGTTTAACTTATATTTATATAGGCCTAATTTATTATTTTTATCCTGTTTATTCTTTAATTTTGGGGTGAAATCACTATTATTTTAGTTTTATAAATTTTGAATTAGCTTTTATTTAAATTTGTTTAGTTTCGTGTTTATTTTAGTGCATTTGTCATTTTATTTTTTATTGTTAATATTGCTATTTAGATTTAACTTATGTTGTTTTATATATATATAATATATCATGGCCACAATTCATTCCCACAACTTATTAATACGTCTCCTCATTTTTATTTAAAAACAAGGGAATTATTACAACATGGTCATGATCTGGTAAAACGAGAGAACAATTATATTGTGTGCGCAATTTACATAAAACAAAATAAATAGTGAACGTGTTGACATAAGTCTTAGGAACTAATTGTTCATTTGTGGCCACAATATACATATATTTCTCTGCATGTCATGTGTGGGGCTGTGTTAAAACCTATAATGCAAAAATACAAGTCCATGCTAAACGACCAAAAGTAAAGTAAAGTAAAGTAAAGATGTGTATGTGCTGGATGTTTGTTTAAAAGTGCTGTGGGACAGAAGGTGTGTTTGAAGTTGTCCTGCAGACTCTCTTCCACTAACCCTTTCATGACATGGCAGGAGAAGTGAGACAGCTGGTGCTCAGGCTGAGGGCGTTTATTTACCTCCACCGCCAGCAAAGCAAAAGCGCTCCACAAAAGAGAGCTCATGAATGGCCTCTCGCTGGGGAAGCCTTCCTACAGTTCTTTATGTGGCTCTTCCATTTAAGCACGTTTGTTTCTTATAACAGCAGAAGCTTTTGGGACGTTTAATCGAGAGCGCATGACCTTCCACACTAGGTCTGACAGGAAAAGAGGGGAAAACGCAAACAAGCTGCAACATAACAGTCTGACATTCATAAACAGAAAAAAGAGCATTAGTTGTGTTTTGTGTTACTGAGATATTGGCATAATAGCGATAGTTATGCAACAATAATTAACATAACAGAATCTTGTGACTGGCATGTTTTTCCTCTTCTGCAACATGCGTGTCAACTAGATTTCATTTCCTACTTCCATAAAAAACTTTTCTCTCAAAACTAAATATCAAAACAATTGTTCAGGATATTTAAAGAGTTTAAAAAATCTATTTGAAATGTTTTCTATGTTCTACTTCTTCTACAGTTTCTGTGATAGTATGTTCTAAGTCATTTTCTTTATTTAAATGCCACATTGGTGGATTGAAGCATCAATCTCTTTTGACAATAAACAAAAAAAAAACTAAATGTTTAAACTTTTGGGTAGTGCTAAGAAACAAAAAACATATCAGATTTTATAGGGTGTCAGACAAATGGATGTTTGTTTATTGTTATATTGCATTCATTCATTTTGGACATTTATTAAAAACCGTCATTCATTCAAAAAGCAATGTTTTTATCCTTCATTTATTTGAATGCTTATAAATTCATCCAGAATTGTGCAGGAAATAAACAAGGATGGTAAACAAAAAACTGTACCGACTTTTAAACCCAAAACTTGGGTTAACTGAAATACCAGCTGTAAAGAGTTCTCAGACTAACTTAAGTACAAGATCATTCAAATTAAACTTTTATGATGACATCTTTTTGGGCTTTCATGCTATATGACATTCATCTGACTGACAAAGGTTGCCCTCTTCTGGTGAAATCAAAAATCGGTTGTTGTTGTTGTTTTTTACTTCACCAGTAAGATATAACAGTAACATCCCCAAACATTAAAGGCACACTGTGGAACTTTTGGCCACTAGGGTGCGCTCGACCTGTAATTTTCACGTCTAGTGCCCCTAGAGGCCACAAGCGCCGCAGCATTGTCGCAAAACCAAAAGTCAACAAACAGTCAACCGGTCAACATCCCGTGTGCAGACGGCATTTGATTTGTATGTTGGAGAAAGTTAATCGATTTACTACTGACCAAAATAATAATATAAATATAAGATTAATTATATAAATCCTATAAAGAAAACAAATTGAATAAAAGTAGCATACGCAGAAAACAATGTCTGATCAGGTAAGTCGCATTGACAAGGGTTGCCCAATCCTTCTCCTGCCGATCGTCTGTCCTGCACAGTTCATCTCCAACCCTAATCAAACACACCTGAAGCAAACAATTAACGTCTTCAGGATCTCTTTGCAATGGGTTAGAGATAGGGTTGCCAACTGTCCCGAATTAGCCGGGACGTCCCGATTTTAGCTTTGTGTACTGTTAACTCTTCTAACGTTTCTAACGTTAATGCTACCAGATGAATTGCATACAAATGAAACAAAGCCTGTAGCTAGTTGTTAAGTTGCAGCCCTGTTTCGTTTCAAAATCGGAGGATAAAGTGTCTGCTGAATGCAAATCTTTCCCAAAATTTATAAAATTTATATTTGTATTAACATTTAGCTACCAGATTGATAATTCGCTAACTTACTCTACTAGCATTCCTTGTTACATTAAGTTAAATGGAGGACAATATAGAATCAGTAACATGGCCAGGCAGAGAACAAATTTGAAAAAGTAGAGATATTGTGCAAGCAATATATTTTAACTTACTAGTCCAAAAGCATGACGGCCAGGTCAGCATCGGTCGGGAATCCCTCATCCTCCTTTATCGCACGCCAGCGAGGGAACACTTGACCATGTTTATCCTCGTCCTTGCTTTTAGTTTATCACTCTCACTTTTTCTTTTTTTGGTCTCCTCTGACAAAATCTTTGCTTTCTTCCGAGTAGCTGTTGATTCAGCCATGACGACAACATACAGACGCCGGCAATCAAACGCGAGTAGAGCTCTCACGTTAGCAGTTGGGGTGGTGGGGGAAGTGACGTATGCCGTAAAGCAGTCGAATTTTGTAGTTCTTTTTGTGCTCGGGTTCCTACCCGAAACCCGAAGTTACATAGTGCTAGTAAAAGCGATACAGACACCTTCAGGCTTCGGCAGACGTGTCATTCAACCTATTGTAAGTCGATGTACCATCTCAATGGGTTTTGGTAATATATTATAAAGGTTGAAAAGTTCCACAGTGTGCCTTTAAACATATTTCTAAACTAAAAAGAGCTGTTTTTCTTCAAATAAATAATCAGATGTGTCATTACTAAATTACTAGATTTAGATCGCTTGTTTGAGGAAACTGTCCCAAATATGGAAAAATAATTTACATTTACAATAAAACAGTAGAAAAGCATCTATACATCTAAGTTTTTTTAATGTCTTATCCAACCAAAGTAAAATGGCCACAATATGTTAAGTGACCTGAATCTGATACAGTATAATGTGTAATAATTCAGAATTTACAAAATGTCACATTAATGAAAATACGCTTCCATGATGATTATCTGTTTTTGTCATTTAGTTTTGCAATAAGAAGTGTTGAAGTATTCAGAATATTTCCAAACACGTCAAGACTGTATTTAAAGTGAACAAAATATCTATAGAAATGTGTGGGAACTGTCTCACTGAAATATAACGTGAAACTGCTTTATATCAAAAATAATGGTGTAAACATATAGAATCTATGTCCATCTAATTCACACTGACAAAAGTTTTAAATGAAGAAACATTCGTGTTCATAGCTCATCAGTCCAAGAGTTTCTGAATTACAACTTGGAATTTACCTATAAAGAACAGAAAAATGATTTAGAAAGGCAGTTGCAGTCAAATCACACTTTATCAGTGGATGCACTTGTCTTTAAAGAGCCATCCAAATGTATTATAATTATTTATCTGTTTGTTTGTTTACTCATTCATATATTTAGTTACTAAGAGTTAAAAAGGTGAGGAATATATAAGTTTGATTATAAGGTTAGCATAGACTTACATGATGGCATTGAAGAGACCTCTGCGGTCACTACACCCTCCAAGCCCAGGTTAGAGAGAGCGCCCCGAATCATCCCACAGGAAAAGGCCAAGTACTGCAGAGAGGACATATATAGATCTATTTATATTTCACTTCTTATGGTTTTAAAATATAGACTAAATAAAACAAATGTCAGAAGAACATGATATAGTATGAATTGTCCTAAATTCTCACTTTAGGGGCCTCCTCAAGGTATTGCTTTCCACTGGAAAACTGAGTAAGTAGTGAAAATTTATTATCCTGTAAGACATATGTGCCCTAGAACAAAGCCAGAGAAAAGAAATCACAATGATGCTGCGTGTGTTGCCACATATTCAAATGCCCCTATTATGCTATGGTAAAGGTTGCCAATTTTGTTTTGGAGTCAAAAAACACTTTGATTTTCTCATAATATACATTGCAGCATCACCTCTTTTCTCACAGTGTCTGAAACCATATGATAAAGAATTGGTTCTCTCTAAACCCCGCCTTTTGGAGAGCCTACTCTGCTCTGATTGGTCAGATAGCTCAGTCTGTTTGTGATTGGTCTACTCTGCTCTGATTGGTCAGATGGCTCAGTCTGTTTGTGATTGGTCTACTCTGCTCTGATTGGTCAGATGGCTCAGTCTGTTTGGTATTGGTCTACTCTGCTCTGATTGGTCAGATGGCTCAGTCTGTTGTGATTGGTCTACTCTGCTCTGATTGGTCAGATGGCTCAGTCTGTTGGTGATTGGCCTAGTCTGCTCTGATTGGTCAGATGGCTCAGTCTGTTTGTGATTGGTCTACTCTGCTCTGATTGGTCAGATGGCTCAGTCTGTTGGTGATTGGTCTACTCTGCTCTGATTGGTCAGATGGCTCAGTCTGTTGTGTTTGGTCTACTCTGCTCTGATTGGTCAGATGGCTCAGTCTGTTGGTGATGTGTCTACTCTGCTCTGATTGGTCAGATGGCTCAGTCTGTTGGTGATTGGTCTACTCTGCTCTGATTGGTCAGATGGCTCAGTCTGTTGTGTTTGGTCTACTCTGCTCTGATTGGTCAGATGGCTCAGTCTGTTGTGATTGGTCTACTCTGCTCTGATTGGTCAGATGGCTCAGTCTGTTGGTGATTGGTCTACTCTGCTCTGATTGGTCAGATGGCTCAGTCTGTTGTGTTTGGTCTACTCTGCTCTGATTGGTCAGATGGCTCAGTCTGTTGGTGATGTGTCTACTCTGCTCTGATTGGTCAGATGGCTCAGTCTGTTGTGATTGGTCTACTCTGCTCTGATTGGTCAGATGGCTCAGTCTGTTGTGATTGGTCTACTCTGCTCTGATTGGTCAGATGGCTCAGTCTGTTGGTGATTGGTCTACTCTGCTCTGATTGGTCAGATGGCTCAGTCTGTTGTGATTGGTCTACTCTGCTCTGATTGGTCAGATGGCTCAGTCTGTTGTGATTGGTCTACTCTGCTCTGATTGGTCAGATGGCTCAGTCTGTTGGTGATTGGTCTACTCTGCTCTGATTGGTCAGATGGCTCAGTCTGTTGTGATTGGTCTACTCTGCTCTGATTGGTCAGATGGCTCAGTCTGTTGTGATTGGTCTACTCTGCTCTGATTGGTCAGATGGCTCAGTCTGTTGTGATTGGTCTACTCTGCTCTGATTGGTCAGATGGCTCAGTCTGTTGTGATTGGTCTACTCTGCTCTGATTGGTCAGATAGCTCAGTCTGTTGGTGATTGGTCTACTCTGCTCTGATTGGTCAGATAGCTCAGTCTGTTGGTGATTGGTCTACTCTGCTCTGATTGGTCAGATGGCTCAGTCTGTTGGTGATTGGTCTACTCTGCTCTGATTGGTCAGATGGCTCAGTCTGTTGTGATTGGTCTACTCTGCTCTGATTGGTCAGATGGCTCAGTCTGTTGTGTTTGGTCTACTCTGCTCTGATTGGTCAGATGGCTCAGTCTGTTGGTGATTGGTCTACTCTGCTCTGATTGGTCAGATGGCTCAGTCTGTTGTGATTGGTCTACTCTGCTCTGATTGGTCAGATGGCTCAGTCTGTTGTGATTGGTCTACTCTGCTCTGATTGGTCAGATGGCTCAGTCTGTTGTGATTGGTCTACTGCTCACAATGCGTGTCAGAAACAAAACACCCATTACCATATCTGAATTTCAGCTCTTCCTCAACACTTGATACGCAGTGATACGAACAGTAACGATGAAGTCGGTTTTACTGTATCAGTTCGAGTCTGAATCCTCATCCTTTAGAAGTCCATGCAAAGTGGATTTGCTTTGCAGCATTAAAAAACAGTCTCTTCTCCACATGTTGACAACACAAACCAAACTCTTCCAGGCCCCAGATAGAAGTACAGTGTTTGAGGGAGGAGCAAAGTACTGTAGCATTGTTTACAGGCAGCCAATGAAGACCATAGGCTGGCATTATGATAAATTTGTTCCAAAACGATGTCATTTTGTGCAGGAAATAAGACTGGAATTACTCACAACAATTCGTTTCAGGCAGTTCAGAATCAATACTTGCTTTTTAGAGACAATGACTCCCTTTATGATGCTCTTTGCAACTTTGCAGACCTTTTATCATCACAAACAGCTATATTACACACTACATGAAAGGTCATTTCATAATAGGGGGACTTTAAATACATTACTGAACCTTCAGACCTGATGGTTAGTCCTCAAGTTGTCGATTTGTTTTTTGAAGACGGTGCTCCAGAAGTCTTTACAGATGAACTTCATTACGTCCAGGTCGTCTTTGAAACTGGGGCAGTCTTTTGTAAACCTTCTCAAAAACATATGCAAAGTCATACCATCATTAGATTTATAAACTCTGGATTCCAAAAAAATAAAATAATACAATGGTGCATATAAAAACAACGCGGGTTGCACTTTATTTTACGGTATGTGCACTTACGTGTACTTACCTAATAAAGTACTGAGAGTAAACATGGGTTACGGTTAGGTTTAGTGGTTGGTTCAGGGTTAGTACCTAGTTATTGCACTATAATAAGTGCATAGTATGGGGAACAGGACAGAAAATAAAGTGCTACCACAACGTGTATAACATAGCAACTCTGTACATCAGAATACCTTTCAATCAGTCCTTGTCCAACTCTGAAGCCCATTGCCTCTAGAGTAGATACACACGTCACTCTCTCCTTAACAAAGCAAATCAGAGCATGATACAAATACAAAAGACAAAATGCTATAACAAATCATCATTAAAGCAAAGGAAAAAATATGATACTTGCAGTCTGGATATTTTGTAGACTGCAATGTAAGTACCCTATCAATGTCCTCCCGGGTCGCATGCTCCTTGTACACGTGAGAAACAATCTCCATATGGAGGAATTCAAACAGAGCGTCATCTGCCATATCTGAAAGAGAACATCCATGGAAAGTTCCTTAAACATCTGGAAACAATCCTAAAGAAAAATAGTCATTTCTGGGCTTAACCCATTCAGGCCCACAGGCAAACTGAAGTGGCTCTACCACTCTTTTCCACCTGAGAATATTTTTCAAATAACTAGAGATGTTTTAAAAACAGCTGACATAGTTGTATACAATCTGAGAAATAGCTTTTGACAACTTGCTAGATAATGTGTCACGTATGGATTTTGAATCTGAGAAATAGGGGGTCTGTGGATGAAAAAAAAACTGTATACAAAATGTAAAACTAAATAAATAGTAAAAATAAGATTAAACTAAATAAATAAATAAATGGATCAAATACACAACTAATAGATCTACAGTAACAGGACAGTACTATAGTGAACAGAAAAAAAACTATACTATAAAAATGTATTTAACATATTAAGTATATACATTTTTAACAGTATAATCTTAAAAATAACGTTACATTAGACCTTTACAGAAGCTGTCTTCGATGCATGTGTTGTTTATGTGAATTAATTAAATTATGTGTGTCATCAATACCGTTGAATGCAAGCTTAATGCTAAAAGTCTGCTTTATACGTTAAGTTAAAAATCCTAATGCATAAAATCTGTATGATTGTAAAGACAGCTGCTTATAGACAGCTTAGCTAATGTAACTGCACCTTCAGCGATGTTTAACGTGCTCAACCTATTGACGATAAATAAGATATGGCATTAACATAAACACAGGTTTTAAAGTACTTACTTCCTGTACGTATCTTCAGTAATCAAATAAAAATACATTTAGGAAAACACCCCCAGATGCACAAAATCCGTCTTCAGTTCTTCAGTGCAGTATCGCTGATACTGACAACCAATACTGCCACCTGCTGTTATGGAGAACAACGACCCGATCCGATATATGCGCTCTCTCTCCTTTAACCTCCATCATATACAATTCATTTTAACAATATCTCACAATATTACTGTTTCAATGTATTTTTCATTAAATAAATGCAATCTTGGTAGGCATAATTGACTTCTTTCAAAAACATAAAGACATCGTAATGAACAGCGTACTCTTTAGAAAAAAAGGTATGTCTCTCTCTCTCTCTCTCTCTCTCTCTCTCTCTCTCTGTGTGTGTGTGTGTGTCAAGAGAGAGAGAGAGAGAGAGAGAGAGAGAGAGAGAGAGAGAGAGAGAGAGGAGAGAGAGAGAGAGAGGAGCAGTAAATTCTGATAAAAAAGTTATTTTACAATTATATATTATAAAATCGATATAAATAGGTAAATGATAAAAAAAATATTATTTTATAACTTATACATAATATAGCCTACTTATAGAAATGTATCATTAGGTTTCTTTATGAATTAATGACAAAATATCTGCTATCTTTTGTTTTTAAGTCAATTTCAAAAGCTACAAAAGTACAATTAAATGTGGATTTTTTTTTACTATTTCCACTTTAGTATGTTTTTGGCAAGACACTTTGACTTTTTGTTTAAAAAAAATTGCACAAAGCCCATACTTGAACATAAATTTGATTTCTCAGTACCCTATATGTACATTAGTGAGAAAGTTCTGATTTCTGAAATCACTACCATTACAACTAATCCAACCCTGATTTATTTTGCATGTGAAAAATATCATGACACATTTCAGTGAAAGATTACTTTATAATAAGAGGCAAGCAGTTATTGAAATTAACAGACTTATACGTTCATACTAAACCACATATGAGTTGACATTAGACATAACATACACTCTTTTGTTAAAATCAGTCTTAAACTGTGTCCCAAACATAATTGGAAGAAATTCATACTTTTGATATATGTGATACCACATCTTTAAGCTTACCAATTATCTTTTTTTTTTTTTTCTCAGATAATGCAAGATGATTACAGACATAAAGCTACCTTGGTCCGAACTGCAATTTCAAAAGTTACTTACCATTCACATTGAGTGTTAGTTGGCAAACAAAAGTAAATAAATAATAGCAATAAGTCTATTGTTCTATTTCTCCGAAGTGTTACTGATTAAAACATCAGAGCACTGAATATAATACTTTCCTATGAAACTGAAAAAGAAAATGCACATGTTGATGTTTCAGATATTGCATCAGACAAGCAACATCCTGAAACATCTACAGGACAAAAGACTTGATGTGGTGTTGTTCCTACCGAATGCATAACGTCCCAATAAATGAACATCACTCAATCGTGCTTACACAATCCATTCTGCACAACAGCGTTCTTGGTTAAGGATGAAATCTCTAAAGACGGTGGGCTAGAAGTGCTTTCTTTGCACCCCTCCATGGTTTGAGAAGTCTCACTGTTACTGCCCGATTGAGAAGGTGACCTTTTGTGGACTTTCACGAGAGAGACCTTCCAAGGAGAAGCTGTTGGTTCGATTTTGGGCATGAGGAACATGGGACATGGCTCAAGAGTCTGCGTTTGAGCTTCATGCATGTTCAGATTAACTAAGGAGTCCATCTCTGGGGAATCGAGTTTGGGTTGGTGGTTCCTGGTGAAATTAGAGAGCTGCTCCAGGACCTGGATCTGACGGTCCATCATTCCCAGCATGCTGCAGTGGAAGGCTCTCTGCTCGGCCAGCTGTTCTCCAAGCCGGTGGTTCAGGATGGTGAGCTGCTGGAGGATGAGGCTGCTGGTCTCCTCAGACGTTCCTGCTGGGATGAAACAAGAAAAACTGTTACTCGTGAGGTCATTAAGCGTGTATTCACACTTGGCATGTTTGGTTCGATAAAAACGAACCCTGGTGTGATTGCTCTTCTAGTGCTGCTAATTTGAATAAGTGTGAGCGCTGCCATCCAAACACTGGTATGCACCAAACAATCAGACCAAGACTCCTGAAAAGATGGGTCTCGGAAGCCAATCAGTATATGGGGATGATAAGGAGGCCATGATGGACAGAGGCCAAGAGGCAAATTTGGCCAGGATGCCAGGGTTACACCCCTACTCTTTTACGAAGGACATCCTGTGATTTTTAATGACCACAGAGAGTCAGGACCTCGGTTTAACATCTCATCCAAAGGATGGAATACAGTATATCCCAGCAAACAGCATTGTTTTGGATGTTCGGTAAGTTCCGTCAAAGTCCTTTTAGGCAAGTCCTGCCACTCGGCCGCCATCTTGGCAACGCCTCCGGGCAGCTATTTCTGAATAACAAGACCAGGCTCCTATCTAAATGAATGGGCAGAGAGTCAGAACTGCAGTTTCACTGGTCACCGAGACATAAAAACTGCATGTATAGAAACAGCAGTAAAATATGATAAAAATCGCTGAAAAAGTTGGACGACTTTGCCCCAAAATAAGGTTTAAAATGCCTTTTCCCCCCACCGGTTATACTTTTACTGCGCATGCGCAAGAGTTCACACACACGCAGGTATCTCGCTCTCTTCCGTACGGTGCGCGCGCTACACCGTTTGAAGCACACTCGCTCTAGATTCGGGGAGATTTTAACTAATTTGTGGGCATCAGGGAGCCGCTATCAATATGCGGGAGACTTGGGATGTCTGATATTTACACAACGCACACATACAGTACATTTCAAATCTGCCACCTTTTCAAACAGTAACGTATTCTCCGCTGTCGCAAACCTCAACTGTGCGCATGCGTCAGAGGAACCAGACGATAGGCTTAAATGTTTCCCGGCTTGACTGTTAAAAGCAGACGATTGGCTGTCAAGCGGGAGGGGCGGGACATGTGAATACAACCGCCATCTTTGGCATTACAGGTTTTCCCTATATAGTTCTATTGAGGATTGAGGAAGTGACATGTCTCATATAAATTGTCTCTGGTTCCGTCACGAAATATACATAATAAAAACTGACCGTGAAGGTTGTGAACATATCACTATGCCTTTAGGTTCGGTATCTTTAGGTTTGGTGTTAAAATGACAATGTGAATGCTAAGTAGACCAGGACTAAATTATTTATTTTTTGGTTAGGACCAAACGAAACAAACTACAAGTGTGAATACACACTTAGTTTGTTGTACCACACAGAATTGAACCAGTATGTCACCTGGGAAATCGTCGTGGCCGCAGTCTGCGGCGTCTCTTGTACTTTCTGTACTGTTGGGAGTGCACAGGGATGGTGGTTCGGTCTTCACTGCATAGAGGTATTCTCCTGACAAGCCCAGGGTCATAACTTCATCTGGTCCTACAGCCCAGCTTGGCGGCTCAGAACCAGCCATGTCATCTGGATTCAGGCTCTCAGCAACATCAGGTTCAAGTTTAGACATGCTCTCAGGATCACAGTTCGGGATTATGCCTTCAGGGATTACGCCTTCAGGCCAAGGACCTGAAAGAGATAAACAAGACCAATCCTCATCTCGTACAGTTAAAATTAAAATGGACACAATTATAAGGAGAAACTCTAGAGAGACTCCGATGACATTTATAGCGAGACTCCGCCAAAAATGAATAAAGGTTTGGGACAACATGAAGGTGAGAAAGTAAATAATGGCAGAATTCAAATTTTTGGTTGGAGTATGAAACCTGTATCAAAGTCTGTGTGCAAACGGGAAGTCTAACTCAATGTTTCCCCAACAGTGCACATTTTGGATCCTACCCATCTATTTCTGGTCTTGGAGTCTCTACAAATAAGCGGAGTTGAATCAGGTGTGTTTGATTAGGAAGAGTTTGAAAATGTGTCACCATTTTTAACTAAAAAATTCAGAAAACTTTTTATGCGGTTTGGCCGGTCAACAGCATTTTGAGAGCCTGTAATGGCAAATTTTCAAAGTGCAAGTTTTTGAAAACGATATTGTGTTAAACTACAAAAACGTGAATTTGTGAAAACGGTGACGTCATGTCCATTATGTGTTCAGTCTATAGGCGCATAGAGTGTCTTTACAAAGTGGTATCACCATATACTGGCCTGAATACGTCAGTGTTTTTAGTTGTTTTTGTGAATACATTTGACAACGTTGTAGTCTGTATGTGGAAAAACGCAAAGGAAAATAAAATATTTTTAGAACAACGTTGACATGTAAACGTACCCTTGGTGTTATTCCAGAAACAGGGTTGGGAAATGCTGGTCTAATTATTGCCCTGAAAACAAGGCAATAATACCAAGAAACTGATCAAATTAAAAAATAGTTCACCCAAATATGAAAATTCTGTCATCATTTACTCCCCCTCATTTTGTTCCAAACCTGTATGACTTTCATTCTCTGCAGAACACAAAAGAAGATATTCTGAAGAATGTTGTCAACCAAAGAGTTTTGGTTACCACCAACCTCCATTATATGGACACAAAGACATTTATCAAAATATCTTCTTTTATGTTCTGCATAAGAAAGAAAGTCATGAGGATTTGTAATGAGGATGAATAAATGATAACAGAATTTTCTTTTTTTGCGAGAACTCTCCCTTTAATATATTGTGTAAGACCATAATTCTCAATTGGCAGGTCATGAAGTACAATTAATAAAATGTAACTAACTATATAATTGTGCAAAAGCACTATAAATGATTAAGCCTATCAACTTAAAATTAAAAGTATAAATCAGTTCTCATATCTTTTTTCATAAACCTTTCTTTTATGGCATCAAATGATGAATGTTAAGGCTGTGAGGTTGTTACATGCCGCCATGCATAAAAACTATGAACAAACCTGTATAAAGTAAGAAAATATGACTGGGTCGCCTCAATTTCTAATGTAAAAATATAATAGTTTACCCAAAAATGAATATTCTGTCATCATTTATACACCAAAACCCAGGTGACTCTCTTTCTTTTGGCTCTTTCACCTACAAAGAAAGTAGGAAATGCTAATTTGATACAAATGATGTCAAACCTGGTGCAACAAGTTTTGACGCACCATATCTAAATATATGTGAACGTGAATAGGATTTGAGAGCTGTGGTGGAGGTGGAGATTATCAGTGAATAACAACTTGCACCTCACACAAAATGGTATGACTTTGGAAGATTTGGAATAGAGGGCACCAATCATAAGGAGCCCTTTTGTGACATTTTAATTGAGCCTGACAGCATCCGATTCCATCCTCCCATTCACTTTAAGGAGAAGAGCAGCACCAACATTCAGCATCCCATTCTAACATTAGTGTTCCAAAAAACACAAAGGTCTGGAATGACATTAGTGTGAGTAAAGGACAGAATTTTCATTTTTGGAGAAACTATTCCTTTGCACACAGACAAATAAACTGCAAGTCATGCAAGTTTGGTAATGGCAGCAGTACTGTCTGTGTGATCATCCAGGTCTGCGAGTGACCGTCCGAGAAGGTCGTGACCATCTGTGAGGTTGTCCTCCCTGCTTCCCGTCTTTGGTCTGCGCACCAACATGTGATCCAGCATATGGAAGTAGCGGAAAGACTCGACGGCAGAGAGGCGCGCAGCTGGACTTCGGTAGCTGGCCAGTTTGATCTTACGGTACTTATGTTTAAGGCTCTTCCAGCGGTTACGGATCTGGGTGACGGTGAAGTGGATGCCCCTCTTTGCCAGACTCAGACGGAGGCGTCGGAAGAGGGATTCGTTGCGCTGGCGCTTCTTGTCCAGCTCGTGGACCAGACCCATCTGCTCTATGAGGGCCAGCATGGCAAACGTGTCTGGTTCTGTCCACCACTTGTTGGGCTTCTTCTCATTCAGGTTCATGGTGTCCTTCCTGTTTGAGGCCCCTAAACATGCAACCCACTTCAGAAAGAGGGCAGATTAAAAAACTCGTTCAGATGATCTAACTCTCATTACTAAATTTAAAATGCATTTAAAAAGCATCAAAATGGACAATTCTTGTTATTTACGGAATATTGTAGTATTTTTTTTAAATGATTTATTCCTTTGACAATTTTTTTTTAATTCATGTGCCCTCATAATCTTTAATCAAAAAAGATTGAAGACTCCATCTTGCAACAACATCTCTTCTCTGATGATGTGTTTACTGGAGCGAGGGCGGGAAACCTGTCACTCAAATGAGATTGACCGATAGCAAACCATAATCATCCAATCACATCTCTATGGAGAAAGGCCCTGTCCTAAATGGCACACTTCATGTGGACTTTCGGTCTCGTGGGCTCGTGCTCGCTGAGTCTACAAGTCCGTAGACCGTCCCATTCATCATTTTAGCGCTCTGAAGTGTGCTTTGTACCCTTGAAGCTGTCTTCCGTGAAGAAGAAACCGTTTCACTCGGATATACATCACAACAGGGAAGAAAACTTTATCGCAACTTCCATTTTATGCTGACTTTCATTTCATGTCAGTGCTTTTTCATATTGTGAGGTCTGAGACCACAATGAAAATCTAGCACTCAAAATATAATTTAAACCTGAACAAATTTTTTTAACTTTTCATTTTCAAAATAAAAAACAATGATGTAAAATTAATAAGAAATGTTTTAGTATAAGGGGAAGTTTACACAGAATGCACTGAATTGCTTTTTTTTTCCCTATGTAAATGTTTCATTGATCATTGTGTTTGCGTGTTGTCTTGTTCCAAAAACGTGGCACTTTTTAAAAATAAATTAATTAAAAATCTCAATTTTAAAAAAAAAAAAACGTGTCTAGAAACCTAGCGTTTTTCTTTATTTTACCGCTTTAATGTGAGAATGGACCATTAGTAGGTCCATTTTTTTTACTCGCTGAACATGTAAAGCCTTTCATAAATTGGTTTATTTTGAAGTATAGTACATCTGAGTGAAACAACTTCTCAGAAGAGAGATACAAATGTAGAGCGGAACTCAATTTAACCATTGAAAATTGATTCGATTGTGTTTGAAAATTGCTACAATCTCATGGACAGGACAGGATGCTGTCAGGATGCTGGAGGGGAGGTCTTATTGTCCTGCCCTCATGCCGGAGCACAGCACACCAACTAGATTATGAGGGCACATTAATTCTAAAATAATAATAATAAAATAATGACGTGCACAAATAAAAAAATATTATAAACTCGTGTTTTCCAAAAACAAACAAGTATTGTCCATTTTTATTTCATAAGACATTATTAAATTTGTTTAAATATTGATTTTTTTTTCTATTAAAAACTTAAGTCAATCATAAAATTTGTAAAGGGGAAAAATCAATTATTCATTTTGACTAGTGGTCTCACGCAGATATTTGGACCCCAATGCAAGTCATTATTGTGTACGTTATGCATAATTAGCTTTAGTCATTTTTAAAACAAGTGAAATTCAGTATAAATCTCAACAGCAATAAGCATTCCCAGTCTACACAGACCTGTTAATTGTAGGCCTCCTGCACATACTGTAATGCAGCAGGGATTCATCGAAAACGCCTCCGCATCGACCGAAACGCGGTAAATTGGCGAAATGACAGGCTGCGTAAAAACATTTAGACGGTTGTTGATTGTGAAATATTTTGAATGATGTCAAGACACTGAGAACATCTGTTTACTTCATACTGTGCCTTTTCCCTCTTGGTTTCTCATAGAAATAAAACGAGCGGGTAGAACGGCCATTAGCATGAAACATCAAATCTGACAGAGGCAGACATTAGCGGTCCGAATGATGTTTCTAATTAATCAGATACGATAGGTGTACAATTATTATGACTCTTTATAGTGTGTTTTCAATTTAACGGCATTTAAAAATGACAAATGTCGTTTTTCTAATGTTAATTATTGCCCGTTTTGGTCATCCAGTCGGCGTTGTCACGTGATAAATGTTACTTTACACAGCGCTGATTAGGATGGACCAATGACAGTCTTTTGTGAATATTTGATAATGAGTTTTGTAAACACTCGTGTGCAGATAGTTATGGCGTTTTTTTTGTTTTGTCTGTCACATAGGAATCTGTGGACTGAATATAATTGCATGATTATTAATTTAGGTGTGCAACTGTCCACCGTAAGACAAAACAAACCCTGAGATTTGGATGTTGCTCACTGATCGATTCTGCTTTCTGGGCCATCAAGCGCCCCCTGTTGGAAGGATTCTACTTTGATACAAACATTTACCTTTTGCTTTGCTTTGCAGTGCGATTTCTGCTGCTCCCGCTTGTGTTTTAATAACATTACATCGTGACCTCATTACTGCCACCTTGTGTATCGGAGTAGATGGAGTGTTTTTCAACGGGGGCGTTCATATGCTTTCTGCGTTTTAATTGTATTCTAACCCTCATTTAAAAACCATATTCAGTAGGCAGGGCCTGTAGGTGCGAAACATCCAATTATGTGACGCCTTCAATAGTCATAAAACACCCACACTTCGTGAGATTATTCAGAAAAAGGAATCATCAGACTGCAACTTGAGTTTTCTTGCAAACATTGCAAAGTATTTAGCTGGTAACACACTGACACACTGTATTTTGTTTTATACAGTAGGTTGTGAGGGTCACCGATAGAAAGATCTTTCTTTGTTTTGCAGCATTTTTAAAAACATAGATAGATGTACATAGATGTTTTACACGATAAAATATTTGAGAGATCCTTGTGCTGCATTCTATATCTGCATAAAGGGTTAAAGTATAATATAACATTTAAGCGCTATTTAAATATAATAATATAATGTAAATGTCTCAAGAGAAGATGATGATTTAAACCACCATTCCATTAAATCAAGCAATTTCATGGGACCACCTACGTATATTAACAAAGAGAAGACGAGAACAGAGTTCACTAACAGTACAGCTGGAAACAGCTATCCAGAGGATAGTGTAAAGAAAACACCACATTACAATCACAACCCAGGTAAGGTGGACACCTCACCTGGCATCATCATGGACATCTCAACAAACCCGTCTCCATACCGGCATGATGACTCCGACCCCCAACCAGATGGAACCGGATAAATATTGTGAAAGTTCTGATCCAATCTGACTTCTGTCCTATAATGCTGCCTGAATCATATCATACACTGTTCGTTCGTTGGACCGAGGAGAACTGCCCCCGACACCCGACAATACATAAATGTTAAAAATGAAACCATGGGGCGCTGTTGAGCAGTGGAGGAGTGAGATGTGCTTTACATAGCCCCGGTAACTTTTCTTTTATTAAAGGGTCATGAAACCCTAAACCAAATTTTCTGAGATTTTAACCAATGTATGTGTATTGAAACCATCGAAGACAATGTTAGCATTTGGTAGATCTAATAGTAGGGTGAAAATTGTTACATTTGAGTTTTTCGTCTTCCGGGTTTAAAATCTTCATCAGGTGGACACGGTGAAGATTTTAAACCCGGAAGATGAAAATAGCGGAAAAAAACTCAAATTTAACCATTTGAGCACTGTAAGTGCTTTGATGACTCATCGGTGTCTCATAATTATTAATGAGACTGAGTTTTCATATCCTATGAGACGACACTATCTCTTAATTATCATTACACCACGTGGATCTTTCCAATGACAGACATGTCAAACTGTGATATCGCGAATCGCTTAGTAGATAGAGCCAATCATGGGACGCAAGTGTTTGTTTTCGTGGTGCAAAAGTTCAAAGGCGTTGGACATGTTTCCCCGCGATGCTGCCAGGGCTAGACTCCGGCTCCGGGCGGTTGGTGGGCCATCAACCACGGACACATCTAAATTATATGTGTGCAGCTGCATATAAAATTTTAGATATTTCGATAATACCTAAATTGTATGCTTAATTTGTGTAATTAAATATATATGTCATTGGGGGAGGGGTTAGGGATAGGAAGACCATTCACTCAAATCCTACACATTGACAACTGTACAGCTACGGATACTGTACTGATCCACACATCACAGATTCCTGATGTATGGTACTTTATGACAGCAGAGGGATGAAGGGTCTCACATTTTCCAGCTGGAATGTACCCAGAGTAAATAACCCAGTCAAGAGAGGTAAAGTTCTGACCCACCTAAAGTCACTGACCTCAGACATTATGTTCTTACAGGAAACTCTCTTGAAGAGTGGCTTGCATAGCAGGTTAAAAGCAAATTGGATATTGGATTGGATAGCACTCAAACTTTTCATCCAAAGCCATTCTACTGAGAAAAGGTGTGCCCTTTTTACAGAAAAAAACAATCACTGACAAAGAGGGCCGCTATATTATAGTGATTGGTGAAATCCACAATATTTCCCTCACAGTAAATATGCTCCCAACATTCATAACCTTCATCTTATGTTACCAGTAAAAAGTGGCCTACGTTATTTTAAATATATAGTCAGTGACAATGCAAGCATATTTGTCTAAAATAATTCTGTATTTTCAGCTTCAGAATCATTAATGTTTTTTTATTCTATTCATCCAAGCCAATTAATTTACACCTACAATGTAGGCTAATACCAAAACATTTTTTGTTAACCTTTTACCATGTGTCTTGGAGTGTCGCAATAATATTGTATCGTGAGTTCAATATCGTGATATGTATCGAATTGTGACATGAGGGTATCGTTACACCCCTAATTAACGTTACAGGTGTAAGAAGTTGCTAACTAACCAGGCTTTTTTTCCACAGAACTTGAGACAGGGAAGTTCAAGGATTTCATTTATATTCGATTTTTCATGAAGCTTCAAAAAGTTCATAAAGACATCATAAAACTAATCCATATTAATTGAACAGTTTAGTCCAAATTTTCTGAAGATACACGATCACTTCATGAACAGATAAAATTTAGGCTTTTATTCACGTTTACATTGTTGTGCAAACATAAACAGAAGTTTAACAGAACCAGCTTGAAGCTCGAGAACAACATCATTGGTTCTTGTGGAAGCTCAAAAGTGCTTGATGAATGTTTTTTCATCTTTTCTTTTATGTGAATAAAAGCCTAAATTAAATCTGTTCAGCGTATAAAGTGATTGTGTATCTTTCCGAAAATTTGGATTAAACCGCTCAAATCGTATGGATTAGTTTTACAAACTCTTTTTGAACTTTTTAAAGCATCAAACTGGTAGTTGCATAGCTGTCAATGGAGGCAAAGAAATCTCTCAGATT
This sequence comes from Chrosomus eos, assembly GCA_036326025.1. Taxonomy (NCBI): domain Eukaryota; kingdom Metazoa; phylum Chordata; class Actinopteri; order Cypriniformes; family Leuciscidae; genus Chrosomus; species Chrosomus eos. The sequence goes on along the minus strand of CM070825.1, from coordinate 32,795,480 downwards.
TTAATAAAAAATATCTTTATTTGTGTTCTGAAGGTTAATGAAAGTCTTATGGGTTTGGAACGATATGATTAATGACAAAATTTTAATTAATGACATATTTTGGTGAACTAACCCTTTATGCTGTGCACCAGTGCCCACCTAAAAATTTGTGATTAGCTCTGTAATCTGTTCAAAATGAGTGATCACCTCAGTCCCCTTTAATCAGCGGCTCCTCCCTGTCTTAGTGTCTTCTAGTCAGTGTCTTCTGTCAGCATGTTCTTCAGTCTGCAGCGGCAGCAGATGATAGCCTAAGGTGTGTACTTTTATTGATAGATCATTTCATTGTCATAAATGCAGTTTATATAATTCAGTTTCAGTTTATTTATAAAGCAGCACATTTAACAACGGCCACTGGAGAAACTAATTTAAAACAGTTCTTAGCAGAATACTCATTCTAAGCTAAAAGCGACAGAAAATAAATAGGTTTTAAGACAAGACTTGAACTCAGACAGAGATGAAGTTGTTCTAATATAAAATGGGAGCTTGTTCCAGAGTGTGAGACCAGCCACTTCAAAGGCACGGTCTCCCCTTGATTTTAGCCGGGTTTTAGGTATCTGAAGAAGAAGTTTAGTTTCAGATCTAAGACTTCTCGTGGGGGAGTAGTAGTGAAGTAAATCAGATAGATAAGTAGGTGCTAAATCATTCAAAGATTTAAACACCAGTATTAAAATTTTATATTCAATTTTAAAATTTATCGGTAGCCAGTGAAGGGATCGTAGCATGGGGGGTGACATGGTCAAATTTCCTTTTTCCCATAAGGAATCTCACCGCAGCATTTTGAACAATCTGTAGGCGGGCCGTTTGGGACTTTGATGCACCGAAACACAGAAGGTTACAATAGTCCAGGCGCGAGTTGATAAGAGCATGGATTGCCAACTTCAGTGATCGTTTAGGGAGATAGGCTGATTTAATTTTCGAACGAAGATTAAAAAAAAACTAGATCTGACGAGAGCACTAATCTGTTTTATCGAATTTAAGGGAGCTATCTAAAATAACACCTAAGTTCCGTACCTGGGGAGCAATAGATCGATCTAAAGATCCCAGGTCAAAATCATAGGTTTGCCTAGTTTCAGAGGGGTTAAAAACGATAACTTAATAACTAATAATGTGATGGTGGAGCAATACAACACAGTTTCCCATCCAGTGTAAAGTTTCCGCTGTGTTCACACCCCTCATCTCACTACAGTTGTAAAGTAAGACACATTAGGTTTAGAAAGAAAATATTTTCATTTAAAATGTTTAAATTAAAACTTGTTATTGTGGATGTGGCATTAGATTATCATGCACAGAAAGTATTAAAGATAGTCACACTGTAAATCTGAACAACATTTGTGAATCTAAGCTGATTTGACAAAAGATTTATGTAAACTTGTGATAAATCATGAACATAATTTTTACAGTGACAGACAGCACTCAGTCAATGCACTGATTTAAACGGCTTATCAGAGTGAATGACAGAGACAGAAAAACAAAAAATCATGTGGAGTTATTTCATGACCCAGCAGCTGATTTTGACATAAATAGAGTAAAGGGATTTGTGGTTTTTGATGTCACTTTGAATTACAGAAGTTAAGTGGCAAATTGATAGATTCATGTGCCGCTATTTATTTATTTTAAAATCATCTTTACCATCACATAAATGAATTACATTTTAAATTATATTCAAATAGAAAACATTTCATAATATTACTGTTTTGTTTGTTTTTTTACTGTGTTTTTGAGTCTTCTTTTGTTGTCTGTGTGAAAGTAGCTCTGTAGGTGCTTTTCTGTTCAATAACAGTCATGTAAAATTAAATTAACAGCTGTGTACAGCATGGCACTGTAATCATTTGTTTTGTATTGATGACGACACAGTCCCTTGATATTGCTATCATTCAGTCCATTCCAGTAAATTACATTCTGCATACCTGTCAACACTCCCGTTTTTTCCCGGGTTTCTCCCGTTTTTTTAGCCCTATCTCCCGGACCCCTCCTGGTTTGTTATTTTTCCCGGGAAACTCCCGTATTTTGCATAGCCCGAACTCCTTTATGAATAATCGGAGCAATATGTTTGTCTAATGTTGACCAGTTGCCAGATTTGATTAAATGCATTATATTCACACAATCCACAGACCATTTACAATTTCAACCCGTTTGTCACGTCAACCTGGCAACCTATAACCCAGTTGCGCAGTCGCGGAAAGTTTAACCCGAAAGCGAGCCGATAGACATGATGGCAGGTGAAGGCGCACTCACAACTCGCACTTTATTCCCAAATCGAACTCGTGTACTCGTTACTTAATAAACAAAATAAGATAAAAATTAGCATCAAACAGAAATTACCCGCATATACGGGGTGTTCGCATAGACAGTAAAAGGGGTGTTCGAGGCACACGGCACATACAATACAATACCGCCGAGTGCCGAGAGTTCGACAAAACTCCCGGATTTTGTAAACCAAATGTTTACAGGTATGCATTCTGTGGATTAGGCCCTTCAAGTTAATCTTTGATTTGACGTTGTTCAAAACAGGGTTCGAGAGTTGCTGTTCATCTAAACTCTGCAGCTATGGACTCAAGAACGGTGTTTGTCTTATTATGGATGTTGCTGTCGTCCACCTCCACTGGAATCAAACTAGATGGAAATGGTTATGTTGACATTACCATTGCGATCAGTTCAAAAATACCTCAGGATAACACGCTCATCGCTAAAATCAAGGTGAATATACTTTTTTGTCTATTTAACAAACTTTATGTGCATTTGTTGTTTTAGTGGATTTTGTGAAAGATGTTATAGAATTAATCTTAGAAATATACAGTATATAATCACAATTTGTTGACAGTATTTGTGAATTCACAAATTAAATAAAAAAAATTCTCATTTTATCTTTTCAATTTCCTTCTGACAGGACATGGTCACTGAAGGGTCGGTTCATCTTCATCAAACATTGCAGAAAAAGGTCTATTTTAAAGAAGCTATACAATACTGGTTCCATCTCACTGGAATAGTAAGGAATTTACCAGAGCAAGAACAGAGTCCTTTGAAAAGGTACAGAGAATTATGTTATTGTATCTTGTAAAATATTCATTTCAATTCATTTCATTCACATATGATGTTGCTGACCCGATCTCTATGTCAAACACAGGCCAAAATAAAAATTGATTACGCTGATTCAACTGAGCCACATGCTCATTGTCAGGGTTGCTGTGCAGGTGGCTGAAGACGAGGACACGGAATTTCAAAGATAATAGATTTAATAACAAAATGAAACTTCCAAAATGAAACAAGAACAAAACTCCAGGACTTCAAGGTTTACACACAACCATACATAGACGACGATCGACCAACACTGGGAGAAAACACAGGGCTTAAATACACATGGAATGATTTAATAATAAACTGAACACAGGTGATAAAACTGAACACAAACGAGGAGCGGGAAAACTTAACAGGACTAAACCAAAAACCACAAAGACAGGGGGAAACAAGATCTCAAAACAGAACTTAAACACATTGAATTGTTACACTCATCAGTATGGTGAATGTGGAAACGAGGCAGAGTACATTCTTTTCACTCCAAACTTCCTCCTAAATGACTCTGTCATTCAGCTTTACGGATCAAGAGGTGAACATTATTTATCCTCCTTCTACATTTATACATTTTTAATTAAATATGACATCTAAAAGTCCTATTTATTATATTCGGTCTATGTTTGAGTTTAGTTTGAGTTGGTTTTGTGCAGTTTTCTGTTGTTTCCATGTTTTCGTCTTACCGTGACAATATTAATATGGTCTGTTTGTTTTACTAGCAGTTTGTTTGTTTGTTTGCAGGAAGGGTCTTGGTTCATGAATGGGCTCATCTGAGATGGGGCGTTTATGATGAATACAGTGAAACAAAGCCATTCTACCACTCTAAAGGCCGTATTGAAGCTACAAGGTCATACACTGTTAATTAAAAGAAGGAATATTTTTTAAATGTCCTTGAAAATTACAATCACTATTGATTTCTTGCTTATTTTTAGGTGTAGCAAAAGCATTGAAGGACAGAACGTACTGCTGATGGATCTCTTCAAACTTGTCGCATTGATCCACAAACTTCCCTACCTACCAAGGGGTGCACATTCTTTCCAAACAGAAATCAAAACACAGACAGCTCCATACCAAGCCTGAATTCTGTAACAGTTTTTGCATGTTTTCACATATTCCAGAAAATTATTTTAGTAACTAATTAAATTTACAGCACATGAGTTCTGTCCTGTTTTCTTCTGTTTGCCAAGTCATTTGGACGTTACATCCCACAATTATTATCTACATTTCGATATGCAACATCTGCTTGACAAGTTACTTTTGCAAAATATAAAGTTTAAATTACAAGAAGCTAATATACATTTTTAGTTTGTCAGACATTACAATGAGATATAAAGTTGAAATTTAGTGGCCTGAGGACACAAAGGAGCAAGGGACCTTTGCAAAAAAGAAAAATATACAGACTTTCTGGGCTGTATATGGGCTGATGGCGCAATACAGCTGGGTATATAAAAAAAAAAGACTGATACTGTAAAACGTGCTCAAAATGTGTCTTTCGTTAGGGCAGTCCGTCATATTTCAAGGTCTTATGTCCACTTTAATGAATTTAACTCTGTAGCGGCAGAGAAACCGCTGAAATTGTAACACGTGAGCACACACACACACAAAAAAAATCCTTTGTGCATGCGAAAGTTTCTTGTGAGCACGCGAAAGTCTGTTGTATATGTTTATTTTTTTAAAGGTCCCTTAGGGTGTCCGTAGAATATTTTTGATTTTTTTTAAAGTCTCTGTCTAAAAAGATACATATTATGTTTGGTGACATTTTTTTTTTTTTTAGATGATCGCATTTTGTCAAGCAAACGATCACAACGATGAAGCCCCTAACCTGCAAAATGAAAAATGTGGCAACAAACCGACATGGACAGTGATATTTGAGGATTCTGTGGATAAAGACGCACTTCGTTCTCTGAAACCACTGCCGTCCTCTCCACCACCACCATCTTTCAAAGTTGTGCAGCGAACGCATCGGGTTGTTCGTCTCATCCTTGATGTCTCAGGAAGCATGAAAGTATGCAAACATTAAAAAAAAAACATATTTTATCCTTTACACACTAAATACCATACCAATGAAATGAGTTCCATTTTCTAGGGCTCCAGAATCCTTCGACTACAGCAGGCTGCCACACATTTACTGCGGAACATCATTGAGGATCAAGCCAGTGTTGGGATTGTGACCTTTAGTACTGAAGCCTCTACTCTGAGCGCCTTGACTACTATTGACAACGACTCCACACGAGAAAATCTCATCAAATTGTTGCCAAACACAGCAAGGGGATCAACAAACATGTGTAAAGGCCTCGATCTAGGCAAACAGGTGCCATATTCATTGTTGATTTTATGTTTGCAATATGTGAAGTGTATATATAGTTTAATCTAAGCAAATGCTCTATGTTCTAACCATCAGGTACTTGCAACAGACAATTTAGATGTATTAGGAGATGAAATCATATTTCTGACAGATGGTCAGGCAACAGACGACATTGATGGTTGTAGTAAGACGGCAATAAACAGTGGTGCCATTATACACACAACAGCTTTAAGTAACAATGCAGCTAATGCACTTAGGGAAATGGCGGAACATACTGGTAAGTAAAAAAGCTGTAATCTATATGAGTAAATCAAATTACATTAGTGTCAGTTTTGTATGTAATGCAAAATTGTTCCATGGTGAAAATAGGGGGGAAATTCATCTCATCCAATGATGACTTCACCTCCAACCAGTTAATGGATGCGTTTGCTTCCCTTACATTATCAACTGGAGATTACACAAAAGAACCAGTTCAGGTTTGGCAAGTGATCGCTCATTGCCCATGATACAAATATTACTTTGAGAGTGTCATCAGTATTGAGTATTTTAATGTTTCTTTTTTTATTTATATTTTTTTAGCTAGAGAGTGTTGGAACAACAACATCAGACTGGTTCAATGGGACAGTAACAGTGGATCAGACTGTTGGTAATAAAACCAGCTTTGTAATAATCTATGAAAAAAGTGTTCCTATCATTTCCATACAGTCACCAAGTGGCTCAATCTACAGTGAGACACAAATGAGTCATGAAGGATCTCTGAAAACAGTCACCTTAAAACTTTCAGGAACTGCAGAGGTATGACAACTTTTATGAATCAGTTATTTAAGTGTATAGTTTAGGCTAAACATGAACTATTATAATACAATAAAAGACATCTAGGCCAAGAGTTTTAGATAAACATGATCAAAATATGTTCAACAACAACTTCAAACTAAGACTGATGATTCAGCGAATACACTCACAGCAAACCCTTTTTTTCTGCTTTCACTATCCATGTGTTTGGTAGACAGGGGACTGGAAGTACAGCATCCAAAGTCCAACACTTCAGTCTCTGACTATAACAGTAACAAGTCAAGCGGCGCGTGCTGATGTTCCCCCTATCATAGTCAAAGCCCACATGGACCAGCAGTTAAGTGACGGCACTAAACCCATGATAGTGTTTGCTGAGGTCAGTCAGAATTATAAGCATATAATAAAGGCTGAAGTGTGGGCTACGCTGGAGTCTCAATATGTTGCACAAGAAATACAACTCCTGGACAATGGAGCAGGTACATTGTGTGCACTCAGCTTAAAATATAAATAAATAAGGTACATTTGCAAATTATATAACTCAGAGATCCATCTTTTTCAGGAGCAGATGCTTTCAAAGATGATGGCATCTATTCCAGATATTTCACACAGATGAAAAATGGGAGAAGCAGCTTGAAAGTAAGAGCGAAGAATCAAAATGGACAAGCCAGATTTACTTTCCAAAAAAGGGGTGGTGCCCCATACGTACCTGGATACGTGGTAAATGGTAAACACTTGGTCATTTTGAAAATACATTTAAACTTGGATCACATCTGAAAAGAAAAAAATTACATTCTGACCAACAGCATATTCGTGAGTGTGATGTTATTGTTTTACAGCAGTTTTACTTTTTGCCAGAGAATTGTTTGTAAAGTCACTTGTTTCGATTCTGAATAAATCGTTTTTTAGGTTTCTAATCGACCGAAAGTGCCCTGAGAAGTGGATTTCACAGGTTAAATCCATCATCTTAAGTGAGACTCTGTTCCAAAGGGAAGCTCCATGATCAGCTCGAAGGGCACTGCAAAGTCGACATATAGGGATTGTTATTTTCTTTGTTTACATCGATACAATACTTTACAGGAAGTGGAAAACAAAATGTGCACACCAGTTATTGCTCATCTCTCCGGCACTTTAAAGTTCGTATAAAATATAAAATAAAGGCCTGGTTTTACAGACAGGGTTAAGATAAAGCCAGGATTAGGCTTTAGTTTAATTAGGGCATATAAGTAGCTTTTATAAATGTGCCTTAGAAAGAAACAAAGCAAAGGCACTGACATATTTTAAGATATGCCAGTGAAAGTTGCTTTCAGTTAAAACAACTCAAATGTGCATTTTAGTCTGGGACTAGTTTAAGCCTTGTCTGTGAAGCTGGGGGGGGGGGGGGGGGGGGGGGGGGGGGGGGGCTATGACTAGTGATCATTCACTCAGGAGCTAAACTTTGACTCAAGCTACATTCCAATAAGCAGGGTCCCTACGCAGTGTTCACTTATCTCTATTCACTGAGCACAGGATACCTGTTGAAGATCACTTCACTTGACTAAATGCAACGCCATCAAAATTTGAGGTATGATGGCCAAGTAATACTTCTGTAAATAATTATAATATAATTTACCATATGTTTGTGTAATATAGCCTACATGTGTATATAATACATCCATATGTATTTGTAAAAATATATTATTAATTTAATTAATATAAATTGTCATATTTGAATGTGAAAAATATCTGTTGCGATGTTTAATATGAAAATACAGCCCGTTCTCATCCCAAGGCGTCATTTAATTGAGACCTTTGGCCATGCGTCAACTAACTGACACTAAAGGGTGCCTTTAGCGTCAGTTAGATGACGCTCATCCTCGGGCGTCATCTAACTGACGCTTTTGACCATGCGTCTACATCCGACGCACATGGCACCCTTTAGCGTCAATATGAGACGTGCCTACCCTACCCCATACCTAAACCTACCCATAACGGAAGCGTCATCTAACTTACGCTAAAGGCACCCTTTAGCGTCAGTTCGTTGACGCATGGTCAAAAGTGTCAATTAAATGATGCCTTGGGGGAGAATGCGTTGGAAAATAATGTAATTTGTTTTTTTTTTATATGTCTTATCTTATTTGATAGTAATCATGGAAGTTGCATTGTGATTTTTGTGCCTTGCACACTTTATACTCGAGAACGGCTGTTTACAAAACACACATTAGATTAATTAAACACAATAAGATCATTAACTTATGTTTCCCCCGGTTTCACAGACAAGGCTTAAGCTAGTCCCAGACTAAATTGCATATTTGAGGTGTTTTAACTGAAAGCAACTTTTACTGGCATATCTTAAAATACTTCAGTGTCCTTGCTTGTCTCAAGATGCACACCAGTAATGGTTTTCTTTTTCTAAGGATTTCTTTTTCGTACCTTATTTTTCTATGTAACCCTTATAATCCCTATATGCCATTTGTAGTACCCTTCGCACTGATCATGGAGCGTCCCGTTGGAACAGAGTCTCACTTAAGATGGTGGATTAACCCGTGAAATTCACTTCGCAGGGCACTTTCGGTCGATTAGAATTCACTTGTTCAAAAAACGATTTATCCAGAAGCAACATTTAATGTCAACACAGTACACAGTTGCTTGAAGAAAAACTTCAGACAGAATCAAGCAGATTCAGGTGGTTCCTCTAATTTCAGGTGTGGTGGAGCTGAACCCTCCAAAGCCTCCAGTTTCTGAGGAACCACTTGAGGTCGGAAGTTTTACAAGAACAGCCACTGGAGAGAGTTTTGAGGTGGCGTTTACAGGCTCAACTCCACCAAACTTCCCACCTAACAAAATCACAGATCTGAGTGCTGAGATCCAGGAGGACTCTGTGCTTCTCAGCTGGACGGCTCCTGGTGAGGATCTCGACCAAGGGACAGGTAAAGCACACAATTACTATACCAGAATTTAAAATACAAGGTTTTTCATTTCATCACTGATGACAAAGAATCAAATTTAAATCATGAAATAATGTATATTGTATTGTCTTCATGGCATGTTTATTTTCCTTTAAGCTAAATCCTATGAGATCAGGTGGAGCTATGACCTTGAAATGCTTCGAGAAAGCTTCAGCAATGGTCATGCAGTTAACACAACTGCCATCTCACCGCACGAGGCTGGATCAGTTGAACAGCATTCATTCAATTTCAGTTTCACAATCCAAAATGGCACCACAATGTTCTTTGCAGTTCAGTCTGAGGATGAAGAAAAAGTGAAATCTGAAACCTCTAACATTGCTCAAGCTTCAAAGATCTTCTCTGATCCAAAACCCCAAGGAATATCAAACCTGGGCATGAATTTGACAGTTTTTGTCATTTCTTTGTGTGTGGTAACTATGGTCATATGCTTTGTTGTTGCTGTAACCACGTGGGCAATGAGACGCAGAAAACACTTTCAAAGCAACATCTGGGATTTACAATCTGATGCAAACAATCAAAATCAATCCTTATGTGTAAATTGAACATACATCCAACTATAGAATTATATTTATTAAAATAATAATCTCTATCAAACAGACTTTCTAACTTTATGAATATATTTGCATACATGTACTGCTATATCATTTAGAATTCTCATGTATAAGATTCTCAATCGATTTGTCTTCCTCTGAAATGTGACCACCTTTAAATACAAATGAACAAAAATATTTCTGTACAATAAAAGGCATTCTTTGAATTTTAAATGGCGACCTATTATGCCATTTTTCAAAGGGAACTTGTTTTGGGGCTCTATTAGACTAGGTTTGTTATACTTGAATGATCAAACACTATATATACTTGAACACTATATTTTTCAGATTATTTGACATTATTGCAACACCTCTCTTCCTAGTCTGTCAGTAACGCTCAGTTTAGCTCCTGTCTCTAAGAAGGCTCTCCTTCTGAAAAGAGACCCTGTGCACGATCCAAGATCCGGGCGGCTCCCGGCTACTAGACTGCAACACTGTAAACAGCTACAAGATCAAGTTTTCAGATATCATTTTCTCTCTCTCTCTCTCTCTCTCTCTCTCTCTCTCTCTCTCTCTCTCTCTCTCTCTCTCTCTCTCTCTCTCTCTCTCTCTCTCTCTCTCTCTCTCTCTCTCTCTCTCTCTCTCTCTCTCTCTCTCTCTCTTCGATCATTTTTCCCCCATTTCGCATTTTCTCCCTGTTACAAAACTGGACTATAACATTATATAACCTGGATTACCAGATCGATGTGCACTACAACAGACTCTGCTGCACAATGAATCGAGACAATCCAGACGACAACACAAAAGTAAAGGTAACCCCACTCCAAACTCCAAGAGACCCCTTTCCAGTTTAAACTTGCTGTAGCCCAGCAACACGGTCACCAACATGACCTAAAATGCCATGCAATACTAATAGCAAAAATAATCTCATATACCTATTACAAAAAAAGAACAAGAACTGGGACAAAAAAAAAATCAAACAACTTGCAGACATCAATATAAATGCATCATGCTGTAACGTAACGTGGTGGCAAGCAATCACAAAGAAGCACGCGGAGAAGAGGAGAAACGGGAAAAAGGAATTTATTAAACAAAACTCTCAGGAACCACAAAAACACGATATACATGAACGAGAACGGACAAAGAATAAGGGAGAACACAGGGTAAAAATAAACCCTGGAGGCTGATAAGGGCATGGCCTACCCGGAGCAGGAAGCCTGCAGGACGGAGCTGGCAGTTCAGGGGACCAGGCAGGTGGCCATGGCGGAGAAGGCCCTCCAAGCGGCCACAGTGGAGATGACCCTTCAGGCGGCGATGGTAGAGATGACCCTTCAGGCGGCCATGGCGGAGATGACCCTTCGGGCTCGGCAGGACTGACGTGAACAGTTTCTGGCTCGGCGGGCATGACTTGAAGTGCAGACTCGGCAGGACTGACGTGAAGTGCAGACTCGGCAGGACTGGCGTGAAGAAGCTCAGGCCCGATGTGAAGAAGCTCAGACTCGGCAGGACTGACGTGAAACGCAGGTTCGGCAAGACAGGCGTGAACAGTCTCTGACTCGGCGAGCATGACATGATGTGCAGGCTCGGAAGGGCTGACGTGGAGCGCAGGCTCAGAAGGGCTGACGTGGAGCGCAGGCTCGGCAGGGCTGACGTGGAGCGCAGGCTCGGAAGGGCTGACGTGGAGCGCTGGCGTGACGTGAAAATCAGGCTGATCAGGCATGACGTGAAGACTCGGGAGTTGCATATCTTGGGATATGGCCCTGGAATGGTGGTCTCGGCGGAACAAGACCCTGGAATGGTCAAGGTCACAATGTCTAGATACAGTTGTTGGTGTTTTATCAAATTTTGCAGGTTTCTTGTACTTGAAACTGACTCGGCGGTGTTGGATGCAGTGTAACGTCACCGGCTAGTGGCTGCATATATTCGAAAGAAGTTATGTCTACCTATTATTTATCTATTATTGTTAGTCATTTTCAGAAGGTAGCTTTACATAAAATATTTTATGATGTTGCAGTATGTTCACTGTGTTTGGGTGTGTGCGCCTTAGTTCAATTTGACTATAAAGCAGCTCTGCAGAAAACAGTGATGTCATTCAGCTCTGTACAATTCTCATCAAAAACTGTCATTGTTTAGCTGAAGTCAGTTCAGTGTTGCTTCAGTTCCGTTCAAAAACTGTGTAAAGATAATATATTATGAAGTAGTTACTGTAGTTCAATTCAATTCAGTTCATCTGATATTTTCAGTGCAATCAAATCAATAATTTTGTTGAATATTAAGTGCCCGCAACTAAGCAAGCCAGAGGCAACAGTGGCAAGGAACCCCAACTCCATCAGGTGACAGAATGGAGAAAAGAAAAAAAAAACCTTAGGAGAAACCAGGCTTATGTATTAAATAGTACAATTTATTATTTTGGTTTGTCATGCAATTTGGTACACAATCATTAAAAAAATTATGATGATCATTGAATCGTGCATTTTTAAAAAACTGCCAGGAAGAATAAACATTAACAACATTTATTGATTATTTTTACTATCTTGAAACTGTAATCAAATAAGTCAATAGGTGCAATGCCCTCACGCAATCGTTATACGAATAGACTAATACATTGGAATGAATAAAAAATATATCTACAGATGATTTTATAAAATACTTTTTAATTATCCACAAAATTAACATTTCTTCTATTTACAGTCTTGAATTAACTATAGTTAATTAAGCTGTTAAAAAAATGTATTAAGTAATGATTCATTAAAAAGATTTATTTAAAAAATGAATTTAAAAAAAATGGGAGCCAGCACAAAAATAAATGTTAAAAGCAGGTATAAGACTTGTTAGCACTGCCAGCTAACTTTGTAAAGATATTATTTACTAATCAGATGTTTCCTTCTGTTCTTTTACAGCAATGGACATCTTTGTTCAACAAAAACTCATCAACTAGAATCTTGAGTGCCTCATTGAAAAAAATTGCTGCATATGTGATGAACAATTTTGAATTTCAAATTCAAAAACATTCAAACTTTGTAGGTAATCTTTTTTCACAGTTGCATCCAGTGCCAGCTCTACCACTTAACCAAGTTTGCTACACCATTCACAATAAGTTCAAAAACATGAATGGCCTGAATGTAGCATGAATGTAAACTCAGTATCTTCTTAACTCTCTTCCTCTCCCATTGGTTTATAGGATATTATTTTTATTTTATAATTAATTAAAATTATAATTATTTTTTATAATTAATTGACATTAATTAAGATAAAATGCTAGCCTCACATTCAGCAATTAAAAAAAAAAGACAAAAATATAAATTACATATTTTTTTCAGCATACTTCACTCTGATGCTGCAGACAAAATGTGCTTATCCTGGTTGCCTGTCTTTGCTGAAAAGATCCTGGCCTTTGCTAAAAGAGATGGACGACAGATGGATGTCCTCAATAATTTAGACAACATGTCTGCAGGTTAGGAGAAAAGTTAAAATTAAAAACAGAAGAAATTATTGCATTTAAAGCGGTCATGAATAGCCTTTTTTAATAATATTCCCTGAGGTCCTTGTATAGTGTTAGTGAGCACAACATTGGAACATTGGATGTATTTTTATTCCAAGTGATCCTGTTGTACTATCTAACACAGTCTCATCCCAAGAAGTCATATATTGACGTCTTGGGACGTCTTTTGACCATACGTCAATATCCGCCTTTTTAGGGTACCCTTAAACGTCGGTAAATGACGATCCTGGGACGTCATACAACTGACGCTTTACCTTTAACGTCAGTAGGTGACGGGGTAGGTTTAGGGGTAGGTTTAGGTCTGGGGTAGAGTTAGGATCCGATAACGTCATCTAACCGACGTTTAAGGGTACCCTAAAAAGGCGGATATTGACGTATGGTCAAAAGACGTCCCAAGACGTCAGTATATGACTTCTTGGGATGAGACTGCGCTGTACTATCACTCGCTTCACTTATGTGCCTGTGGGCACGAAGAGGCTATTAAAAAAAAAAAAAGTAAATTTCCTTACAATATCAATGCACTATATTGCACCAAGTAAACTAATTAGGAGTCAGCCGACATTTTACAAATGTACCAGCCTTTAGAGCAAATTTAGTATATCAAGTAGGCTATGCATCTTATGTTTTAAATGGGCCATTATGTTGGCAGAATAGTCACACCCCTGCATGACATGCAGCACAAACCCACTTATCTCTGATCAGCATCAAGTTCATTTGTGAAATTGTTCAAAACGGGGTTCAGGAGTTGCTCATCTAAACTCTGCCTGTTTTATGCTTCTGCGTCGAAACGACGGCGTACCCTCGCAGACCCCTCTGCGTCACCGAGAACCCCTCTCCAACCCCTACGCCGTAGCTTGACGTGCACCTACAAATAATTGTAACTACGCGTCGAGGCGACGCAGACCGCAAGGGCTGTGATTGGTCAGATGCACCGCGATGCAATGCAACCTGACGCAGAACCAAACGGCAACGACGCCGTAGGAGTGACGACGAAGCTACGCCGTGGAGTTGACGCAGAAGCATAATGAGGCTATAAATAAAGCTATTTACTGAAGAACGGTGTATAATAAAGCATAATAAAGCTATGGACTCAAGAACGGTGTTTGTCTTATTATGGATGTTGTTGTCGTCCACCTCCCTGGAATCAAACTAGATGGAAATGGTTATGTTGACATTACCATTGCGATCAGTTCAAAAATACCACAGGATAACACGCTCATCGATAAAATCAAGGTGAATATACTTTTTTTGTCTATTTAACAAAAAATGCATTCATGGTTTTAGTGTGAAAGATAATATTTTTTTCAGTTTTGAATGAAAATTTAGAAAGCAATATATCAAGTTCCATCTCACTGGAATAGTAAGGAATTTACCAGAGCAAGAACAGAGTCCTATGAAAAGGCACAGAGAATTATGCCATTTTTAATAAATTCAATAATTTCATTAACATACTGCTGACGCAATTTCTATGTGAAATTCAGGCAAAAATAATAATTGATAATGCTAAACCAGCATACGGTGATGAACCCTAAACTCATCAGTATGGTGAATGTGGAGCTGAGGGTCAGTACATTCGTTTCACCCCAAACTTTCTCAGAGACGACACACTCATTAAGCTTTATGGGCCAAGAGGCAGGCACGGATTAACGCACGGGCCTACTGGGCACTTGCCCAGGGCACTGGGCCAGCAGGGGGCCCTGTAAAATTTACTGTCTATTCTTTTCAAATAATTATTTTTATTTTATTTTTATTTTCAGGGAAATTGTGTTAAATATTGAGTTATAATGTATGTTTTTTTTGCAGTTGCAAAAAAAATTAACTAGTAAATAAATCAAATAAATAATTTTAATGTATTGATGCTGCGCTGTTGAGAGGAACATCTAAAGGCGCGTTAAAAAGCATTGCGTCATATAAAAGTCACGCGTAGAAGACGGTTAACCAAAAAACAAAACAAAAATGAGTTTAAAACCACAACCAAGTGGATCAATGAAAAGAAAGCACAGAAAGGACAAAGAAGCAAGAGAAGCTCAGTTACTACAAAAGCTACCAACAATCTCCAGCTTTTTCAAAACTGTTGATGCTAACAACAACGTTTCTGCTGCTTCTGCTAGCACAACTAACCAAGTGACGTTACACCGTGATAGCAGTGATACTGAGAGGGCCTGTGATTTCTACAACCAGCCGGCGACGCTACAGCCACCGTCACCATCAGAATGTCTTTAATGGCCATTGAATGCGATCTTGTGAGGGAGTTGGATTTTGATGATGTTGTGGAAGCGTTTTCTCTGAGGAAATCGAGAAAGATACCCCTCAGCTAGGTAACTTTAAACCAACTTTTTTTGTTCTAAGCTAAATGCCTGTGATGAACGACAGTTAAACATGAAATGTAATGAAATGTCTGAAATAGAAATTTAAATTATTTATGGAATTTTCTCCTGTGATGATTTGGAGAGGTCAGATGCTTTTTGATTGAATATGTTGTACAGTATGTTGTTGATGGATACTGGTGAGATATAAATAAACCAATTTGTGGTGTGGAGGTACAGAATATTGTGTGCATTCTCTCCCCGCGTATTAGTGCCTTTGTTAATCCTGTATAGCCTATTCCACGCTCAAGCGCATGCATAAATAGCAATAGAACAGCCAGACAATAGAAAATAGTTTATTTAAAAACAATAAAAATCCATCGTTATTTTTCAGACACATTTATTATGATGAGCCTATAAATCAACAATAAATCATTTCTCTGTATGGTTCCAGAGACATGCTCTTCTCTAGCACTGCGGGCAAAATATAATTTCCATGTTCTAATTTGATTTTAGAAAGTAGAATACATTTTTTTCCATATTAATTTGCGAACATTTTAAATGTTTAATAAAGGCAAAAAAGCCTTAAACAAAAATCTAAACGTCAATGTTATTTTTATTTTTATTTTTTTGTGCACAAACACTTAAATAATGGATAGGCTTATGCGTCAAAATCTTGTGTTTATTTGTCATAATCTTAGCCCTGTATTATTATTGTCTAACCTGTATGACTGACATTTGACGAACTTCTTTGTTTCTTTTTTGGATAAAAGCGTCTTATATCTAAATATGTAGCCTGAATGTAATAATAATAGCCTAATTATTATTATTAGGCCTATTATTTGTGTTTATAACTATAAATAGTTCACTTAAGACAGGAATATGTTAATCATATATAAATTATGAATGTTTTATTTTGATAGGCCTATAACCTTGTCTTTGTGTTATATTTATTTTTTTGTATGTGAAGTCCTTTTAAAAACAATGCAATGCATCCCGCATCTAAGCAGGAGGCCCGGCTGAATCATTCGGCACACTCTGGGGGACGCGCAACAAACCCGTGAGTACGGATTGCGAAAGCGAAAGCGTGGGCACGGTTTATGAATTTGTGGGTACAGTACAGATTGCAAAAACTGAAGGCACGGTTCACAAATCTGAGAGCACGGATTAGGAACTTGTGAATACGATTTATTAATCTGTGGGCACGAATTGTTACCGGTCCCGAGGGAACAGTTTAAGAATTCGTGAGTACAGTTTATAAACTGAGGGGACGGATTTGCAAAACCGTCGCCACGGATTGTTTTTTTTTTTTTTTTGTTGTTGTTTTTTTTTTCTCCACATGTGACTTCCCGGGCTCCGTAATACTTTCAAGTTGTTTCCACTGTTGATAGGAAAGTGCAAGTGTTCTTGCCGATCTGCCATGCACTGCGCGCTCACACTCCACAGTAAGCACATACACTTGGGATATGCAGTTATCTAGGTTAAAATTAGAGCGAGCTGCCATGCCAGATGGATAAGTCCTTTTCGTGTTTAACAAATCAAATCATGCATTTTCTACCTACCGCGATAAGCGCTGCACCAGTTTGAAAAAGGTAAAAGCATAACGAGCGTAACGAGAGAGGGAGATAAGGTGGATGCAGAGATGTTGCTGTCTGTATATTAACATTTCTGATTGTTTAAATGATCAGCCCTCAGGGGTCCCCTTAAAATGCCTGGCTTGCCTGTCCAATTGCGGCGCCTGTGCATACACTGTTGTCCAAAAAAGTGGTGAAGGGGCCCTTTGAGACATCCGTGCCCAGGGCACATCATCGCCATAATCCGTCCCTGCCAAGAGGTGCATGTCATTTCATATCCTTCAACATTTATCCAGGTTATTGCAGTAATATGTTTGTTGTGTTAACAAAAATGTTTGTTTGTTTGCAGGAAGGGTCTTGGTTCATGAATCTGAGATGGGGCGCTTATGGCCATATTGAAACTACAGGGTCATAAAACTTTAACAAAAAGAAAGCGTATTATTAAAATCTCGAAAATTATTTCAACCATTGATTTCCTGCTTATCTTTAGGTGTAGCAACAACATTGAAGGTCAGTTTTATGATGAATCACTTTAACCGTGCCACACTGATCCACAACTCCATAATGTTCTTACCAAGCCTGGATTCTGTAAGTACATATTTTACATGTTTCCAGACATGCAAAATGTATCTTTGGTCATTTGCAGTGCATTGCATGCAAACATATGGAATGAAGTAATTATTAGAAATATTTGGTTTCAGGTGATCTCTTTTTGTCGTGAAAACGAGCATAATTATGAAGTCCCAAACTTGCAAAATAAAAAATGTGGCAACAAAGCAACATGGACTGTTATATTTGAGGATTCTGTGGATAAAGACGCACTTCGTTCTCTGAAACCACTGCCGTCCTCTCCACCACCACCATCTTTCAAAGTTGTGCAGCGAATGCATCGGGTTGTTTGTCTCGTTGGTGTCTCAGGAAGCATGCAAGTATGCAAAAACATTAACTTCACTTGAAAACGTACTTGGTTACTAACGTAACCTCGGTTCTCTCTAGAACAGGGAACGAGTACTGTGTTAGTATCTTACACTAGGGGAAAAACTCTTTTCTACGAGATATTGAAGCCAAAATATTCTCCTTAACTTTGAATTTATGTAAAAAGCGTTGCAGCAGCATGCAGGCATAGGCAAGACGGCTCGCGTGCCTATTGGCTGCCCTGCGGCAACTGCAGCAGCCTATCGAGAGAGGCCCCATGTGACGTCAGATCCAATGGGGGGGCTACCCACTACGTCACATCACGTCCCGCCGAAATAGGTGTGGCCTGGGCCTATAAATATAGCTTGATGGCTGATATTATCTTGTTTTCATCGCCGAAGCAAACCAGCGTGTTGCAGGCACGGCAAAGATACGCAGTACTTGTTCCCTCTTCTGGAGATAACCGAGGTTACGTTAGTAACCGAGTACATTCTCTTACGAGAGGTAAAATGGCGTGCGTGCTGGGATCCAACACCAAAGTCCCAATGGCAGCTGCCCGGGGCTCATATAGTGCATAATCACCAGGGACTCACAGAGTCACAGAGTGAAGTGTCATTCCCAATAAGTAGCATCCTAAGGGAGCTAACCACATCAACAGTGTTCCACACAGTCAGGGTGAAATGTTCGGCCTGAACTGGGTAACAGTATGGGTCTTACTCATTGCCCATGGGGTAATTTTATCGATCAGAGAGCGATGCTCAAGCGATTTCAGTATTCTGAGCCAAAGCAACGGGGCAGACAGTACTGATTTTTTAGATCGACAGTAGTTTAGCCTGTAAGGCGGGAACCTCTAGGTTATAAAACCTTATAAATGTAGACGGCGAGGCCCAGCCAGCCGCCATACATATATCCTGCACTGTAATCCCGCTAGACCACGACCATGACAAGGCCATTCCTCTTGTGAAGTGCGCTCTAGCACCCAAAGGACACTGCAAGCCCTTAGAAGTGTAGGCCAGTGCTATGGCATCAACCATCCACCTGGATAGGCTCTGTTTCGATGCGGCTAGTCCCTTAGCACGTCCGCTGAACGAAACGAAGAGCTACTCAGTCTGTCTGAAAACAGACGAGCGGGACACATAAGCTCTCAATGCCCTGACAGAGCAAAGGAAGCCCGTGTCCCTTTCCTCGTTGTAAACCGGCAGGGCAGACAGGGAAATAACCTGAGCACTGAACGGTGTGTTAAGGGATTTAGGCACGTATCCGTGTCTAGGTTTGAGTATGACTTTCGAGTCATTTGGCCCAAATTCCATACACAATGCGCTTACTGAGAGCGCTTGTAAATTCCCTATGCGCTTCACTGAAGCAAGAGCCATAAGAAACACTGTCTTGAACGACAAATGTTTCATGTCTGACAAATGGATTGGCTCGAACGGGGCACCTTTCATGGCTTCCAAAACCGTAGAAAGGTCCCACATGGGGACTGAAGGGGGTCTGGGAGGATTCAGCCTCTTAGCTCCTTTAAGGAAGCGGATAACCAGATCTTCCTTCCCCAGTGACTGGCCAGTGGCTGGTTTAGTAAACGCTGCTATGGCCGCCACATAAACCTTGAGCATAGATGGGGTTCTGCCCTTATCCAGTAGCTCTTGAAGGAAGGAGAGAACCTCCGTAACCCCACAGTCTGGGGGTGAAAAGCCTCGAGCTTTGCACCAACCAGAAAACACAGACCATTTTGAGGAGTAGAGTCGTCTAGTGGATGGGGCTCTAGCCTGCGTGATCGTGTTTAACACTCCCTCCGGGAGGTTAGTGGATACCCGTTGATGACCCATGCATGTAGGCACCACAGCCCGGGTGAGGATGCCAAATCGAGCCCTTGGCCTGAGAGAGCAGGTCTTTCCTCATCGGTATTGGGCATGGGGCAGTGCTGGTCAGTTGCATCAGAACTGGAAACCGAGCCTGGTTTTTCCAGAGCGGAGTCACAAGTAGCACTGAGCATCCGTTTTCACTGATTCGTTCCAATACCTGAGGCAGGAGCGAGACGGGGGGGAAAGCATAGAGTGGGCAGCGGGGCCAGACGTGGGCCAGCGCATCCCTGCTCTTGGAGAAAAACTTCGGACAATGAGCGTTTCTTGGGACGCAAACAGGTCTACCTGCGCTCTGCGAATGTCTCCCACAGCAGTAGGACCGTCTGCGGGTGCAGAGACCATTCTACTGCTGGAACATTGTTTCTGGAATGTCTGTCTGGTCCCAAATTCAGGTGACCAGGCACAAGTGCTTCTCTTAGTGAGAGCAGATTGTGCTGACCCCAGATCAGGAGGCGTTCCGTCAGCCTGTAAATGTTTCGGGACCTGATGCCACCATGGCGATTTATATAGGCCACCACTGACATGTTGTCCGAACGGACCAAGACGTGGTGACCCTTTATCTGGGGACAAAAACGCCTCAGCGCGTTGTCCACTGCCATCTTTTCCAGACAGTTTATGTGTTGGAGCTTCTCTCGTTCTGACCACTGGCCAAAGAACGGTCTGCCCTCGAGCAGCGCTCCCCATCCCGAGGTGGAGCGTCCGTGGACACCTCCTTCACACTCGAGGGAGTTCGCAGGTTTACACCTGACTGACATCAGTCGATTGCTCTCCAAGGTTTCAGAGCTGAGATGCATTTCTGATCGACCTTGAGGCGAAGCAGACCGGAGGCCGAGGTGGTACTCGCGCTCTTAGCCACAACTGCAGCGGGCGCATGAGAAGCAGACCCAACTGGAGTACTGAAGATGCTGAGGCCATGAGACCCAGCATTTTCTGAAACCTTTTGAGCCGGACTATAGTGCCGCAGTGGAAGGATTTCGTGACACGCTGAATTTTCAGTCTGCGCTCCGGCGACAGGCGCACTGTCATAGACAGCGAGTCCAGTTCTGTGCCCAGAAAAGATATTCTCTGACTGGGAGACAGTGAACTTTTCGCCCAATTGATTGTGAGACCTAGATTCTCGAGGTGTTCGAGTAATATGGTCCTGTGTTCTATGAGCTCTGAGTGTGATCGAGCTAGAATCAGCCAATCGTCCAAGTAGTTCAATACTCGCATGACCCCAAAGCTTCAAGGGCGAGAGAGCCGCGTCCATGCACATCGTAAATGTACAGGGTGCCAGGGACAGGCCGAATGGCAGGACTGTGTATTGATATGCCTGGTCCTCAAAGGCAAATCTCAAGAATCGCCTGTGACGTGACGCTATTTGTATTTGGAAATATCCATCCTTCAGATCTATGGACATAAACCAGCCCCCTTGGCAAATCTGCGTGAGGATTTTTCTGGTAGTGAGCATTCTGAACTGGCGTTACACAAGCACTTTGTTCAGCTTTCTCAGATCTAGAATGGGTCTGAGACCCCTGCCTTTTTTCGGTACCAGAAAATATCTGCTGTATAGACCCCCTTTGCTCTGAGGTGGCGCTGATAACAGCAGGTAGCCTGGTCACGCTCGATTTCTCTATGGCAGTTTATGAAGAGAAAGTGAGCGGGTGAAAACCTGTGGGGTTTAACAGCACAGGCTCTCAATTTCGGTCGGCATCTGTTCGCAACAGTCACACTAGCACCACCAATTGCTGTTTGCCCGTGGTCTTTCGCCAGCTCCGGTCTGTTCTGGATCATATCTTTCTTCCCTCTCACTAATCTAATTCCTCCTCCGTGTACTCGGGTTCAAACAGATATGGCTCTGGGTCTGCTACAAAGAAGTCATAATCATCTACAAAGTCTGCCATTGCAAATGATCTGCAGTTTGCTAATAGCACAGGTAGTAAAAGTCACGTTGGTTGTATTGACGGAAATGAGAGGGAGGGGGAGAGGAAGCGGGAGCCAGTAAGAGGACTTTTCACGAGTGATGATATTATTGCGCCAAGTCGAAGTGCTCAAAAGCACTTGCTATGGTATTCCGCCATACAATAGTCATCAATTCTAAACGCTTAGAAAACCACAACGTTTTATTTTTTGTCACCAGCCTAGGTCGAGTTACACTACTCGAGTAACTGTGTTTAAATAGGGAAAACGAGGAAGTGTTTGGTCGCTTCTCTTTTTGGCCCATATTTAATGCACTGGGCTAAGCTAAGAGCTAACATATTTTTGCGGCAATACAGAGCGATATAGTGCACGCACTGAGACGAGAGAGGTATGTATCAACTCGTCTTAGTTAAGGGAATAACATAGTTTAATATGAAAAACTGGTGGAGTATCCCTTTAATGCACAATCAACATGAGTCGATTTTAGTTGTGCGAGCGCTATACTGTGGTGGCTGTGCTTGTGTGTAGGAATGAACACTGATTCGTGGGCATTTTTATTACACTCATAACACCATCGGTCGTGGCCGGAATACCAGAAATTACACTCTTTCTGGGATTTATCTGGGTCGCCGTAAAAACGGCGTTTGTGTGCTTCCGCTGATAGTTTCCAGTCCTTCCTCATCCATTTTATGGAGAAGGTCGGCTTGGAAGATCTGCAGTACCGCCATGGAGTGCAGTGCCGATACAGCAGCGGTGTAAGCGCGACTGTGCATGGCGGAAATGACACGGCAAGCTTTAGAAGGTAGTGCCGTCTTAGCTCGCCGTCCAGCAGAGGGCGGGCAAAGATGGGCTGCTACAGCTGCTTCCACTGGAGGAAGAGAGAGGTACCCTCTTCAGAATCATTAAAGGGGTCATATAATGCCATTTTTGTACAAGCTAATATGATTCTTTAGGGTCTAAATTTAAAGTTTGTAATATACTTTAATTAAAAATTCTCATTAGTATTGTAAGAAACGTCTCGGTTACATATGTAACCCTCGTTCCCTGAGTACAGGGAACGGAGACGTGTCGTCGGGGAGTTCCCTGACGAATTGGGATCACGCTAGGGAGACCAATCGACTTCGAGTGAAACTAAAACGAGCCAATGAAAATTGGCATGCAAGATTTGCATTCCGCGACCCGCCTACCAGTGCGGGTATAAAAGCCGGAAGCAAACGCATCCAAAATGCTTTTTCGCTGAGGAGCCGAACAGTGTCCAGTCCTCCGCGAGGGTACAGCAACATGGCGAGGGGACGACACGTCTCCGTTCCCTGTACTCAGGGAACGAGGGTTACATATGTAACCGAGACGTTCCCTTTCGTCCTGGGAACTCCGACGTGTCGTCGGGGGAGTTCCCTGACGAATTGGGATCCCTAACAACACGCCATGGTGCTGACCCCTTCCAGCGCCCAGCTAAGCTACCCTGCAGCAGTTTCTTGAACAAGATGCGGGAGCTAGCTAGGAAAAATCACACTGCTGTTCCGCAAGACCCACTCAGTGGATTTGGATAACACTGGGAAAGCGTGCCCAACCCGTAGGAGGGAACGCTACGGAGCCCCTGCCCGCCCGAAGGGAGGCACTGGAATACACGTATGTACTAACCCGTGGGGTAGTGAAACATACGGAAGTCCTTGAGGTAGTCCCAGCCCGAGGGGTGGGAGCGTACTCAGCAAGGACGACAGAGGGATCTGTCGAGAGGAAGACACGGAGCTAACCCGGAGGGTAGCTGGAACGTGGAAAAAATGGGTCACCGAAGGGACCACTGTTAAGGCCACCCAGTCTAATAGCAACTCCTACGAGAGGTAATAGACCTGGCACCGGCGATCCGCCTCGCCTGATGCCGAAGGGGTGATGGAGGAACTCACGAGGTTAGCCGTATGTTGGGGAACCAACGGAGTAAAGACGCACGTATCCGGCCCATGGGGCGGGAATGGCGTAGCAAGCCGACAAACCTAATTCCTCGCGCTACCGGCCGTAGCGAGTACACGGGAGGAAGCAGGTTCAACACGAAGGCTATAAAACCTAGCGAACGTGTTAGGTGTCGCCCAGCCCGCAGCTCTACAGATGTCTATCAGCGAGGCGCCTTGCGCCAAGCCCAGGAGGAGGCAACACTCCTAGTAGAGTGTGCCGTCAACCTAGGTGGGCAAGGGACGCCCTGGGACTCATAAGCCTGGGCGATAGCATCCACTAGCCAGTGGGACAACCTCTGCTTGGAGACAGCCTTCCCCTTCTGCTGGCCTCCGTAACAAACAAAGAGCTGCTCTGAGGTCCTGAAGCTTTGCGTTCTGTCCACGTAACAGCGCAGAGCGCGGACGGGACAGAGAAAAGCTAGGGCTGGGTCTGCCTCCTCCAGGGGCAGCGCTTGCAGGTTCACTACCTGATCCACAAACGGGGTGGTAGGAACCTTGGGCACGTATCCGAGCCGGGGTCTCAACACAGCATGAGAAAGGCCCGGTCCGAACTCTAGGCACGATTCGTCGACCGAAAATGCCTGCAGATCCCCTACCCTCTTAAAAGAAGCCAAAGCCAACAGGAGAGCTGTCTTCATAGACAAGATATTTAACTCGACTGAAGGCAAGGGCTCGAACGGGGGCCTCTGAAGTGCACTAAGCACTAGAGTCAAGTCCCAAGAGGGTAAGGGGTGCACACTACGAGGTGGATTCAGCCTCCTGGCACCCTTAAGGAATCTGATGATCAGGTCGTGCTTTCCCAATGACTTACCTTCTACTGCATCGTGATGAGCGGCTATTGCGGCAACATACACTTTGAGGGTGGAGGGAGACAGCTTCGCTCCAACCCATCTTGCAGAAAGGAAAGCACGACTCTGATCGGGCAAGTTCGGGGGTCTTCCCGGTGGGAAGAACACCACTCGACGAACAGGTTCCACTTCAACGCATAGAGGCGCCTCGTAGAGGGGGCTCTGGCGGAAGTGATGGTGTCTACCACACCCTGCGGTAGGCCACCTAGAACCTCCGCGTCCCGTCCAGGGACCACACATGGAGTCTCCAGAGGTCTGGACGCGGGTGCCACAAGGTGCCCCGTCTCTGGGAAAGGAGGTCCTTCCTCAGAGGAATCGGCCAAGGAGGGGCTGTCGCGAGGAGCATGAGTTCCGCGAACCAAGTCCGGTTGGGCCAATACGGCGCAACGAGCAGGACCTGCTCCTCGTCCTCCCTGACTTTGCACAAAATCTGTGCAAGAAGGCTCACTGGGGGAAACGCATACTTGCGAAGACCCAGGGGCCAGCTGTGCGCCAGTGCATCCGTGCCGAGAGAACCCTCGGTCAGGGAGTAAAACAACCGGCAATGAGTCGTGTCCGGAGAGGCAAACAGGTCTACCTGAGCGGCTCCGAAGACTTCCCATATCAGCTGAACCGTCTGGGGGTGGAGTCGCCATTCTCCCGGAAGAGGTGGCTGCCGTGAAAGCTCGTCGGCTGTACGGTTGAGCACACCAGGGATGTGAATGGCTCGAAGCGACCTCAGATGCTTCTGACTCCACAGGAGGAGATGGCGGCGAGTCGCGACATACGACGGGAGCGTAGACCACCCTGACGGTTGATGTACGCAACGGTCGCAGTGCTGTCCGTACTGACCAGTACGTGCTTGTGTAAAAGCAGCCCCTTGAGGCGCGACAAGGCTAAGCGTACTGCTTGCAACTCTAGGCAGTTGATGTGCCAATGCAGTTGAGGCCCCGTCCACAGACCTGAAACTGCATGCCCGTTGTACGTGGCCCCCCATCCGTTGGCAGAGGCATCTGTGAAAACCACAGCATGCCTGGAGACCTGGACTAAGGGCACTCCGGCCCGTAGAAATGCAGGGTCTGACCAAGGACTGAAGGTTTGGCGACAGTGCGGGGTAATGTTGAACCGGAACGTGCCGCTCTGCCACGCCCATCTCGGGACTCGATCGTGAAGCCAGCACTGAAGCGGTCTCATATGGAGCAGACCGAGCGGCGTTACCGCGGCTGCGGCTGCCATATGCCCCAGGAGCCTCTGAAACTGTTTCAGTGGGACCGCTGACCTGCCTTGAAAGGACTTGAGGCAGTTGAGCACTGACTGGACGCGCTCCTCGGTGAGGCGCGCAGTCTGAGCGACCGAGTCCAACTCCATACCGAGATAAGAGATCCTCTGCACTGGGCAGAGTTTGCTCTTGTCCCAGTTGACCTGAAGACCCAAGCGGCTGAGGTGCTGGAGCACCAGGTCCCTGTGTTCGCACAACAGATCTCCGAGTGAGCTATTATGAGCCAGTCGTCAAGATAGTTGAGAATGCGAACGCCATGTTCTCTCATGGGAACAATGGCCGCCTCTGCGACTTTCGTGAAGACGCGGGGCGAGAGGGCCAGGCCGAAGGGTAAGACTTTGTACTGGTATGCTCGACCTTCGAACGCGAACCGAAGGAAAGGTCGGTGTCGAAGGAGAATCGAGACATGAAAGTACGCGTCCTTCAGGTCGATCGCTGCAAACCAATCCCGGGGACGGATGCACTCGAAGATGCGTTTCTGCGTGAGCATTTTGAACGGGAGCTTGTGCAGGGCCCGATTCAAAACTCGCAGGTCCAGGATTGGTCGTAACCCCCCGCCCTTCTTGGGTACAATGAAGTAAGGGCTGTAAAACCCCGACCTCATCTCGGCTGGAGGGACCGGCTCGATCGCGTCCTTCGCCAGCAGGACGTCGATTTCTTTCCTCAGGACAGGGGCATCGACACTCCGCACCCGGGTGAAGTGGACGCCTCTGAACCTGGGAGGCCGGCGGGCCAACTGAATTGCATAGCCGAGCCGGATAGTGCGGGTGAGCCAGCGGGACGGCCTCGGAAGCGCTAGCCAGGCTTCGAGGAACCGTGCCAAGGAGCCCACTCGGACCACCGGCGTACCCGCGGAGGGGCAGCGAGGTGGAAGACAGGGACCGGACTCCGGAGGCATTACTGCGGCCGAGAGAGAGGTCTGAGTGTGCGAGGCAACACTTACCTGTTTCCACGGAGGCGAAGGAAGGAGGGGAAACGAGGAACGAGGCTCGGGGGCGTCGAATCCAGGTTTCCGCGCCTCCTTGCCCAGCGGGAGACGAGAGCGACGAGGCCGAGGCGGCGTAGCTGTCATCTGAGCGCTGGGGAGAGGGGAACGAGAGCGGCGAGGCAACGAGGCGGCGCACAATGTCATTCTGACCCCCTCGGATGGGGGAGACTGAGAAGTCAGTCTCGACCGAGATAGACCCAGAGGAATTGGAAACTGCTCTTTTATTGATAAAGTGGGTACCGCTGAAGGAAGCGGCGGAAGAAAAACAAAACGAAACAAAGGATTCTCCACCCGGCCCTCCTCCGGGGGAAGGAGGGGTGCAGTAGCACCCTCCTGAAGAGCAGCAGTCAGGTCCTCTGGGCCGCCTGTCTCAGGGCCGCTTACCTCTCCTCTTACCAGGGGGTTTCGACGAGCCCCGGGCGGGCTGGGCACCTCTCTTGCGTCCGGCCGGCTGCTGCCTAGGAGGCTGCTGCTTAGGCGGAGCAGGGGCGGAGGCGGCGGCAGGAGGGCGCCCTCGGCGACGAGCAGCGCGAGGTGGAGCCGGAGGGGACGGGCCAGCAGCAGCCTGTCTCCGGGGCATGATGTGCTTGATCACCTCGGACTGCTTCTGGGCGGCGGAGAACTGTTGGGCGTAGTCCTCGACCGCGTCGCCGAATAGGCCACCCTGGGAAATGGGGGAGTTCAGAAACCTGGACTTGTCTGACTCCGTCATATCGGCCAGGGTGAGCCAGAGATGTCGCTCCTGGACCACGAGAGTGACATCGCTCGCCTTATGGACCTGCGTCCGTCCTGTAGCTTATTAGGCGTTCGTGCTAGGCGTTTCGTTGACGCTGCGCGCCGCCCCCTAGATGATTTTGGGGGCGGGCGACTGGTCCCTGCCACCAGACCGGGCTGCCCCGCTTCTAGCCCCATGGGCCCTCCAGGAGCCCCCAAGTCGCACTGGTGAAGTTCAAATGCTGCATTTCGGTGTCCCCAGCGCAGCACGGTCCAGGGCACCTTTTACGTGTGTCGAATAGTGTGGGTGGCTCATGAAGCCCTAAAGTCCACCAATGCACTCGACCGTGCCTCCTCTCGTCCTACGGATGGCCATTCATCCACAGGCGCTATCTGCGCACTAGCAGCCTAAGTGCCACTGTGACTATTTGACCGATTTTCCCCCGGCGCCTTTCATCCACCTAGCTATTCTCATGATTCGTCCACCTAGCGCCTAAAGTGCCACCTATGTGACTACTCTTGACCGTAGTCTTCCTCTCATCCGCGAACAGCCTATTCATCCACCTAGGCGCTTATTTCAGATTCGCCACTAGCACAAAGCCATCGCTCCCCTAGCTCATCCCAAGGCCACTCTATTGACTGCTATGCCAGTGATACCTTACTAGCTTCCTCATGCCAGAAGCCTATTCTCCACCTAGTCCTTTCACATGGCCTAAAGGCCTAAGTGACTACTCTTACGTCTTCCTCCATCCCACGGACAGCCTATTCATCCACCTAGGCGCTTTTTTCAGATTTCCACCTAAGAGCCACCCTAAGTGACTACTCTTCATCCTTAGTCTTCCTCACATCCCACGAACAGCCTATTCATCCACCTAAGTGCCTTTTTTCATCATTGTGCCTAAAGAGCCCCTAAGTGACTACTCTTCATCCTTAGTCTTCCTCACACCCCACGCGACAGCCTATTCATCCACCTAAGTGCCTGTTTTCATCATTGTGCCTAAAGAGCCCCCTAATGATACTCTTCATCTTAGTCTTCCTCACATCCCACGACAGCCTATTCATCCACCTAAGTGCTTTCATCATTGTGCCTAAGCCCCTAAGTGACACTCTTCATCTTAGTCTTCCTCCACATCAGTGCCAGAGCAAGATCATGACCTATTCATCCACCTAAGTGCCCCCAAAGCTTGTCTATCTTCATGTAATGCTTCCCAGTCCCACATATCGCCAACGCATCCCAAACGCCTAGGCCCCTAGTGACAGCCTACCAGTCCAATGCACCGTCAGCATCCCTGTACCGAGCGCCTGCAACCTACTCGCATCCCGTAATTAACTACGGCGGTGTCCCAAACCCTGGTAGCCAAACGTTCCAGGCCCCAAACTTCGCACTGTACCTAGTTCCACTGCCACTACTAGGGACAGCCCGGGCAGGGAAAATTTTGACACCTACCTAGGTCCACAAACCCGGATCCTGAACCAGGGGCCCCTGGACTACCACCGTGTCAAATTTGGAGCCCCTGCGACCTTTTGACCCCTGCTTTCCAGAGGTCCGTCTTGCAACCGAATCGACTTCACCACATAGTGTGAAATCCCCAAATCTTTACAGGATCTGACCCGCTGAAAATGTCTAAGTCAGAAAGAGCATCCATCCTGTAACCTATTTGACGGGTTCCCTATAGGCTTCCCCCTGGACGGAGGAATTTTATGCAAATTATGCACAATTAATGTCTATAATGTCCATGAGTGTGTGGAGCTGTGTCCCCTGAGTGGTGTACAGTAGGTTTCACCTCATAAAAGCACTGTAAATATGAAATATGACCCATTAATGCACTGTCAGGGGGAAGCCTATAGGGTCTCTGTCGAATAAGTTACTGACTGGACTTCACCACATAGTGTGAAATCCCCAAATCTTTACAGGATCTGACCCTCTGAAAATGTCTAAGTCAGAAAGAGCATCCATCCTGTAACCTATTTGACGGGTTCCCTATAGGCTTCCCCCTGGACGGAGGAATTTTATGCAAATTATGCACAATTAATGTCTATAATGTCCATGAGTGTGTGGAGCTGTGTCCCTGAGTGGTGTACAGTAGGTTTCACCTCATAAAAGCACTGTAAATATGAAATATGACCCATTAATGCACTGTCAGGTGGAAGCCTATAGGGTCTCTGTCGAATAAGTTACTGACTGGACTTCACCACATAGTGTGAAATCCCCAAATCTTTACAGGATCTGACCCTCTGAAAATGTCTAAGTCAGAAAGAGCATCCATCCTGTAACCTATTTGACGGGTTCTCTATAGGCTTCCCCTGGACGGAGGAATTTTATGCAAATTATGCACAATTAATGTCTATAATGTACATGAGTGTGTGGAGCTGTGTCCCCTGAGTGGTGTACAGTAGGTTTAACCTCATAAAAGCACTGTAAATATGAAATATGACCCATTAATGCACTGTCAGGGGAAGCCTATAGGGTCTCTGTCGAATAAGTTAATGACTGGACTTCACCACATAGTGTGAAATCCCCAAATCTTTACAGGATCTGACCCGCTGAAAATGTCTAAGTCAGAAAGAGCATCCATCCTGTAACCTATTTGACGGGTTCCCTATAGGCTTCCCCTGGACGGTTGAATTTTATGCAAATTATGCACAATTAATGTCTGTAATGTACATGAGTGTGTGGAGCTGTGTCCCTGTGTGGTATACAGTAGGTTTCACCTCATAAAAGCACTGTAATTATGAAATATGACCCATTAATGTACTGTCAGGGGGAAGCCTATTGGGGCTTTGTCGAATAAGTTGCAGGTTGGCTCCAAACTTTGAACGGCTATAACTCGGGGACCTGATGGCCTAGCGACACCAACCTCGGGTCAAAGTAAGGTCCCCAAGGGCCCTCTCCAACGGGCCCTAGCCCGTGCTTCTAGCGCCCCCACAGGCCGAGATACGGGGGCCAACAGGAAAGGGTGCACTTCAGAAGGAAGGGTCCCAGAGGCTCAGGAGTCTGGGGTCTGAGAGGGCCCCCAGGGGCCCCTTCCCACCCCGAAGGACGGTCCACTGGGACCCGCCCTTTCCGAGATATCGACCATTTTGTCCAAAAGACCCTCATGTATAACCGGATGTATCTTGGGAGTTAAGCCGAGATGGAGCTCCAAACTCCGGGCATGAGGGGGGCCCATAGGGCCCCTTCAGATCCCACCGTCCCCAACTCCTGGGCCTTACCGTTTCCGAGATACGGCCACTTCCGGTCCAGCTTTGACCGGGTATATCTCAAAAACCACGCCGACTTGGAGCTCCATACTCCGGGCATGGGTAGCTACCTATGGCCCCCCCTTGACCCCAGAGTATGGAGCCCAAAGTCGGCTTGGTTTCTGAGTTATGCCCGGTCAAATATGGGACTTTGACCGGGTGTATCTCGGAAACCACGCCGACTTGGAGCTCCATACTCCGGGCATGGGTAGGTACCTATGGGCCCCCCATGACCCCAGAGTATGGTGCCCAAAGTCGGCTTGGTTTCTGAGTTATGCCCGGTCAAATATGGGACTTTGACGGGTGTATCTCGGAAACCAGGCCGACTTGGAGCTCCATACTCCGGGCATGGGTAGGTACTTATGGGCCCCCCATAACCCCAGAGTATTGAGCCCAAAGTCGGCTTGGTTTCTGAGTTATGCCCGGTCAAAATCACCATCCAACCTGTAGCTTAATAAGTTACTGACTGGACTTCACCACATAGTGTGAAATCCCCAAATCTTTACAGGATCTGACCCTCTGAAAATGTCTAAGTCAGAAAGAGCATCCATCCTGTAACCTATTTGACGGGTTCCCTATAGGCTTCCCCTGGACGGAGGAATTTTATGCAAATTATGCACAATTAATATCTGTAATGTACATGAGTGTGTGGAGCTGTGTCCCCTGAGTGGTGTACAGTAGGTTTCACCTCATAAAAGCAGTGTAAATATGAAATATGACCCATTAATGCACTGTCAGGTGGAAGCCTATAGGGTCTCTGTCGAATAAGTTACTGACTGGACTTCACCACATAGTGTGAAATCCCCAAATCTTTACAGGATCTGACCCTCTGAAAATGT
The DNA here is from genome assembly GCA_036326025.1 of Chrosomus eos. Taxonomy (NCBI): domain Eukaryota; kingdom Metazoa; phylum Chordata; class Actinopteri; order Cypriniformes; family Leuciscidae; genus Chrosomus; species Chrosomus eos. The sequence continues at coordinate 32,763,906 of CM070825.1, read as the reverse complement.
CTAAGTCAGAAAGAGCATCCATCCTGTAACCTATTTGACGGGTTCCCTATAGGCTTCCCCCTGGACGGAGGAATTTTATGCAAATTATGCACAATTAATGTCTGTAATGTACATGAGTGTGTGGAGCTGTGTCCCCTGAGTGGTGTACAGTAGGTTTCACCTCATAAAAGCACTGTAAATATGAAAAATGACCCATTAATGCACTGTCAGGTGGAAGCCTATAGGGTCTCTGTCGAATAAGTTGCTGACTGGACTTCACCACATAGTGTGAAATCCCCAAATCTTTACAGGATCTGACCCTCTGAAAATGTCTAAGTCAGAAAGAGCATCCATCCTGTAACCTATTTGACGGGTTCCCTATAGGCTTCCCCCTGGACGGAGGAATTTTATGCAAATTATGCACAATTAATGTCTGTAATGTACATGAGTGTGTGGAGCTGTGTCCCCTGAGTGGTGTACAGTAGGTTTCACCTTATAAAAGCACTGTAAATATGAAATATGACCCATTAATGCACTGTCAGGAGGAAGCCTATAGGGTCTCTGTCGAATAAGTTGCAGGTTGGCTCCAAACTTTGAACGGCTATAACTCGGGGACCTGATGGCCTAGCGACACCAAACTCGGGTCAAAGTAAGGTCCCCAGGGGCCCTCTCCAACGGGCCCTAGCCCGTGCTTCTAGCGCCCCCACAGGCCGAGATACGGGGGCCAACAGGAAAGGATGCACTTCAGAAGGAAGGGTCCCAGAGGCTCAGGACTCTGGGGACTGAGAGGGCACCCAGGGGCCCCTTCCCACCCGAAGGACGGTCCGCTGGGACCCGCCCTTTCCGAGATATCGACCGTTTTGTCCAAAAGTCCCTCATGTATAACCAGATGTATCTTGGGAGTTAAGCCGAGTTGGAGCTCCAAACTCCGGGCATGAGGGGGGCTTATAGGGCCCCTTCAGATCCCACCGTCCCCAACTCCTGGGCCTTACCGTTTCCGAGATACGGCCACTTCCGGTCCAGCTTTGACCGGGTATATCTCAAAAACCACGCCGACTTGGCGCTCCATACTCCGGGCATGGGTAGGCACCCATGGGCCCCCCAAAACCCTAGAGTATGGAGATCCAAGTCGGCTTCGTTCTTGAGATACGGCCACTTCCGGTCCAGCTTTGACTGGTTGTATCTCGGAAACCACGCCGACTTGGAGCTCCATAATCTGGGCATTTGGAGGGACCAGTGGGAGCCCCATGACCCCAGAGTGTGGAGCCCGAAGTCGTTTTGGTTCCTGAGATATGGCAACTTCCTGTGGAAGTTTGACCGGGTGTATCTCGGAAACCACGCCGACTTGGAGCTCCATACTCTGGGCATTGGGAGGTACCAGTAGGACCCCCATGTCCCCAGAGAATGGAGCCCAAAGTCAGCTTGGTTCCTGAGATATGGCAACTTCCTGTGGAAGTTTGACCGGGTGTATCTCGGAAACCACGCCGACTTGGAGCTCCATACTCTGGGCATTGGGAGTTACCAGTGGGACCCCCATGACCTTAGAGTATGGAGCCCGAAGTCGGCTTGGTTCCTGAGATATGGCAACTTCCTGTGGAAGTTTGACCGGGTGTATCTCGGAAACCACGCCTACTTGGAGCTCCATTCTCTGAGCAAGGGGAGGTACCAGTGGGACCCCCGTGACCCCAGAGTATGGAGCCCCAAGTCGGCTTAGTTCCTGAGATACATCCGGTCAAAAAAAGCATCCATCCTGTAACCTATTTGACGGGTGCCCTATAGGCTTCCCCCCGGACAGTTGAATATTATGCAAATTTTTCATAAATAATAGCTGAAATGTACATCCGTGTGTTGTGTTGTGTCCCCTGTGTGGTGTACAGCACGTTTGACCACATATAACCACTTTAATTATGAAATATGACCTTTTAATGTAATGCATCCTCCCTGTGACTTATCTGTAAAAGCCTTTTTAGGGCATTTTTGCCCCGTCACGGGGCCCCTGGAGGGTCTCGGGAGACGGGACCACCGTCCCCGCACTCAGGGGGTGAGGCCGAATCGATCCATATGCGTTTTTTGGGGCCAAAAATTTTCTAGGGGCCGGCGCGCAGCGCTTAGGGATTCTCGTCAACGGGCTGTCATTTAAGTTATTCCATGGCGTCATGTACCATAAATAGCACTAGGACAAATAGGCAGTCTGTGGATTTTTGCTAGTTCATATAAGTTGCCATATGGCGTAATAGTGGGGCAAAGGGATGAAAAGGCACCATTCCGGATCCTAGATCCAACTTATATGAATGGTTTCCCCTCAGAATTTGGTTTACGGAACCGTATGCACTTCGAGGGATGTTTTTTCCACCACTAGGGGGCCAGGTTCCCTAATCCTTTCCAACGAAGTGCCTAAAGTGCCACCTAGGCGCCTATTCCCAATGACTTTGTCCACGAAGTGCCAAAAGTGCCAACTAGGCGCCTATTCTTCATGAATTCGTCCACCTAGCAGCCTAAAGTGCCACCTAAGTGACTACTCTTGACCGTGGTCTTCCTCTCATCCGGCGAACAGCCTATTCATCCACCTAGGCGCCTATTTTTCAGTAATTCGTCGACAGAGCGCCTAAAGTGCCACCTAAGTGACTACTCTTCACCGTAGTCTTCCTCTCGTCCCGCGAACAGCCTATTCATCCACCTAGGTGCCTATTTTTCAGTAATTCGTCCACAGACCGCCTAAAGTGCCACCTAAGTGACTCCTCTTCACCGTAGTCTTCCTCTCATCCCGCGAAGAGCTTATTCATCCACCTAAGTGCCTATTTTTCAGTAATTCGTCGACAGAGGGCCTAAAGTGCCACCTAAGTGACTACTCTTCACCGTAGTCTTCCTCTCGTCCCGCGAACAGCCTATTCATCCACCTAGGTGCCTATTTTTCAGTAATTCGTCCACAGACCGCCTAAAGTGCCACCTAAGTGACTACTCTTCACCGTAGTCTTTCTCTCGTCCCGTGAACAGCCTATTCATCCACCTAGGTGCCTATTTTTTATGAATTCGTCCACAGAGCGCCTAAAGTGCCACCTAAGTGACTACTCTTCACCGTAATCTTCCTCTCGTCCCGCGAACAGCCTATTCATCCACCTAGGCGCCTATTTTCATTAATGTCCTCCAAATTTGACACAGTGGTAGTCCAGGGGCCCCCGGTTCAGGATCCCGGGTTTCGTGGTCCTAGGTGGGTGTCAAAATTTTCCCTGCACTCTAGGGACTCGTCCTCCTAGTATGTGGCAGTGGGGACCCTAGCCTACCATGATGCAAAGTTTGGGGCCCCTCGGACCCGTTTTCGTGCTTAATTGGCCCCACTATCCACGAACAGCCTACGTTGAATAGGTTGCAGGACGGACGTCTGGAAATCAGGGGTCAAAAGGTCGCAGGGGCTCCAAATTTGACACGGTGGTAGTCCAGGGGCCCCTGAGTCAGGATCCTGGATATCAGGGTCCTAGGTGGGCCTCGAGTGATTTTATTAACCCTACCCTATCTTTTCATTGTGCCCTTTGGAGAGGGTCTTTCTGTCTATGAGTGCAAGAGGCCTTTTTGAGAGATTTTGACAAAGGAAGTGAAAAAAAAAATCGCAGGGGCTCCAAATTTGACACGGTGGTAGTCCAGGGGCCCCCGGTTCAGGATCCCGGGTTTCGTGGTCCTAGGTGGTTGTCAAAATTTTCCCTGCACTCTAGGGACTCGTCCTCCTAGTATGTGGCAGTGGGGACCCTAGGCTACCATGATGCAAAGTTTGGGGCCCCTCGGACCCGTTTTCGTGCTTAATTGGCCCCACTATCCACGAACAGCCTACGTCGAATAGGTTGCAGGACGGACGTCTGGAGAGCAGGGGTCAAAAGGTCGCAGGGCCTCCAAATTTGACACGGTCGTAGTCCAAAGGCCCCTGAGTCAGGATCCTGGATATCAGGGTCCTAGGTGGGCCTCGAGTATTTTTCTTAACCCTAACCTATCTTTTCATTGTGCCCTTTGGAGAGGTCTTTCTGTATTTGAGTGCAAGAGGCCTTTGTGAGAGATTTTGACAAAGGAAGTGAAAAAAAAATCGCAGGGGCTCCAAATTTGACACGGTGGTAGTCCAGGGGCCCCCGGTTCAGGATCCCGGGTTTCGTGGTCCTAGGTGGTTGTCAAAATTTCCCTGCACTCTAGGGACTCGTCCTCCTAGTATGTGGCAGTGGGGACCCTAGGCTACCATGATGCAAAGTTTGGGGCCCCTCGGACCCGTTTTCGTGCTTAATTGGCCCCACTATCCACGAACAGCCTACGTCGAATAGGTTGCAGGACGGACGTCTGGAGAGCAGGGGTCAAAAGGTCGCAGGGCCTCCAAATTTGACACGGTGGTAGTCCAGGGCCCCTGAGTCAGGATCCTGGATATCAGGGTCCTAGGTGGGCCTCGAGTATTTTTCTTAACCCTACCCTATCTTTTCATTGTGCCCTTTGGAGAGAGTCTTTCTGTATTTGAGTGCAAGAGGCCTTTGTGAGAGATTTTGACAAAGGAAGTGAAAAAAAAATCGCAGGGGCTCCAAATTTGACACGGTGGTAGTCCAGGGGCCCCCGGTTCAGGATCCCGGGTTTCGTGGTCCTAGGTGGTTGTCAAAAATTTCCCTGCACTCTAGGGACTCGTCCTCCTAGTATGTGGCAGTGGGGACCCTAGGCTACCATGATGCAAAGTTTGGGGGCCCTCGGACCCGTTTTCGTGCTTAATTGGCCCCACTATCCACGAACAGCCTACGTCGAATAGGTTGCAGGACGGACGTCTGGAGAGCAGGGGTCAAAAGGTCGCAGGGCCTCCAAATTTGACACGGTGGTAGTCCAGGGGCCCCTGAGTCAGGATCCTGGATATCAGGGTCCTAGGTGGGCCTCGAGTATTTTTCTTAACCCTACCCTATCTTTTCATTGTGCCCTTTGGAGAGAGTCTTTCTGTATTTGAGTGCAAGAGGCCTTTGTGAGAGATTTTGACAAAGGAAGTGAAAAAAAATCGCAGGGGCTCCAAATTTGACACGGTGGTAGTCCAGGGGCCCCCGGTTCAGGATCCCGGGTTTCGTGGTCCTAGGTGGTTGTCAAAAATTTCCCTGCACTCTAGGGACTCGTCCTCCTAGTATGTGGCAGTGGGGACCCTAGGCTACCATGATGCAAAGTTTGGGGCCCTCGGACCCGTTTTCGTGCTTAATTGGCCCCACTATCCACGAACAGCCTACGTCGAATAGGTTGCAGGACGGACGTCTGGAGAGCAGGGGTCAAAAGGTCGCAGGGCCTCCAAATTTGACACGGTGGTAGTCCAGGGGCCCCTGAGTCAGGATCCTGGATATCAGGGTCCTAGGTGGGCCTCGAGTATTTTTCTTAACCCTACCCTATCTTTTCATTGTGCCCTTTGGAGAGAGTCTTTCTGTATTGAGTGCAAGAGGCCTTTGTGAGAGATTTTGACAAGGAAGTGAAAAAAAAATCGCAGGGGCTCCAAATTGACACGGTGGTAGTCCAGGGGCCCCCGGTTCAGGATCCCGGGTTTCGTGGGTCCTAGGTGGTTGTCAAAATTTCCTGCACTCTAGGGGACTCGTCCTCTAGTATGTGGCAGTGGGGACCCTAGGCTACCATGATGCAAAGTTTGGGGCCCCTCGGACCCGTTTTCGTGCTTAATTGGCCCCACTATCCACGAACAGCCTACGTCGAATAGGTTGCAGGACGGACGTCTGGAGAGCAGGGGTCAAAAGGTCGCAGGGCCTCCAAATTTGACACGGTGGTAGTCCAGGGGCCCTGAGTCAGGATCCAGGATATCAGGGTCCTAGGTGGGCCTCGAGTATTTTCTTAAACCCTACCCTATCTTTCATTGTGCCCTTTGGAGAGAGTCTTTCTGTATTTGAGTGCAAGAGGCCTTTGTGAGAGATTTGACAAAGGAAGTGAAAAAAAAATCGCAGGGCTCCAAATTTGACACGGTGGTAGTCCGGGAGCCCCGGTTCAGGATCCCGGGTTTCGTGGTCCTAGGTGGTTGTCAAAATTTCCCTGCACTCTAGGGACTCGTCCTCCTAGTATGTGGCAGTGGGGACCCTAGGCTACCATGATGCAAAGTTTGGGGCCCCTCGGACCCGTTTTTCGTGCTTAATTGGCCCAACTATCCACGAACAGCCTACGTCGAATAGGTTGCAGGAGGACGTCTAGAGAGCAGGGGTCAAAAGGTCGCAGGGCCTCCAAATTTGACACGGTGGTAGTCCAGGGGCCCCTGAGTCAGGATCCTGGATTTCAGGGTCCTAGGGGGCCTTTGAGTATTTTTCTTAACCTAACCCTATCTTTCATTGTGGCCTTTGGAGAGAGTCTTCCTGTATTTGAGTGCAAGAGGCTTGTGAAAGATTCTGACAAAGGAATGAAAAAAAATCACAGGGGCTCCAAATACACGGTGGTGTCTGGGACCCGGTTCAGGATCCCGGTTTCGAGGTCCTAGGTGGTTTGTCAAAAATTCCCTGCACTCTAGGGACTCGTCCTCACTAGTATGTGGCAGTGGGGAACCTAGGCTACATGATGCAAAGTATGGGGCCTTCGGCCGTTTGTGCTTATTGGCCAATGTGTCACGAAAAGCCACTTGAATGGGATGCAGGATGATCTGGAAGCAGGGGCAAAAAGGTTGGCAGGGGCCTCCAAATTGACCGTGGTAGTCAGGCCACCGGTTCAGGTCCGGGTTTCAGGGTCCTAGGCGGTTGGTAAAATTTTTCCATGCACTTAAGGACCTGTCCTGATAATTGGAGTGGGCCCCTAGGTACAGTGTGCAAGTTTGAGGCCCCGGGTCGAATTTGGGAAAAATAGCAGTTAGGGGACGAATAGGCTGTTCGTGGGACGTGAGGAAGACTACGGTGAAGAGCAGTCACTTAGGTGCGCTTTAGGCACAATGATGAAAAAAAGGCACTTAGGTGGATGAATAGGCTGTTCGTGGGACGTGAGGAAGACTAAGGATGAAAAGTAGTCGCTTAGGGGGCGCTTTAGGCACAATGATGAAAAAAGGCACTTAGGTGGACGAATAGGCTGTTCGTGGGACGTGAGGAAGACTAAGGATTAAGAGTAGTCATTTAGGGGGCGCTTTAGGCACAATTATGTAAAATAGGCACTTAGGTGGACGAATAGGCTGTCCGTGGGACATGAGGAAGACTAAGGATGAAGAGTAGTCACTTAGGGGGCGCTTTAGGCACAATGATGTAAAATAGGCACTTAGGTGGACGAATAGGCTGTCCGTGGGACGTGAGGAAGACTAAGGATGAAGAGTAGTCACTTAGGGGGCGCTTTAGGCACAATGATGAAAAATAGGCACTTAGGTGGACGAATAGGCTGTCCGTGGGACGTGAGGAAGACTAAGGATGAAAAGTAGTCACTTAGGGAGCGCTTTAGGCACAATGATGAAAAATAGGCACTTAGGTGGACGAATAGGCTGTCCGTGGGATGTGAGTAAGACTACGGTGAAGAGTAGTCACTTAGGTGGCCCTTTAGGCACAATGACGAAAAATAGGCACTTAGGTGGACGAATAGGCTGTCCGTGGGACGTGAGGAAGACTAAGGATGAAAAGTAGTCACTTAGGGAGCGCTTTAGGCACAATAATGAAAAATAGGCACTTAGGTGGACGAATAGGCTGTCCGTGGGACGTGAGGAAGACTACGGTGAAGAGTAGTCACTTAGGTGGCCCTTTAGGCACAATGACGAAAAATAGGCACTTAGGTGGACGAATAGGCTGTCCGTAGGACGTGAGGAAGACTACGGTGAAGAGTAGTCACTTAGGTGGCGCTTTAGGCTGATAGGTGGACGAATCAATGAAGAATAGGCGCCTAGGTGGCACTTTAGGCACTTCTGTGGACGAAATAATGAAGGATAGGCGCCTAGGTGGTCGAAATAGGCCGTTCGTTGGACGCACAGCGCAAGAGCGCCCCCGGTGGTGTCAACCAACAGCCTATTGCGCAATAATTGCGTCGTTTGCACTCTCAGGGACAAAACGCCAACTCGCCATCCGCTTAAGTGGGAATATGGATCCAAATTCAGGTGTACGGTCCATCGCACCGCCTATGCGTCATATTGCAACTTATTTGAATGGGCCAACATCCCTCGAAGTGCCTAGGTGTCCTAACTCGGCCCAGGGAACGCGCGGTGACTTTCGTCGCCCGGAGGGCAAGGTCCGTCGCCGTGCGCAGCTCTTGGAGCAAACCTGGGTCGGTACCACCCTCCTGCATGTCGCAAAGCGCTCTCGCCTGATGGACCTGGAGGAGCGCCATGGCATGCAGGGCAGAAGCAGCTTCTCCACACGCACTATAGGCCTTACCGGTCAGACCGGAGGAGAACCTACAGGCGCGAGAGGGGAGAGTAGGGTCACCCCTCCAGGTGGAAGCGGATTTAGGGCACAGCTGTAAAGCAACCGACCGCTCCACCGGGGGAATGCCCTCATAACCCTTCACTGCCCCGCCATCGAGGGTGGTAAGGGAGGAGGAGGGAGTCGACCTATGTCGGGCCGCCAGAGGGGCCTTCCATGATCTCGTCACCTCCTCATGCACTTCTGGGAAGAAAGGCACCGGGGCGGGGCGCTGAGAACCAGCACGGGCCGCCCCGAGAAACCAATCATCGAGCCGCGAAGGTTCGGGACACGGTGGAGGGTTCCACACGAGCCCTACACTTGCGGCCGCCCGGGAAAGCATAGCGGCCATTTCCGGGTCCGGCTCGGACAACGCTACCACACCAGAAGGGGGCAACGCAGCCAAGTCGTCATTCCCAGAAGATGACCGCTCTCCCTCCGATGCAGCGATCGACATCTGATCCTCCGGCGGAGCCCCGAAGGAAACGACCGGGACCACACGAGATGGCCCAGCGCGCTCCTGCAAGGGCTCCAATGGCAGCAGTGTGCAGGAGTGAGGGGTCCGTGGGGGTCTTTCACCCGGCGGATTATTCCTCACTGTAACCCTCAGACCACCAATGGGATTAGCCGAAGTAGCCGCCTTCTGAAATGAACCAGAAGACGAACTAGATCGGGGAATCTCCAAAGGGACTCCCCCTCGTGAGAGGGATCTTAGTCTTGATCTCAACACTGCGACGGTCATATTCCCGCAATGGGAACATGACTCGTTCACGAAAGCTGCCTCAGCGTGCGCGAGGCCCAAGCACGAGAGACAGCGATCATGACTATCAACCGGAGGCAGAATCTGACCGCATCCAGAAACACACGGATGAAACGTCATCCTTAAAAGGACGCGATCTTCACCCGTGTTGCTCTTTCAGAGAAATACTCTTTAGTTGTGCTGAAGCACACAGGGATCAACGCGGCAACACAGCGGGGAAACTGCAAGCCCACTGTGTGCACTCAACCGAATACCAGCTGTTAAAACAGCTCTTTGTAAACACAGCGCGTGTAGTAACAAACAGGCAGACGGGAGATCGCGAAGACCGCTGAAGCGCCGTCACACCAGCACAGAGAGATCTCAGGAAACAGCAGACTCGTTGAGCATTCAGAAAGCACAATCTTAAGCTCATAACACTCAGAGGACACAACTGGTCGGCTCCGAAGCAAAAAGCATTTTGGATGCGTTTGCTTCCGGCTTTTATACCCGCACTGGTAGGCGGGTCGCGGAATGCAAATCTTGCATGCCAATTTTCATTGGCTCGTTTTAGTTTCACTCGAAGTCGATTGGTCTCCCTAGCGTGATCCCAATTCGTCAGGGAACACCCCCGACGACACGTCGGAGTTCCCAAGGACGAAAGGGAACCACTTATTTTACCTGGTCAAAAACAGCTCTGTTGTCAGCACGCCGTTTAAGTGCATATGCCTTTAAATGATAATGAGCTTTGCTCACCCCGCCCCTCTGTTCTGTGCGTACACCGTTTGTAACACAATAACACAAAAAGCATAACGCGTTGTTCATTATAAACATGGGATTATGAATATTGAGAACGTCGTACATAGAAAACATGCCATAATGTTCCCTGAGTGTAAACCTTACATTCATCGTGAAGCTAGCGATTTGCAAAGATTAATATAAATATGAATATAAAGGTTAATAAAACGCTACACTCACTTCAGTTCTTCTGGACGTGCAGGAACCTAAGGCAGGAACACGAATAGTTGGTATCGATTCCTTTTTTCAGGAGCAGCTTCTTAGCAAAACCAGCTCCTCGTTTATAAAGCAGTCTGGTGTGTGAAATGATTCACGCAAACATGAAAGCATTGACGTCGATCGTGGCTAATATTCCCTTCGAAAACAAACTCAGCCACTGCGTCTTCAGCGGTTCGGATTTAGGATTAATCGGTTCGGATTAATGACTGCTGTGTTCCTTATTGCACCCAAGAGAACACCACTTCGCTTAGACTCCATTCTGCTCATAGACTGTGCTGCTCCAGCATACTTTTCAGCGCGACACCGGTCCGCGCGCGCATGATTGACAGCTGGCTCACGAACGAGGGCGGGTCTGTGTTGAAACGCTTTTGTCAATCAACGATCGTGGGAGGGGCGTGCGAGCCTGTGACGTCACAGGCTCGAACGGCTCGATTTGAGGCAGGGGAAAACATATAAGGAGATTAAAACAAAATCACTGGATGGATTTTTATCATTATATGACGGTTGTGTGCAGGCACTGCCAACACACATTTCAGTACAATCAGCTTGTAAAAGTGCATGTACCATTATATGACCCCTTTAATGTTTTTTTAATCTGGTGTCACCATTGTCATTTGCATTGGGTTATCAGCACCAAGTCCAAACCTATTCATTTAACCCACAATGTAATACCAAAACATTTTTTGTTAACCTTTTACCATGTGTCTTGGAGTATCGCAATAATATCGTATCGTGAGTTCAATATCGTGATATGTATAATTGTGACAATAATTGTGACATGAGGGTATCGTTACACCCCTAATTAACGTTACAGGTGTACGAAGTTGCTAACTAACCAGGCTTTTTTTCCACAGAACTTGAGACAGGGAAGTTCAAGGATTTCATTTATATTCGATTTTTCATGAAGCTTCAAAAAGTTCATAAAGAGATCACAAAACTAATCCATATTAATTGAGCAGTTTAGTCCAATTTTTTTTTGAAGATACATTATCACTTCATGAACAGATTAAATGTAGGCTTTTATTCACGTATACATTGATCTGCGAACATAAATAGAAGCTCAACCGAACCAGCTTGAAGCGCGAGAACAACCTCATTGGTTCTTGCTGAAGCTCAAACGTGCTGCGTAACACAAATGAACCTCATTGGTTCTCCCACTTCAATCAAACATGCTGGACCTTCTGTTTACCATAACTGATGTGTGAGTTGATGAATGTTTTTTCATCTTTTCTTTTATGTGAATAAAAACCTAAATTAAATCTGTTCAGCGTATAAAGTGATCGTGTATCTTTCCGAAAATTTGGATTAAACCTCTCAAATCGTATGGATTAGTTTTACAAACTCTTTTTGAACTTTTTAAAGTAACAAACTGGTAGATGCATCGCTGTCAATGGAGGGAAAGAAATCTCTCAGATTTTAATATAAAACATCTTAATTTGTGTTCCGAAGATTAATGAAAGTCTTATGGGTTTGGAACGACATGATTAATGGAAGAATTTTAATTGATTAAATTTTTGGGTGAACTAACTTTGGGTATGTATGCTGTGCACCAGCAGTAGCCCACCTAAAAATATGTGATAAGCTCCTCCCTGTCTAAGTCAATTCTTCAGTCTGCAGCGGCAGCAGATGATAAGGTGTGTACTTTTATTGATAGATTATCATGGCACCTACATCTCTGCAGTTCATTGTCATAAAGGCAGTTTATATAATGTGATGCCGGAGCAATACAACACAGTTTCCCATCCACTGTAAAGTTTTCGCTGTGTTCACACCCCTCATCTCACTACAGTTGTAAAGTAACACAAGTAAGACACTTTAGGTTTAGAAAAAAAATATTTTAATTTAAAATGTTTAAATTAAAACATGTATGTGGATGATCATGTGGCATTAGATTATCATGCACAGAAAGTATTAAAGATAGTCACACTGTAAATCTGAACAACATTTGTGAATCTGAGCTGATTTGACAAAAGATTGATGTAAACTTGTGATAAATCATGAACATAATTTTTACAGTGACAGACAGCACTCAGTCAATGCACTGATTTAAACGGCTTATCAGAGTGAATGACAGAGACAGAAAAACATCATGTGGAGTTATTTCATGACCCAGCAGCTGATTTTGACATACATAGAGTAAAGGGATTTGTGGTTTTGATGTCACTTTGAATTACAGAAGTTAAGTGGCAAATTGATAGATTCATGTGCTGCTTATTTATTTATTTATTTATTAAATCATCTTTACCACCACATAAATTAATTACATTTTAAATTATATTAAAATAGAAAACATTTCACAATATTAATGTTTTGTTTTTGTTTTTTATTGTGTTTTTGAGTCTTCTTTTGTTGTCTGTGTGAAAGAAGCTCTGTAGGTGCTTTCCTGTTCAATAACAGTCATGTAAAGTTAAATTAACAGCTGTTGATAGTTGATAACATGCTGCCCCATGGCACTGTAATAATTTGTTTTGTATTGATATGACGCAGTCCCTTGATATTGCTATCATTCAGTCCATTCCAGTAAATGACATTCCATCTGTGGATTAGGCCCTTCAAGTTAATCTTTGATTTGACGTTGTTCAAAACAGGGTTCGAGAGTTGCTGTTCATCTAAACTCTACAGCTATGGACTCAAGAACGGTGTTTGTCTTATTATGGATGTTGCTGTCGTCCACCTCCACTGGAATCAAACTAGATGGAAATGGTTATGTTGACATTACCATTGCAATAGGTTCAAAAGTACCTCAGGATAACACGCTCATTGATAAAATAAAGGTGAATGTGCTTATTTTAGTCTATTTAACAAACTTTATGCATTCATTGTTTTGATGTATTTTGTGAAAGATGTTATAGAATATTTTGTGTTTTAATTTTTTTCATCTTAGAAATATACAGTATATAATCACAATTTGTTGACAGTATTTGTGAATGCACAAATGAAATAATTACCTTTGTATAAATACACACTGTAAAAAGTAATCTATAGAATTTACCCAATAAATGTGAGGTAACAATTTGCATCGACTTTGGTGGGGTAGATTTAATCCCATATATTGAGTATAAACTATCTGAAGTAAAAAGCTATTAAATACTTGCATAAATTGGGTAACAAATACCTCACATTTATGTATATATTCAACAGCTGCTTACTCATTAAAATTAGGTAAAAATTATCTCTTTGAATCAATGTTAATTAATATCAGTTAGTTAATAACAATTACTTATTCAGAGAAGGTAAAATGTACCCCCACAATAAAGACATTCAGATGGTTCATCAGATCAATGTTTTTAATTAAAAAAATCCTATGAAACACTCAAAATAGAGCAGCACAACAGCTTTACACAACATTTCAAGTAATGCACCTGTTTTATAACTCTCTGATATATCAAATGTTGTTTCAATAATGTTGGATAATAAAACATATCCCTGTTTTAGGACATCCAGATCAGAGTGGAAAAGGGAAGTGAGGAGAGAAGGGAGCAGAGAAGAGAAAATGAGAGAAGTGAGGAGATCAGAGCAGTGCTGGATGTCCAATCACATTAAGATGTTATTGTATCTAAACTGTTAGACTAAACTCTTTGTGTCTCTTCAGATTTACACAACAGTGACTGACCAAATCTGTGGTCCAGGTACATTCATATAACAAATAATCGAATAGCCTTGTTTATATGCAGCAATGATGCACTAAATTATCAACAAAACAAAAAACAGAATAAAGTGCTAAATAAAGTACAAAAGCTTCACACAACAATGAACGAATTGACTTGTTTTATAACTCACTAAGATAAGTTTCAAATGTTGTTTCTGGATAATTGGCTACTGCATACAACACAGGATGAGATAGGATGAGAATAAAAGAAACACACAAATGGGGAGGGAAAGAGGGTAGAAGGAGAGATCAAAATTCTTCAGGCCACTTTCTATTGGTATCCCTTTCCTGTCAATCTGGGGGAAATCACAGAGCAATGAAGTGGTCTGAGAGAGAGTGGATGGATCTGTGTCTGTGTGTGGAGCAAATAAGGGAAAAGAAGAAAAATATAAAAACTACACTCCATTAAAAGTATGTCCAGACAAAAGATCCTCTTCGAAAAAGAGGGGAAATGTGTGTCTACTGCATGAGCTTATTTTTGAAGCTGTGGACCTTTTTCAGTAGTTTTGCCCCGTCAATTTCCAAAAAAAGTTTTTGAAAAGCTTCAAACTTGTTCTTCAGCTCCTTTGGATTTTCAATGTTGATTGCATAAATGAGTCCCATCAGCAGTATGCATGCCTTTGTTCGGCTTCCACATCCTTCCATCACTTGGTTTACCTCGATCACAATAGACAAATCTTGATGGATCCTCCTCAGCCATGACATTGTGCTTCACAATCACCTTCATCGTTTTGTCTGTGTAGTCCTCACATTCCTACATGTTAAAAATAAACAAACAAAAAGCATACACATTTTTATTTAATTTAAGATGCTGTTTCAATATATTTCAGTTTATCTAAAAGGAGAGCAGAGGGGGAGTGGAAGGCAAAAGGAGAAGGTGGATACAATAGGAGAGGAGGATCCCTTGAGTTAATCAGAAATCTGTTATCAATATGACATACCTGGCAGTCATGGAAAAGATCTTCTTGTCTTTCACCGAGGTGATTATTGAGGCAGCAGACAACAGCATCTCTTTTTTTCTTAATGTTCTGTATCTGTAGGGAGATAAAATTTAATGATAAGACTGTTAGCGGAGTGGGGAGTGATTTGATGTTAAAAGGTTTAAGTTGGTAAGGAGCTCAACTTTGTGCACAACAAAGCAATTGTTTACAAATTACTTTACTTTTAATTCACTCATATCAATAATTAAATATGTGAAAAAATAAAATAACATACGTAATTTAAAGTGTCCATCAGAGGACGCATCTTGCAACTAGCTGCTCCTCCTCCTTTGGCACGCATTAGCCGCAAAAGACATGGTGTGTACTTATCAAGCTTCCGCATGAATGTCTCCTCCAAACTGTTTTGATGCTTCTAAACTCCTCCTTGATCTAGGAAGTAAAAGGACCATTACATTTTAAATTAAAGACCAGCTCTCATAGTAATCACATGAATGTATCCTAGTGGGAAGTAAAAATTACAAGACATTCTCACCTGAGTCTCAGTGAATAATGCTGGCCACCTTTCTTTAAACACACCCACAGAGGGGCTGAGGCTGAAGATATCTGCATGGTTTGAAGAACACAAATACATCATAAATCGTTGCAATCATGTTTATTGTGTCCAAAACATCCTTATCTGCATGTATTCAGCGATCTTTTTGTTGTGGTCAGGTTTCAGGTGTCAAATATCATGTGGCTCTTCTTCGTGATATATATCGAGTATTCAATAATGTGCACACGGCGCCCCCCGGCTGCCAGTGGGTATTGCGTTGTCAATATATGACGCCTTGGGATGAGAATGCGTTGCAGCATCTGAGTATCCAGCGCTCTTGTGATTACATCGGCCCATTTTGGGTATAATCAATAAATATGATTCCTCTATACAGAAATCTGACATAAAACTATAAATATTTCTCCGAATCAGCATATTTTTTAGCTGAAACAAGCACTGAGGAGGTTGTTAGGTCGAGCTGTCATGACGACAACAGAGTAATGGATGGAAGCGGATGACGCGCATAATTTATATTAAAGGCATCGGTCGACTGTTTTTTATTGCATAACTCCTGAAATAAATGAATAAACAACGGTCACTATAAGTTTCTCAGAATAAAATAGTGGTCAAATACTGAAACCTGAGTCTTATATCTGTTTAATAATTTGTCAAGGTAATCACATTGCTAAATCTGATAGTAACTGTGAACATGTTGCTAAACGGCCGACCGTCGGCTTGATGTGTCCCGGGCCATGGTGACGCGCTGGCCGCCAGCGACAGATTCAAACTTTAATTTCAAGTAATGGCATGTTAAACAAACGAAAGCCGAATACAAGTGAAGTGTAATATCTCATAAATGAAAAATATATACAGCACTCCTATGTAAATAGCTTACCTTTACTTCTGCTGTTCGATGGCAGCCAGAGAGAGGATCCAGCGTCGCCCACACTCACTCAAAAACGCGGGCTGACGCATGCGCAATTTAAAGCAAAAAACTCACAGTTTGGGGGTATATTTTACTGCATTTTTCTATGTGATGGTTCTTACTGTTGACGAATGAGTAGCATATGTAGAATTTACCCATTACTTTAGAATTCGTTGGCTGGCTGCAATAACCATGTACATTTTATATGGTTTACACAGATTATATTTACCACTCTCCAAAATCACTTTTTTCAGTGCACTGAGCAGAGTTTTTTCTCATTTATGACATTCTATTTCCTTCTGACAGGACATGGTCACTGAAGGGTCGGTTCATCTTCATCAAGCATTGGAGAAAAAGGTCTATTTTAAAGATGCTACAATACTGGTTCCATCTCACTGGAATAGTAAGGAATTTACCAAAGCAAGAACAGAGTCCTTTGAAAAGGTACAGAGCATTATAGCATTATATCTTGTATAATATGTATTTAAATTCATTTCATTATATGATGTTGCTGACCCAAATTCTATGTCAAACACAGGCCAAAATAAAAATCGATTACGCTGATTCAACTGAGCCACATGCTCATCAGTATGGTGAATGTGGAAACGAGGCAGAGTACATTCTTTTCACTCCAAACTTCCTCCTAAATGACTCTGTCATTCAGCTTTACGGATCAAGAGGTGAACATTATTTATCCTCCTTCTACATTTATACATTTTTAATTAAATATGACATCTAAAAGTCCTATTTATTATGTTCGGTCTATGTTTGAGTTTAGTTTGAGTTGGTTTTGTGCAGTTTTCTGTTGTTTCCATGTTTTCGTCTTACCGTGACAATATTAATATGGTCTGTTTGTTTTACTAGCAGTTTGTTTGTTTGTTTGCAGGAAGGGTCTTGGTTCATGAATGGGCTCATCTGAGATGGGGCGTTTATGATGAATACAGTGAAACAAAGCCATTCTACCACTCTAAAGGCCTTATTGAAGCAACAAGGTCATACACTGTTAATTAAAAGAAGGAATATTTTTTAAATGTCCTTGGAAATTACAATCACTATTGGTTTATTGCTTATTTTTAGGTGTAGCAAAAGCATTGAAGGACAGTCTTATGAACGTACTGCTGATGGATCTCTTCAAACTTGTCGCATTGATCCACAAACTTCCTTATTTACCAAGGGGTGCACATTTTTTCCAAACAAAAATCAAAACACAGACAGCTCCATAATGTACCTACCAAGCCTGAATTCTGTAAGTACAGTTTTTGCATGTTTCCACATATTCCAGAAAATTATTTTAGTAACTAATTAAACTTACAGCACATGAGTTCTGTCCTGTTTTCTTCTGTTTGCCAAGTCATTTGGACGTTACATCCCACAATTATTATCTACATCTAGATTGAACATTTCAATTTGCAACATCTGCTTGTTAAATTAGCAAGTTTCAATTACAAAAAGCTTATATACATGTTTAGTTTGTCAGACATTACAATGAGATATAAAGTTTAAATTCAGTGGCCTGAGGACACAAAGATAATTACAGAGCCCCTAAAGGGACCTTTGCCACACACAAAAAAAAAAAAAAATATTATATATATATATATACAGACTTTCTGGGCTGTATATGGGCTGATGGCGCAATACAGATGTGTTCATTGTCCTATTTGTCAAGTCCAAGGGTCTATAAAAAAGGCTGATACAGTAAAAAGTGCTCAAAATGTGTCTTTCGTTAGGGAAGTGTGTCATATTTCAAGGCCTTATGTCAACTTTGACGAATTTTCTCCGGCAGAGAAAACGCAGAAATTGTAATGCGTGAGCACACACACACACAAAAAATCCTTTGTGCATGCAAACGTTTTTTGTGAGCACGCTAAAGTCTGTTGTATATGTTTATTTTTTCAAAGGTGCCTGTAGGGTCTCTGTAGAAAATCTAAATTATTATATTTTTTTTAACACCTATGTTTGCTGACATTTATTTTATTTTTCTGTGTGTGACACATTTTGCTTTTTAGGTGATCACTTTTTGTCAAGCAAACGATCACAATTATGAAGCCCCTAACCTGCAAAATGAAAAATGTGGCTACAAACCGACATGGACAGTGATATTTGAGGATTCTGTGGATCAAGACGCACTTCGTTCTCTGAAACCACTGCCGTCCTCTCCACCACCACCATCTTTTAAAGTTGTGCAGCGAATGCAACGGGTTGTTTGTCTCATCCTTGATGTCTCATCAAGCATGAACACAGTATGGAAACATTAAATAAAATGAACGTCATTTGAAACAATAGTGCCTAGCCTTCATAATTTTATTCTTTACACACTGAATACCATACCAATGAAATGAGTTCCATTTTCTAGGACTCCAGAATCCTTCGACTACAGCAGGCTGCCACACATTTACTGAGGTACATCATTGAGGATCAAGCCAGTGTTGGGATTGTGACCTTTAGTACTGAAGCCTCTACTCTGAGCCCCTTGACTACTATTGACAACGACTCCACACGAGAGAAACTCATCAAATTGTTGCCAAAAGTAGCAGATGGATTGACGTACGTGTGTAAAGGCCTCGATCTAGGCTTAAAGGTGCAGTATTAATTGTTAATTTTATGTTTGCAATATGTGAAGTGTATATTTTATTCAAGGCAAATGCTCTCTATTTTCTAACTATCAGGTACTTGCAACAGACAATGGGATGCATTAGGAGACGAAATCATATTTCTTACAGATGGTGAGGCGTCGGACAACGTTAATGATTGTATACTGACGGCAATTAACAGTGGCGCCATTATACACACAATAGCTTTAGGTCCCAATGCAGATAAGGTACTGGAGGAAATGACGGAACGCACTGGTAAGTAAAAAAAAAATAATAATAAGTATTTATTTAATTAAATAAGGTATAGTACGTTAATCTTATTACATTAATGCCAGTTTAGTATGTAATGCAAAATTGTTCCATGGTGAAAATAGGGGGGAAATTCATCTCATCCAATGATGTGTTCACCTCCAACCAGTTAATGGATGCGTTTGCTTCCCTTACATTATCAACTGGAGATTACACAAAAGAACCAGTTCAGGTTTGGCAAGTGATCGCTCATTGCCCATGATACAAATATTACTTTGAGAGTGTCATTTATATTGAGTATTTTAATATTTATTTTTGTTTAATTCTTTAGCTAGAAAGTGTTGGAAAAACAACATCAGACTGGTTCAATGGGACAGTATCAGTGGATCAGACTGTTGGTAACAAAACCAGCTTTGTAATAATCTATGAAAAAAGTGTTCCTATCATTTCCATACAGTCTCCAAGTGGCTCAATCTACAATCAAACACATATGAATCCTGATATATCTCTGAATACAGTCACCTTAAAAGTTCCAGGAACTGCAGAGGTATGACAACTTTTATGAACCAGTTATTCATTTTATAGTTCAGACCATAAACATGTAGGCTAAACGAACTATTATAATACAATAAAAGACATTTGGGCCAAGAGATTGATTGATTAATGATGCAAAACTCCAGACGAGTTTTCCTGTGTGTGTCTGTTTTTAACACATTTTGACTGTCGTAGTTTGATATTAATGAAAACTGAGATCTTACAGTGTGACATGGATTACAGCGATGATCATGCTCATACAGTCTGACAAGCAATAATCGTAAAGGACTATTATAAATTGTACAGTACAGTGTGCACCTTGCTTAAGACAGAGTTTATCAAATATGTTCAACAACAACTTCAAACTAAGACTGATGATTCAGCGAATACACTTACAGTAAACCCTTATTTTTCTGCTTTTACTATACATGTATTTGCCAGCCTGGGGACTGGAAGTACAGCATCCAAAGTCCAACACTCCAGTCTCTAACTATAACAGTAACAAGTCAAGCGGCGCGTGCTGATGTTCCCCCTATCATAGTCAAAGCCCACATGGACCAGCAGTTCAGTGACGGCACTAAACCCATGATAGTGTTTGCTGAGGTCAGTCAGAATTATAAACCTGTAATAAAGGATGAAGTGTGGGCTACGCTGGAGTCCCAAACTGGGTCCGCACAAGAAATACAACTCCTGGACAATGGAGCAGGTAATTACCCATCATTTTTGTTTCAAGTGTAATCAACTTAAAATATAAATAAATAAGGGACATTTCCAAATTATATAACTCAGAGATCCATCTTTTTCAGGAGCTGATGCTTTTCAAAATGATGGCATCTATTCCAGATATTTCACAAAGTTCGAAGATGGGAGAAGTAGCTTGAAAGTGAGAGTGAAGAATCAAAATGGACAAGCCAGATTTACTTTCCAAAAACGGGGTGGTGCCCCATACGTACCTGGATATGTGGTAAATGGTAAACCCTCGGTCGTTTTGAAAATACATTTAACTTGGATACATCTGAAAAGAAAAACTTACATTCAGACCAACAGCATAATCGCGAGTGTGATATTATTGTTATACAGCAGTGCAATACAAATTTTTACATTTTATTTTTGCCAGCAACAATGGTTCCATATGAAGCTAAAGCAGAAATGTTTGTAAAGTAACTTGTTTCGCTTCTGAATAAATTGTTTTTTGAACAAGTGAATTCTAATCGACCGAAAGTGCCCTGCGAAGTGGATTTCACGGGTTAATCCACCATCTTAAGTGAGACTCTGTTCCAACGGGACGCTCCATGATCAGTGCGAAGGGTACTACAAATGGCATATAGGGATTATAAGGGTTACATAGAAAAATAAGGTACGAAAAAGAAATCCTTAGAAAAAGAAAACCATTACTGGTGTTCATCTTGAGACAAGCAAGGACACTGAGGTATTTTAAGATATGCCAGTGAAAGTTGCTTTCAGTTAAAACAACTCAAATATGCAATTTAGTCTGCGACTAGCTTAAGCCTTGTCTGGGAAACCGGGGGAAACATAAGTTAAGGATCTTATTGTGTTTAATTAATCTAATGTGTGTTTTGTAAACAGCCGTTCCCGAGTATAAAGTGTGCAAGGCACAAAAATCACAATGCAACTTCCATGATTACTATCAAATAAGATAAGACATATCCATAAAACCAAATTACATTATTTTCATATTAAACATCGCAACAGATATTTTTCACATTCAAATATGACAATTTATATTAATTAAATTATTAATATTTTTTTTTTACAAATACATATGGATGCATTATATACACATGTAGGCTATATTACACAAACATATGGTAATTTATATTATAATTATTTACAGAAGTATTACTTGGCCATCATACCTCAAACTTTGCTGCCGTTGCATTTAGACAAGTGAAGTGATCTTCAACAGGTATCCTGTGCTCAGTGAATAGAGATAAGTGAACACTGCGTACGGACCCTGATTATTGGAATGTAGCTTGAGTCAAAGTTTAGTTCTTGAGTGAATGATTGTTTGAAACAAATCATTTAAGATGATGATTCAATTACTCACTTGTAAAACTACTTGTATCTATGTAACCTGCAGAAAGAGACAATGAATTCATGCACAAACTGGAACTAAGAATATAAATGTCAACATTGTTAGCTACACAGCTGCTTGAAGAAACACTTCAGACAGAATCAAGCAGATTCAGGTGGTTCCTCTAATTTCAGGTGTGGTGGAGCTGAACCCTCCAAAGCCTCCAGTTTCTGAGGAACCACTTGAGGTCGGAAGTTTTACCAGAACAGCCACTGGAGAGAGTTTTACGGTGGATTTAAAGGGCTCAACTCCACCAAACTTCCCTCCTAACAAAATCACAGATCTGAGTGCTGAGATCCAGGAGGACTCTGTGCTTCTCAGCTGGACGGCTCCTGGCGAGGACCTCGACCAAGGGACAGGTAAAGCACACAATTACTATACCAAAATTTTAAATAATAGGTTTTTAATTTCTTCACTGACAACATAAAATAGTAGTTTCAAATTTTGAAATAATGAAATCATGAAATAATGATCTTTAGATAAATTGTATTGTCTTCATGGCATGTTTCTTTTCTTTTAAGCTAAATCCTATGAGATCAGGTGGAGCTATGACCTTCAAATGCTTCGAGAAAGCTTCAGCAATGGTCATGCAGTTAACACAACTGCCGTCTCACCGCACGAGGCTGGATCAGTTGAACAGCATTCATTCAATTTCAGTTTCACAATCCAAAATGGCACCACAATGTTCTTTGCAGTTCAGTCTGAAGACGAAGAAAAAGCTAAATCTGAAACCTCTAACATTGCTCAAGCTTCAAAGATCCTCCCTGATCCAAAACCCCAAGGAATATCAAACCCGGGCATGAATTTGACAGTTCTTGTCATTTCTTTGTGTGTGGTAACTATGGTGATATGCTTTGTTGTTGCTGTAACCACGTGGGCAGTGAGACGCAGAAAACACCTTGGTTAAAGCAACATCTGGAATTAACAATCTGATGCAAACAATCAAAATCAATCCGTATGTGTAAATTGAACATACATCCAACTATAGAATTATATTTCTTAAAATAATCATCTCTATCAAACAGACTTTCTAACTTTATGAATATATTTGCATATATGTATTAAAAGAATCATTTCTATCAAACAGACTTTCTAACTATGAATATATTTGCATAATGTATTGCTATCTCATTTAGAATTCTCATGTATAAGATTCTCAATCGATTTGTCTTCCTCTGAAATGTGATCACCTTTAAATATGAACAAAAATATTTCTGTACAATAAAAGGCATGTATTAAGCTTTCATCACGATGATTTTAAACACGATTAATTTAATACATTACATAGGCGAAAACTGTTTTAATAGTTTCTCGTGTATTACACTTACAATTTGCCGGTACATTTGATTTGGCAGAAGTCATATTGATCTCAAAGGAGCTTGAACCAGTTATGTTCGGCGAAAACACATGGCCATAATCAGATGCAGAGATTTTGTCTGATTATATAAAATATCTGTCAGTTCATCTGTCAATTGTTCATTTTTTTTCTTCTTTTATTATTGCTGCCATGAATTGAGTTAATTCGTGCCTTTGATCAAATCTTTAAGTAAATAAATAAGTTTGATAAGTCTGCAGTAAAATAAATGGCTGATAAAGGCTATAGTAATAGTTACAATTCTGAGTCTGAATAATCCAGGTGTCAGGTAGCCGAAGACGAGGACACGGAAACTGCAGTTTTTGAGATTTATTTAACAAACTTAAACTTCCAAAAAACAAACAGAAACAAAAGAACAAAACTTCCAGGACTCCAGAAAGAAACACAACCATACATTGACGGCGACCAACAAACACTGAGGGAAAACACAGGGCTTAAATGAACCGAACCAAACGAGATAATTAACTGAAAACAGGTGAAGAAACGGAACACAAACGAGGAGCGGGAAAACTAACAGGACTAAACCAAAAATCACAAAGACAGGGGGAAACAAGATCTCAAAACATACAGCATCAAAACGTGACAGTACCTCCCCCTCCCCGAAGGCGCGTCCTCGCGCCGTATAACATCCAAAGGGTGGAGGGTGGGCGCCCTGGAGGCTGACGAGGGCATGGTGCAGGTCCAGGAAGCCTGGAGCAGGCTGTGGGCGTGGCCATGGTGGAGCAGGCTGTGGGCGTGGCCATGGCGGAGCAGGCTGTGGGCGTGGCCATGGCGGAGCAGGCTGTGGGCGTGGACACGGCGGAGCTGTGGGACCCTCGGGCGTCCAGGGCGGAGCTGTGGGACCCTCGGGCGTCCAGGGCGGAGCTGTGGGACCCTCGGGCGTCCAGGGCGGAGCTGACCCTTTGGGTGGCCATGGGCGTGAGGACCCTTCGGGTGGCCATGGCGGGGAGGACCCTTCGGGTGGCCATGGCGGTGAGGACCCTTCGGGTGGGCGCCCCCCGGAAATTTTAATGGGGAAATTGACAGGAAAGGGGGGATCCGGCAGCAACAAGGGTCTTGGGCTGGCAGGACCAGTGGTGAAGAGGGCTTTGAGCTAAGCAGGACCAGCAGCAAAGGAAACTCTGAGCTGGACAGGACTGGCGCAGGATCAGTGGGCTCTGGTGCAGGATCAGTGGGCTCTGGTGCATCTGGTGCAGGATCAGTGGGCTCTGGTGCATCTGCCGCAGGATCAACGGGCTCTGGCGCATCATGGGACTCGGAACTGGACGGGGCCAGCACATCATGGGACTCGGAACTGGACGGGACCAGCACATCATGGGACTCGGAACTGGACGGGACCAGCACATCATGGGACTCGGAACTGGACGGGGCCAGCACATCATGGGACTCGGAACTGGACGGGGCCAGCACATCATGGGACTCGGAACTGGACGGGGCCAGCACATCATGGGACTCGGAACTGGACGGGGCCAGCACATCATGGGACTCGGAACTGGACGGGGCCAAGCACATCATGGGACTCGGGACTGGACGGGGCCAGCACATCATGGGACTCGGAACTAGACGGGGCCGGCACATCATGGGACTCGGAACTGGACGGGGCCAGCACATCAGGAAACTCGGGGCTGGACTCATGGACCATAATCAATGTGTGTGTTGCCCACACACACAGAATAGCCGTAGACACTACAATCAGCACTGTGTCTTCATGAACAGATTCAAGTGCGGTGTGCTCAGTCTCTGGAGTGCAGGCGACGGGCTCAGGCTCTGGAGTGCAGGCGACGGGCTCAGGCACTGGCGGGCAGGCGACGGGCTCAGGCTCTGGCGGGCAGGCGGCGGGCTCAGGCTCTGGCGGGCAGGCGACGGGCTCTGGTGGATTGATGACGTGCTCAGGGCATATCAGACTTGGAACTGGCTGGAGTGGAGATCTTCCACGACGTAGCTGGATCCACACGCCCACAACGTGTGATCCACAAACTCCAGGAAGGATAGATTGAGGTCCTTTACCAGAATTATCTGGGCTAGCGGGTCCTTCAGTCCCTCCCAGAAACTCTTTGTCAGTTCCTCCTCATCCAGCATCACATCATCATAAAGGCCTAGATAAAGACCAGCATATTCTTCTAGAGAGCGCTCCTCTTGGAAGAGGATTGGGATTTCAAAGGGGCTCACCTCTTTCTTATTCCTTCCTCTTCTCACCTTGCTCATTTTCAGTTTATGGTTGGTCGTTCTGTCAGGGTTGTGTGCAGGTAGCGGAAGACGAGGACACGGAAACTGCAGTTTTTGAGATTTATTTAACAAACTTAAACTTCCAAAAAGAAACAGAAACAAAAGAACAAAACTTCCAGGACCCCAGAAAGAAACACAACCATACATTGACGACGACCAACAAACACTGAGGGAAAACACAGGGCTTAAATGAACCGAATCAAACGAGATAATTAACTGAAAACAGGTGAAGAAACGGAACACAAACGAGGAGCGGGAAAACTAACAGGACTAAACCAAAATCACAAAGACAGGGGGAAACAAGATCTCAAAACATAACAGAACACATCAAAACGTGACACCAGGGGCCTGTTTTAATAAGAAGGTTCAACCAACTCTGAGTTAAAACTTGAACTCTGAATTGACTTACCCTGAGATGGGAAACGTCTCGGTTACAAATGTAACCCTCGTTCCCTGAGTGAGGGAACGGAGACGTTCCGTCGGATGACGACGAATGGGGTTTCGCTTAGAAAGCCTATCAGCTTCGAGTATACAAAACGAGCCAATGGCAAGCAAATGCCATGGGTCTGCGGAATTTGCATGACGTAACTCCGCCCCACCACGTGGGTATATAAGGAGGTAGTCCTGCAGCAAGCAGATATGTTTCTTCGCTTAGGAGCCAAGACTGAGCTCAGGCGATCCCCGCGGTATACAGCGGAAGTGGCAAGCAGACGGAACGTCTCCGTTCCCTCACTCAGGGAACGAGGGTTACATTCGTAACCGAGACGTTTCCTTTCGTTTGTCACTCCGAGTTCCGTCGGATGACGACGAATGGGGTTACCAGTCTAATCACGCCACCTTCACAGCTGTCTTTCAGTGCCCTGCGTAAATCTGAGATCCCTGTCATACTGAGACAAGTGGGACTCCTATTTAACACAGGAATACCAAGGTACACTGGGGAGCATATCCCAAGATATAGAGGAACATGCAAAATATACCCAGCCCAACGCTGGGGGGGAATTTAGAATACACATATGACCCGAAGGATGCATATGGGAATACACTGGGGTATCCAGCCGCAGGTGGAAAAGTTTTAAACCCCAGGGGTGGCAAGGTGGCTTGCCAAGGGAAGACACATGCTCAGAGAGGCTTACAGTGGGAATACACATGTGGGGGTTGCTCCGGAGAGGGACCATGCACACGGGAGGCACCTAGCCGACGCTCAGGCACAGAGACACTGGGTCGACGTCAGGAGTGCAGGAGGAACTCAGGGCTTTCGGGGAAGCTCACCTGAGGAGAATATCGCACGCATCCAGTCCGTGGAGTGGAATGGCGAGCAAGCGAAGACACCTGAGCGGGTCCTAATGCCGGCTGGTTGAAGCGAGCACACGAGAGGACACAGGCTCCACTCGGAGATTATAGAATCTGGCGAATGTGTTAGGTGTCGCCCAGCCTGCAGCTCTGCAGATGTCTGTTAGCGAGGCGCCATGCGCTAGAGCCCAAGAGGACGCCACACTCCGGGTGGAGTGGGCGGTCACACCAAGGGGGCACGGTCGACCTTGCTGCTGGTATGCCAAAGCAATGGTGTCCACTATCCAGTGAGACAACCTCTGCTTGGAGAGAGCTCTTCCCTTCAGCTTTCCACCATAACAGACAAAGAGCTGGTCTGAGGTCCTGAAACACTGCGTCCTGTCTACATAGGTGCGGAGAGCACGTACTGGACAGAGCAGTGCCAAGGCTGGGTCTGCCTCCTCCGGGGGCAGCGCTTGCAGGTTCACCACCTGATCCCGGAAGGGAATGGTAGGAACCTTGGGCACATATCCAGGCCGGGGTCTCAGGATCACGTGAGAGTAAGCCGGCCCGAATTCCAGGCACGCTTCGTCACCGAAAAATGCGTGCAGGTCCCCTACCCTCTTGTAGAGGCCAGTGCAAACAGGAGCGCTGTCTTTATTGACAGGAACTTAAGCTCCACTGATTGCAAAGGCGCAAAGGGAGCACTCTGCAGGGCAGTTAGAGCCACCGCGAGGTCCCAAGAGGGAACGAGAGGAGGCGAGGAGGATTAAGTCTCCTGGCTCCTCTCAGGAACCCGATGACCAGGTCGTGCTTTCCCACAGACTTACCTTCTATCAAGTCATGGTGTGCGGCGATAGCGGCAACATAGACTTTGAGGGTGGAGGGAGACAGCCTTCGCTCCAACCCATCTTGAAGGGAGGAAAGCACAACGCTGATCGGGCATTTCCGGGGGTCTTCTCTGTGAGAAGAGCACCAGCTGACGAAGAGGTTTCACTTCAACGCATAGAGGTGTCTCGTGGACGACGCTCCAGCGGAAGTGATGGTAGCCACCACCGGAGGTGGTAGGGTACTCAAACCTACCTGGTCCCGTCCAGGAGCCACACGTGGAGGCTCCACAGTTAGGGACGAGGGTGCCACAGGCTGCCCCGTCCCTGAGAAAGAAGGTCTTTCCTCAGAGGTATGGGCCAAGGAGGTGCTGTCGCGAGGAGTATGAGTTCGGAGAACCAGGTCCGGGTGGGCCAATAGGGCGCAACCAGAAGGACCTGCTCCTCGTCCTCCTTGACTTTGCGCAAGAAATGCGCAAGAAGGCTCACTGGGGAAAACGCATACTTGCGGCCCCGCGGCCAGCTGTGCGCCAGTGCATCCGTGCCGAGCGTGCCCTCGGTCAGGGAATAATACAGGGCGCAGTGGATCGAGTCGTGGGAGGCAAACAGATCTATCTGTGCGTCGCCAAACTGGTCCCAAATCAGCTGAACCGTCTGGGGATGGAGTTGCCATTCGCCAGGGAGGGGCTGAAACCGTGAGAGCTCGTCGGCTGCACAGTTCAGGGCTCCGGGAATGTAAATAGCACGAAGGGACCTCAGATGCTTCTGACTCCATAAGAGGAGGTGGCGAGCGAGTTGCGACATACGGCGCGAGCGTAGACCACCTTGATGGTTGATGTACGCTACTGTGGCGGTATTGTCTGATCGGACTAGTACGTGTTGACCCCTGAGCAGCGCTCGAAAGCGGTGCAGGGCAAGGCGTACGGCCAGCAACTCGAGGCAATTGACATGCCATACTGAAACATTACATGCGAGTATCACCGGGCTTCAGGAGCAAGCTTGCTCAACACCTAAGTGTGAAGAAATTCACTGAACCTTCAGGGGCATTTCTGCTCAACACCTGAGTGTGATAAATCTCACTGAATTTTTCAGGAGCATTTCTGCTCAACATGAGAGTGTGACAGCATGTCCATTGCTGTTGAGACAACAACATCCCGGGAAGCTCGTTCTAGGGGCACTTGGGCCCGTAGAAACTGAGGTTCGCCCACGGGTTGAGTAGTGACGGCAAGCCAGAGTAACTGGTACTCGAAGGTGCCGTGAGCCATGTCCACCTCGGGACTCGGTCGCGAAGCCAAAGCTGAAGCGGTCTCATATGAAGCAATCCGAGCGGCGTTGCCGCGGCTGCAGATGCCATATGCCCCAGGAGCCTCTGAAAAAGTTTCAGTGGAACCGCACTCTTGTCCTGGAACTGTCTCAGACAAGTCAGCAGTGACTGCGCGCGCTCGCTCGTAAGCTGCGCGGACATGGCGACCGAGTCGATGTCCATACCGAGAAAAGAGATCCTCTGCACGGGGCAAAGTTTGCTCTTTTCCCAGTTGACCCGAAGGCCCAAGCGAGCTAGGTGCCAGAGCACAAGGTCCCTGTGTTCGCAAACCTGGTCTCGAGAGTGAGCTAGGATCAGCCAGTCGTCGAGATAGTTCAGGATGCGAACCCCGTGAACCCAAAGGGGAACAAGGGCTGCCTCGACGACCTTCGTGAAGACGCGAGGAGACAGGGCTAGCCCGAAAGGGAGAACCGCGTACTGGTATGCCCGCCCCTCGAAAGCAAACCGGAGGAACGGTCTGTGTCGAGGAAGAATGGAGACATGAAAGTAGGCGTCCTTCAGGTCGATTGCTGCAAACCAATCCTGGGGCCGCACGCATTCGAAAATGCGTTTGGCAGTGAGCATCTTGAACGGCATCCTGTGTAAGGAGCGATTCAGCACGTGCAAGTCCAGGATCGGTCGTAACCCACCGGTTTTCTTGGGGACAATGAAGTAAGGGCTGTAGAAGCCGGACCTCATCTCGGCTGGAGGGACAGTCTCGATTGCACCCTTCGCCAGCAGGGTGGAAATCTCGGCTCTCATGATAGGGGCATTGCCACCGACCAGAGTGGAGCGGACTCCCCTGAAGCGGGGAGGAGACCGTGCGAACTGAATCGCATAGCCGAACCTGATGGTGCAGGCGACCCGGCGGACAGACGGGGAAGCTCTACCACAGGCGTCCCCCCGGAGGGGCAGCGAAGCGGAGTAACTGGCCCGGACGTGGGTGGCATAGCGGGGCAGAGGAGGCCAGGGAAGGACCAGCGTTCCACGGGGGCCTGCTCTGTCGGGGGTCTGGCGACAGAGGGGGACAGGGCTGAGGCGGTCCGTGGACGACCCGCTGTGTCAACCGCCTCTGGGACAGAGGGGGACGAGGAGAGCGTGGCTTGTGGGCGGCACTGTGTGTCGTCCGAGAACTCTGTGAGCTCAGGGAAGAAGGGTTCGTTTCTTTCTTTAACCACATTAGGGTACTGCCCACCCATGGGTGAGCAGCGGAAGTGGAGAACAAAGATTCTCCCCCGGCCCTCCACCGGGGGAAGGAGTGGTCCTGCTACCATCTCCTGAGAAACGAACATCATCCCTGAGCAGCCCGTCTCAGGAGCGCCGCTTAGCCTGGCGTTTAGCGGGGGGCGGGGCTGGAGAGAGGCTGTGGCACCTTCCCTACAGTCTTCCAGAGCCAGCCCATTACTGGTGAACAGGGGGGTTGGAACCATGGGAGGGCGCCTTCGGCGATGGGCAACCTGAGGGATCTGAGCGGACGGCGGGGCCAACGGGCAGAATAACGTCAGTCTGCTCATGGGCGGTTGAGAACTGTTGGGCGAAAGCACTCAACCGCACCGCCGAGGAGGCCGACCTGGGATATAGAGGTGTCGAGGCAGACGGATCTGCCGACATCCTGTACATCAGACCGGTCAGCCCCCAAAGGTAAGCATCACCTGACACCGAGAGCGTACGGCCACTTTCGTCGCTCGGAGAGCAAGGTCAGTGGCGGCGCGCGGCTCATTGAAGAGCCTCGGGTCAGTCCCGCCCTCGTGCATGTCCGTGAGCATCTGGGTCACGTAGACCAGCAGAATGGTCATGGATGCAGTGTGGCGGTTGCCTGTCCTATGGCGCTATAGCATTTCGCCACAGATTAGTGTAGACGAAAAAACTACAGGCTTCGGACGGGTGCTTAGGATTGCGCCGGGAAGCACTCTGAGGACACAGCAGCATCGCAACCGGGGGGACCCCAGTGTACCCATGGGCAGCTGCCAGTGAGGGGAGGAAAGACGGGTGAGACCAACGAGCGGTCCCGAGAAGACCAGGGGGTCTACCAGGACTTCGAGATCTCATCATGCACGTCCGGGAGGAAAGATATTGGGGTTTGCCGTGGACGCGGGTCGGCGGCCTCACCCAAAACCAATCGTCCCAGGAAAGCATGGCCGCCTAGTGATGCTGCTGCAGACACAGCATCATCCTCTGTAGCTTCAAATGAAAACGAGGGTAGACTCGTGGAATCATCAGTTCACTAGCGGGCACCGTCATTGAAGAGGGGGGCTGGGGTCGTGGACTCTTTTTACAGAGTCGGCGTCCTTGTTCCAGACCAACACCCTCAGGTCACCCTGGCCACCAGCCGAAAAAACGGGGGGTGGAAGAGAGACTCTCACTCATGCGAGTTCACCGAGTCTCGACCTATATGACGCGATGATCACGTTCCCAGAGAGAACATGAGTCATCCACGAGCGCTGTTCAAGCATGATCAATAGCCCAACACACTAGACAGTGCTCGTGCCCATCAGAGTCCGATACCAGTCCGCTGCAACCTATTTTTAGAAATGCACGGGCGAACCGTCTTTAAAAAGACGTGCCGCGTGCGAGCTCTTTTGTGAGAGGAGAGAAAACTCTGCGATGTTGAAGCGGGCGGGGAGACGCACACACACTGGCAGATCACTGCACAGAACAGCAGGCACTGTGAACTCGCCGCAGATCGCCGTCACACCAACACCGGAGAGAAAGGCTCGTCTCGTCAGAGATGATTGTGGAGTGAAGAAATACTCTTGGCTCCGAAGCGAAAACATATCTGCTTGCTGCAGGACTTCCTCCTTATATACCCACGAGGTGGGGCGTTACGTCATGCAAATTCTGCAGACCCATGGCATTTGCTTGCCATTGGCTCGTTTTGTATACTCGAAGCTGATAGGCTTTCTAAGCGAAACCCCATTCGTCGTCATCCGACGGAACTTGGAGTGACGAACGAAAGGGAACTCTGAGTTTTCGGTTACAGAACAGCTGAAATGAGTAAGTTCAATCAACTCTGAGTTGACGGACTCTGAGTCAAGGGCGTGCACCACAACTATAAAAAGCCATTATCAATGGAGTGCAGATTTTATGAGTCACCATGGCAACAGCGCCAGACAAAAAAAGTAATCTATATATTGTAATTTAATTAAAGGGATTACTCTTAATTCTTCTGTAATTTAAAATAAAATATGATGCAATTACATGAAATAGGCTACTGCATACTATATAGACCAATTCAGTATAAAACAGTAGTGGATTTAACATACATTTTTAAAAGGTATATTTTTTATGTAACCTTCTCCCTCTACACACTTTGATCAATTCAAGAATAATTCATGCAATTGTATATTGTTAATTTGAAAGCATTAAAAGTGCAGTTTCTTGTCTCTCCTTGTATTGTTCAAGTGGTTGAGGTTGATATAGGATTTAGTAATTAGTAATATGTAGACCAATACTTATGAAGATACTAATTATTACATTAATCTAATTACACTGTTGAAGATGTCATTTGTCAGCCCATTCTCACCCCAAGGCGTCATCTAACTGACGCCTTGGGAATCAGTTTGACCATGCTTCAATATTCGACGCTAAAGGTACCCTTTAGCGTCAGTTAGTTGACGCGATCCCAGGGCGTCATCTAACTGACGCGTTACCCTTAGCGTCAGTTAGATGACGCCCTTCTACCCAGACCTAAACCTACCCGCGTCATCTAACTGACGCGTTACCCTTAGCGTCAGTTAGATGACGCCCTGGGATCGCGTCAACTAACTGACGCTAAAGGGTACCTTTAGCGTCGAATATTGAAGCATGGTCAAAATTGTCAGTTAGATGACGCCTTGGGGTGAGAATGCGTTGCATTTGTAGTTAATAATTCATAACTATTTTAGAGTATCTTACTGTTATAATATCAGAGGTGAAAGAATGTTATTCAACCTAAAGTAGGCTACTATTACTTTGATACATTTTTACTTATGTACAAGTAAAAATACCAGTCTAAAAATCTACTCATTAAAAGTATAAAGTAGCTAATTTAAAATGTGAGTAAAAGTTGCTGAGTAACTTGTTTAACAGCGGGGGTGTGGGTGGGGGACTCTCCCGTGTGGTTGTAACATATGAGAGTTTCACAGTATGATAACTGTCTCAGAAAATATCACGGTTTATGGTATTAAACAATTATTAAATATATAAACTGCATTATTAAATTACGGTTATTATCATCAGTTAAAATAACTGTTAAATAAATTAAACATTTGTTCAATAAAACCTAGCTAATCAACTAATAATTGATTATAAATTAGATTAACCTCTTATTTTTTATCATTAATAACTTATTAAATTATGTTTAAAAAATAATTCTATGTTCTATGTTCTATGAAATGTTTTTTATTCAGATTTTTTTTTTATGATTTAATACAAATATATTATCAAAAACGGTGGTAATCAAATTAAAGTTTAGCAAACGTTTTAATCCCTTTTTTTGGCAAAGTGCTGCAAAACAGATTTAGTCAATTAAACCATGCAATATATATTCCTTAAAGAATGTTTAAATACATTTGAGTATTATTGTTGGTGTTTAAACACCACTTCCTCTTTAAAAAAGGGGTGGAGACCGCAAGAAACTCTGGGTTTACTGAAGAAAACCTGCTCCCGACCAGGTTAGGTTCACAGAGTAAGTTACCATGGTAACTGACTCTGAGTATAAGTTACCTCTCTTTTAGAAACGGGCTTGACTTACTCTGCTTTCTCGGGTTTGACTTACCTCCCTTTCTGAAACAGAAAACCCAGAGTTTCCCTCATTTCAGGGTTAACATACTCAGAGTTTTCACTTAACCTCGTTTCTGAAACAGGCCCCAGGAGCATGACACTAAATAAAATAAATTCTGTTTTAACAGTTTTAAAAACTGTTTTAATAGTTTCTCGTGTATTACACTTACAATTTGCCGGCACATTTGATTTGGCAGAAGTCATATTGATCTCAAAGGAGCCAAGAGTTAGACCAGTTATGATCGGCGAAAACACATGGCCATCATCAGATGCAGAGATTTTGCTTGCATAAAATATCTGTCAGTTCATCTGTCAACTGTTCATTATACATAGAGTGCAACAGTGCCTCCCCCCTATTTCATTCTTATTTCCCATAGTGATTTTAAAAAGTATATATTTATATATAAATATGCAAAATATGCATATATAGCTTATACAAACATTTCAGTATTTTGAGAGGGTATGGAGATTATGTCATTCGCAGTGCTTCATGGGAGTGGGCAGAGCTATTTTGGAGTGTGTTGCTTTTTTTAAAACTATGTTTGACATAATTTTCACTACAGCATGGCTCATGGGTAATGTAGTTTTCACCAGGAGTTCAACTGTGAAACACGATTATTTACAAAAAAATAAGCTGAAGGCTTTTTCAGAAGCAAATACCATGTATTACAGTTTTTCACAATTGCTAAGACACATTTCTTGTAACCTTCACCCATATTGTCAAAACTTTAAACACAAAACCCAGTCTTTAAACTACATTCACAAAACCCCTGACTCTTCTGGCAAAATCAAACACTTGCTTCAAAACCATTTGATATGTGCTCAAAATCAAACAATGCTTTCAAAACATAAACACAGCCAGTCAATATAAAAACACTCATCAGCATTCATTAGACACTACATAAAAAAATTGAGAACACAGCGTCCAGGGCATGTAGTTACAGAGAAAAAAAAATGTTTACTGCATATATAAAATCATTTTGCCATAAATAAAAGTAAATAATTCACAACTCAGTACAGCAAATATATTGCATACTGTAAGTACTGCAAGTAATACAGTATTGAATGTCTGTATTTTCAGCATAAAAATCAAGTAAGCCCAAAGAACAAAGACAACTCTAATGAAAAGTGTATTACACAAATATTGTGCAATTGCAAAATCAAATCATTGCTGTTTGGAGAAAAAAGGAGTCCTTCCACCCTCATTTGGTAGTCTTGCAATTCTACAAAAGGGAAAATGCTCTTACAAAAGTATACATACAGTAACAATAGTAATGGACATCACATATTATGTAAAATGTATTGTACATCTTTTTTTCTTTTTCCCCCAGTCCCCTTTCTATTGACAAACTGATGTACTGTATCAAATGTACAGTAAACTTTCAGTCGCACAAATTAGAAAAACTATACATTTACCTGTTCTCTTCTCTAAATGTCCGGATTATGGTGGCCTCAGATATCCTTAGATATCTGCTCACATTGGGTTGTACTCTTTGTCCTGCTTCCCTCATTGTCATTCCATGAACAAGAACATGGTCTATAACAGTTGCCCGAATTTGATCTGAAATTACTATTCTTGGTCTTATTCTTCGTTGTCCTTGTACTCTTCCTCCTCGTCCACCACCTCTTACACGAACTCTTCCTCCTCTGCCTCTCACATTGTTTCCATCCATTGTTGGTATCAACATTCAACGTACATGGGCCACCTGTGTACTCCGAACTGGCTTATATTCTAGACAACTGATTTGATCACATCATTAGAAAAAAGTGTGAACAATTTTGAGTTGTTGTGTGTAAACGATGAGAGCAGTGTTGTTGTTGTGTTTAACTTTTGCCACATGTATTTACCATTTTGCAACACAGTGCAAAATGTCTTTTAGTGAGTGAGAATGTGTTTAGAGTTTTGCAAAAAGAGTGGATGAGATTTGCAAACAGTGTCTTAACTACCTGAACTTGTTTAAGGTTTTGCCTACAGAGTGACTGATTCGACAAATGGGTTTAGGCCAATGAGCATTGGGTTCAGAGAATGGGGTTTAGTGTTTTAGCAATTGTGAAATACTGTAACAACCTCTAAGCTCACAGTAGGTCTGTCTTTAAAATTAATTTCCGTATGGAGAAAGTAAATGATTTTACTTCCAGAAACTGCCTGTTGCACTCTATAATGTTTTCTCATTAAAAATAAATATAAATATAAATCTAGCATGTTACTTGGATGCCTGATTGTCCTGCAGTGTTTGCTGTCTCTAGAGAGAGAGAGAGAGAGAGAGAGAGAGAGAGAGAGAGAGAGAGAGAGAGAGAGAGAGAGAGAGAGAGAGAGAGAGAGAGAGAGAGAGAGAGAGAAGGAAAGACCATGTTATTTTAAATGGCAATGAAAAGCGCTAGCCTATATAAATAGTTTTGAATTGACTTTTATATGGTTTGCTTATCACATTGTGACAGTGTCATTCATATAGCTTACATGTTAAACAATTTATCATGCAAATTGCTAAAAGTTCAAATCAAAGAAAGAGTAAAAGAAGAATTAAAAACTAGCCTATACTAAAATTTAAAAAGTAAGTAACTGAAGAGAAATAAAATAGGCCTATGCACATATAAGCATGTCTGACTAAAATAATCTAAATAAGATTTAAAACTGAATAAAAACCAAAACATTTATTTCAAGGTCCTTTATGGAAATCCCTCAGCTTAAATAAACGATGTTGCAGATTTTAGTTACATCAAATAAAAAATACAGCAGTTAAAACAACATAGCATAATGCAAAATAAACATTGCTGTAAAACAGTCATATTAAACTAATACTTTTGTGATATGGTTTAAAAAACCATAGCATAATGAACATAAACAATGTTGTACATTTTTAAAATCTTACTTTATGATAAATTAATATAGTAGATAATATCTGTATCACCAGTTACAGCAGATAAAAATACCAATAGCATAATGCGGATAAAACAAATACGTAGCCTAGGCTATTTAAAAAATGAATTATACTGTTTTTCCTTATGTATAAACAATTTTTCAAATTAAAGGGTACCTATCATGGAATTTTGAAAATTACCTTTCATGTAGTGTGTAACATAGATCTAAGTGAACAAAAACATCCTGCAAAGTTTTAAATATGAAAGTTCACCGTATACAAAGTTATTGTCTCTCAAAAGTAAGAGTCGACTCTGAGTCGCTGATATGAATCGATAGACAAACGATGCATTTTCTCTAACTTTCGTACGTCACTTGTACAAGTTATTTGAATTCGACACGCCCACTCAGTGCGCGCGCCGAGCAGACAGAGAAACCTGACAACATCATGTCGAGGAGACTCATTGTCTATGGACGGGACTCTGTTCTGAAGTGCGAATCAAAAGCAAACTTTTTTTTTCACTGCCCAGGGACAAGCATGTGAAGACTCAGTGGCTAGAGTTTATATTTACAACTATACCACACAAGTATAGCCGAACCTTGAGCTGTGTTCGCGTTATTTTAATGACGATCGCTTCACAAACACAAATGCTTTCAAGTGTGGATTCGCGAGTCGGCTGATATAGGACGGTTCAATACCAAGTTTATTTAGACCAGCTTCCTCCTCCGAATCACAACCTGTAAGTACTATTAATAATTGTTGCTTTTATGTGTGTGTGTGTGTGTGTGTGTGTGTGTGTGTGTGTGTGTGTGTGTGTGTGTGTGTGTGTGTGCGTGTGTGTGTGCGCGTGCGCGTGCGTGCGTGCGTGCGTGCGTGTGTGTGTGCGCGTGCGCGTGCGTGCGTGCGTGCGTGTGTGTGTGAGAGAGTGAGAGTTACACTCAGCAGCTTCTAGGTCTCCAATGTCATTTTTTTTGTTTTTTGAAATATGTGAAATTATGTGAAGCGTATTGTAGTACTGCAGTGCTTTATCAATATGTTTAAGCTTTGGGCTAACGCAAAATATAACTGACTGCGTCATCTGACCAATCACCGCCGATTAGCGTCACGCAAAGGAGGGGTTTGGACAAATGAGTCGTCAAACGAATCATTAGGGAGTCGGTGAGCAAATCAGGTAAAAATAAATGCATATTATAAGACAGCAAAAGTGTTTTTTGACATTGCATGCATGTAAAACTGTTGTTGGGGACTCCCAGAACATTATTAGGAACATTTTAAATGCCATAATAGGTACCCTTTAAACATCATTGCATAATACAGATAAACAGCTATATTATTGTTTAAAACACCGTGAATTATAGAGAAAATACTCACTGTTTTGCATTTTTGATGAGGTGGTCAAAGAAGAGAGGGTGCAAAAGTTTGTGGTCCAGACATGGGCTATGGCACACGTCCATGTGTCTTGGCTATTTATAGCCTTTACAGTAAGAGCCTGTGGAAAACGGCGGAGCTGTGTGTCCACTATATTCTTTCATTACTCTGAATGAATGTGTTTAGGTTCAAAGCCAATTCACATTCCCAGGGGTAGGCAGACCTTTTGATTACACAAGCGCCATATTTCACTGATAACTGTCACTCCTGAAAATAATAATTTAGTATGATATTTATTTTTAAAATGAACGATTAAAGCATTTCATTTATATACTTTTAAAGAACAACATGTTTTTCAACTTTAGTTAGTGTTAAATATTATATTTGTAAATGAATAATTGCACATTTATAACCATTTCATTTATATACTTTTAAAGATCAATGTTCAACTCTGATCAACTCTAGTTAGTGTTAAATGTTATATTTTGTAAATGACTAGATGTAAATTTTATAACCATTTCATTTATATAGAGAATAATGTTTTTCAACTTTAGTGTGAAATATATGATATATATTGTCCTTACTTCCAGTGTCCTCAGCAATGAGCTCAGGAATGCGGAGGGGTATCATGTAAAACACACACACACACACACTATGTTTTGAGACAGTGTGTGATCATTCATACACTGTTTCATAAGCTGTATGTTTTTGTCTTCAACTCTCTAATACATTTTTAACTGTTTGCATTTTTTGTGGCTGCATTTTATTTAAACTGGAATGCTTGTTTTAGTGAATAGTTCTACGTTTATTTAAACCTTTTTGTGTGTGAGGTTATAGTAGCTATGATTTTATTTTATTTAAACTGGAATGCTTGTTTCAGTGAATAGTTCTACATTTATTTAAACTTTTGTGTGTGTGAGGTTTTAGTGCGATTTTATTTTATTTAAACTGGAATGTTTGGTTCAGTGAATAGTTCTACATTTATTTAAACCAGGGGCGGAGTGGCAATCGGGAGAGTCGGGAGTTTCCCCGGTGGGCCGGTAGTGTTTTGAGGCCGCGAGGGCCGGTCTGATAATAGTTATACATTGCAAGTTCGCTATGCGCACTTTTTTTTTTTTTTACATTTTCGATAACGGAGCGTATATTTGCACTAAGTGCCTGTCTTTTTAGCAAAAAGACGCCCGTTACGAAATAGCTACAGTGGCGTAGGTCGTAGGGTGTAAGGTATTTGAATGCAGCTTTTGACGCGTTCGACCCGAGTTCGAATCCGCCTTTTGCCGAACTCTCTTCTCCCTTTTCCCAACACATATGAGATGTAAAATGTACCGCCTATACCATAAAGGTCTCTAGTGTTATATTTTGCCAAAGAACTAAAATCGAAACCATGATATGGCTTTGTGCCTTTATAAAACAGCACAAGACTTTAATTATAGGCATTCTGTTTGTGCTGCGTGATTGAAAGAAAAGTGCGCTCTTTGCTCACGCGATCAGCATGGTGATCTGGTGTTTTCTCCAAAATAAAAGCTCAAGGGTTTATTTCTTGCAAGTGAAGAAATTAGGACAAAAGTATTTTAGTTTTCCTATACTATAGTGTAATGTAGGCTAAAATATACTTTTGAAATATTCATTTTCATTACAGTACATTTATAGGCGATATAGATTTATTATAGATTTTTTTTATTATATTTAAAAAATAATTAATAAATCATTATTACATTATTATAATAATTGTTTGGTACCCTAAAACACCATTGATAATGTAATGTAGACTGAGACTCTCATAACTAAAAAGATGTTTAGCCATCTTTATTGTCCTGGTACAAAGCAATGCTTTTTCTTTGTTCAAGTTCATGGGTTGAAGCTCTTAATTTTGATCTCTTAAAGAGCACCAGATTGATGCATTTAACCTTAAAATGTACAAAATTTTCTTGTGGGGGAGCATGCCCCCAAACCCCCCCTAGAGGCACAGAGGTCCACCCAACATAATTTTACAAAATCCTATGTGAAAGAACGACCATTTATGAACTTTACTCCAGCATAGTATGACAAAGTTCCTTTTAAGTCAGTAAAACTGTAAATGGCATATTAAAATGTCCTTGTTCAAAATATACATTTAGCCTGCCTAAGAGGGGGCCTACAAGACTCTTAATCCGGCCCTGCCGGCGATGAGGGCCGGTGGTCTACGAAATTTCCCGGTAGATTTTTTGGTCCCACTCCGCCCCTGATTTAAACTTGTTTGTGTGTGAGGTTTTAGTAAGATTTTATTTTATATTCTTTTACAGAACAGATAAACTGCTCAGGAATGCGGGGGCGGTGAAAAAACACCAGCTTCAAATGATCAAACTATCTTCAAAGTAACTATTATCAAACTAACTTCAAACGTTCAAACTAACTGTCACCATCCATCATTTTGACTTCTTTCAACTTAACCGCAAGGGGTGGAACTAGATCAAAGGTCACCATCCATCATTTTGACAGAAAGTTTAACCGGAAGGGGCGGAACTAGGACAAAGGTAACAGGAAGGGGCTGAACTAGGTCAAAGGTAACCGGAAGGGGCGGAACTAGGTCAAAGGTAACCGGAAGGGGCGGGACTGGAGGGGGCGGGGTAAGATCAATGGATAGACACGCCCACCTGTCAATCAATCATTTTGACAGTTGCTGTAGGGTATTTACTACTTGCGGTTCTTCACCATTCTTATCCAAGAATAAAAAGCCAGATACATGACAAACCTGAGCTTTGACCATTCTTTATTAAAAAAATATTTTTATAAGTCTAACTATCGAGATTTTAAATAACTAGAGATGGAACTTTTCGTACACCACATACAAACCATTGAAATTGGTTGATTAATGTAAAAACAGTTTTTGTTTTTATCCAGAAAAAACGCAGCTCACCCGTTTACTTGCATTTGATTACAGTGCAGTCTTGCCCTCCACAAAAGGACCCGTTGACGTATCGCAGCAACGTTCCAAAGCGGCCAATAGGGCGTCTATGTATTTATTATGTCTATGGTTGCCGCAGCACAGCCTATAGCGAGAGGCATCCAGCTGCAGCCCCGCAGACTCACTTCTTGCTAGACACCAGTTTTTTTTTATTTTATTTTTTTATTGCTAGACACCAGTCATGACCATAGGGTCATGACA
Source organism: Chrosomus eos (assembly GCA_036326025.1). NCBI lineage: Eukaryota > Metazoa > Chordata > Actinopteri > Cypriniformes > Leuciscidae > Chrosomus > Chrosomus eos. The sequence continues at coordinate 32,723,187 of CM070825.1, read as the reverse complement.
CCAGTGGATGGACAGCAGACGTCATTTCCGTTTCATCATTCACTTTTCAAATTTGACACGCCATGCAGATGTCAGCGGTAAGTAAAAATAGGCTTGTTTGAGATGCGCCTTGCCTCGTCTGAAATGTATGCGAGAGTAGGCGGCTGCAGTGAGAGGAGGAGTTAAAAAAGTGCAGGCAAGACGGACAGATCTCTCTTCTCGCAGTGGATCAGACACCTGTGAGATCAAAGACTGATATCGCGGGATTCACGGGATACACGCGCGTGCACGGTTTTGCTAATAAACTGGATGTAATTTAAGTTCTGTTGCTTTTCTATTTGGAATGTATTTAATTACATTCCAAATACGTGTTTATCAATCATTTTTCTTTAATACAGACATGTGTTTTTATATATATTGTTTTAATAAAATGACATCACATAGGTCTAACCCATATCCCACTGTCAGAGAGTTTATTCACACATAACATAGGCTACGTATACACATAAAACATGATATCAGAGTTTTAAAATCAAACATTTTAAAAGAGAACAATACATCACGGTTGTTTAAACCAATGAGCATTAAGCTGTGTTGTCAGCAAGTCGTTTCCCATCATGCTTTTGATCAGCGATTCTTGATCAATTCTAGAGCTAGGTTGCTACAACAGATTTTCCAATTAAATCTTCTTCTGTATTGGCCTTGAATCAACACTTGTACTCTAATATAGTTAAATATAAACATGCTCATTCTAATCATATTGTACATCTGTTCTTGCTTTAGGTGTGGTGAATGTCAAAAATCTGCCCCAGGCTGTAAGAGACATGTGTGTCCCTTTTAAAATTGTACAATGCAGAAATTGCAGATGTTTTTTCAAAGACTGGGTGGGGTACTGTGGAAACGGAAGACGTGGAGACCTACGAGGGTTTTATACAGACCCTGAATTTCCTGAGCATTGCCCAGACTGCCAGTTTTAGGGGGCAGGAATGAGGTGTGGTGTGCACAGTGTGCAATGGTTTATTTGGAACTGTTCATGTTTTATTTTCTCTTGAAATAGGGACTTACCCCACAACCTTATGGGCCTGACTGTGGCATCTTCATTCTGATGGTCAGATTTGACTAATTTTACTAATTAGATTGTGTAATTTCCAATAAATATTGCAAAACCATGAAGTGTTCATTTGATCTGGATTGTTTGGTAAATTGTCAGTCTGATCATGAGAATCTACGTATATTTTAAAAACAGAAGTGGTTACATTTACAAAAAAAATAAGAATTGAATATCCAAATGGGCAAGGCAAAAAACTGTGGTCAATTAACATGTACAAGTATTTTGTATTGACAAAACATTATAGTCCATTGATCTAGGCTGAATGTAAGTCACAAAAAATAGTGATATGATCTGAACAATATATATTTTCAAGGTGGTTCATGCAGTTTGCATGAATTATTGATGTTATAATATTAAATATATTATTGAGAATTGTTTTATGTAAAGAGATATGATAAATATCATATTTCAATTTGCACATAGCTTTTACATTATATATTTTAAGTCATAAAAGTAAAATGACAATACGGAAAAGACATGTGCAATTAAGCCTGCAAAGAATGCTGTCTATCCACTGGTGAAAACAGAAAATAAATATGCTGTCTATCCATAGGTGAAAATATAAAATAAATATGTCAATCCAGAGGTGAAAATATAAAATAAATATATGTCAATCCAGCGGTGAAAACGGAAATGACGTAGGCTGTCTATCCACTGGTGTCCAGCCAGTGGTGTCTAGCCGGAGGTGAGTCTGCGGGGCTGCAGCTGGATGCTATTGCCTATAGCCGCCTTTCCACTGCACACGACATTCGCATACGATTGTCGCATTTCTCCTCCTAGTGTCAGTCGAACGGAACTTTGAAGCAACTGTTACTCTCGGATATTCACAATGGTTAAATTAATGATTTTAATGAATGTGCTGTAATGCATGCATGAATATCCACACAAAACAAATGACCCTCAATACATCTAAAATAAAAACATAGTAGATTTTATAGAGCTAATCGATATAATTATTGATTTAACCGTAATTATTAATAACCATAATTATTAATAACCGTCATTTGACAGAAAGAGCGTTTACAGAATAAAAATGATGCACTTGTTTTCGCTGATAATTGGATGATTCTTATGACGTTAAACTTATTATACAAAAAACGGTAATTAGTGAAATGTACTGTCAGTTATTAAAATGGCATGTTACATGTGCATCAGACACCTGTGTGTGTTTACAGGGGATTCACGAGAAAGACAGACATTTTGCAAGCCATGCAGCAGTGAAGAAATGAACCAAAACAGTGGATCTCTTCCTCTATGATCTTGTTCCTTTGCACCTTGACTTGCACTGGGCTTTGGCTGTAAATAATTTATGAATAGTAATGCCTTTGTAACACATTGTTTCCATATCTATACTGTATGATTAAAAGTGTAAAAAAAATATATATTTACCTTTACACTATTTTTTTTTAACCTTTGACCTCCATTGCTTATCACCAAGTAATTTATTTCCAGTGCTATGACTCCATGGTCAGAGACATGATGAGATCTACCAGATATTGTTGTGAGTTATGTCCAATTATAAATTTGGTTTTAACCTCAAACGGCTTTGAAGGCATGTATGCATGTCTCGTGTGATTATTTAACAGGAAATACCTCATGGAGGAGAACAAAATAAAAAACAAACTGCTGCTTTGAGGCTTCCAGATGGACCATCGGCCGAGTGAGAACCAACGTATGCATACCCTCATTTAATAAGTTATACAAATATTATTTAAACTGTGCCCTTTTGTTCACCGTTATACTTACTTGGAATTTTGTTTCTAGGAAATTCCCAAACAGCCAAATGGAAATGACTGGTGTTTTTATCTGCAAATATGCAGACTTCCTTTCTCAGGGAAAGCCACTTACTTTCAGACCGGTACATGACCAAGCTACAATATTTATATTTCTCACAAACCTGATTCTTAACACTTGTTTGACTTTATGGTAACACTTAAGAATACTGCTTCTTATTTACTGCAAAACTAATAAGGAATTACTAGGTAATTCTTTATTAACACTTAAGTCTGTTAACTACTAAGGAAGATGTGTTAACCAATCAGTATGTAATATAATTTTAAGATTGTGTTAATATCTGTCTGTTTGATAACAGGTGCTGTGAGAAAAAACTCGGTCAGCCACAGATGCGGAGATGCGGAGGTCACCAAGCATGCTATCAGGTGGTTCAACCTGGCGACAGATCGGGGAGATTCTCCAACAAGGAGACGAGATTTGTGGCTTCAATCCACACATACTGAGTAATAGGAGAAATGATTAAACATTAAACCATATTTTTATTGAACTTCTTGTTGTTCACCAGTTATTCATTTTCTGAAATTTTAGTCAAGTCAAGTATATTTATATAGCGATTTTCACAATATAGATTGTATTGCAGCTTCACAGTATCAATCAAAATAACATAACAATGTTTGTTTCTTAGTGGAAAAAACATCCACGTTAGGTAGGGCCGATCAATGCTATTAAAGGGGTCATATAATGCCATTTTTGTACAAGTTAATATGAATCTTTAGGGTCTATATGAAAACTTTGTAATATACTTTTATTAAAAATTTTCATTAGTATTGTACATGGGCGTCGGAAGCAAAACAAATGTGGGTGGGTCATCCTTCAGAATTTTTTTTACTGGAGTAGATTAGGGGAGTTCCTGAAGCCAAATACCTTATCTGAAATCTCTATGCAAAAATTAGTGATGTGAATGAGTGAGAGTCCAAATAAAAACGAGCACAAATCCGTCTATGCGTACATCTCTCAGAAATCAGAGCTTGGCAAGTAATATCAACTCAAATAGGCTACTATACATGTTAATTATATTGTATGTCTATATTTAAATGATTTAAGACTTGTAGCCTACAATATGATACTCGAATGAATGGAATAAGCACATCACGATCACAAATCAAACAGCGTGTTAATATATGGAGTTATTGTGCCATACTTAAACAAACACATCCAGCATTTTGCAGACAAACTCGATCTGCTTTGCAAAATAAAACTCGACTCACAAACAAACAGAAAGCAATGTGCAAGTGAAAAGATCAATTTGAGCGAAAATGCAGTGGAGTAAACACACATGCATTGTGTTTTGCAAATATAAATAAATGAGCATAGATAATATTTCACAAATAAATACAAACCATACAAATTGCATGTAACTTTTGAACAAATACCAAATCTATCCATCGCGCCGGCGCCTCACACACAACATCTATTGTCTACTACCATCTATTGGCTGTACGTTACGATGAACTTGAATGCATATTAGGGGATGTTTACACCTGGCCACTTCATGTGTTTTCTCAGATTGGAAAGCTATCTGATTTATCAAAACAGTTTTACTTAAATCTGCTCACAAATGCGTTTTCGCAAAACGGATATAAATCTTCAATACACTTACTTTCACTTTAATTTGCAATAGTTTGCACGACGTTGGCTTAATGAATAGATGTCCTGCCGTGATGTGGTTGCAGTAGCGTTGTCACATCTTGCTATAACATTAGGCTACATAGCCTACACGCTCTAACACTTTTATTTTTTAGCATTTTTTGGGAGGAGTAAAATTTAGATACGTGGTTTCAACAATCAGATGCATTTGATTTACACTTCGCAGTTTTCAGTTTTCGTCTGGAATCTCGTCACAGATCTCCTCCTGAAGAAGTGGTTTGAGCGATCGGATTTAAATTGTCTCGAATGTGCTTCAGATGGCATTTATACATGGTCTTTTCACGATCAGATCACAGAACACGCATGAAGTGGACAGCTGTAACATCTCTTCAATGAAAGGCATTTAGGAGATTATCCACACTAATTTCCCCCCGGCCTTTATTTGTCCGCGTTGATCATGCACCCGGCCACTATCAGAGGCCCGGCGTTTATTTGAATACCGGTTTTTATTGGAGGAATTACAGTATATATCGTCTGAATTATAATTAACTTTTTTTCTGTATAAAATAAAAAATTCCGAATAATCCAGACCAACCAGAGGGCACTATTCCTACAACATCATCAGTGCTGAAGCAGAACTACCAGAGCCTTTCGGCAGATAGCGAGCAGATGCAGCATATGTGTTGTATCGAGGCAGGGTCAGGCCAGGGGAATCCATTTGCAGCTTTTAAGAATGGTCAAGACAGGCAGGGTGAACAATGGCAAACAGGGCAGAACAGAAAAGGCAGAGACAACATAATGATGAATAATCTTAATATATTATATAGTATGCTATGTGTTGTGAATACACCCATGTTAAACATTAAAATTTACTTCCATTGCATATCATAGAACACATAAGCGTAAAATACAATTACATTAATAAACCTGTACAAAGACCTCCAGATAAATACTGTTCTTCTATATTTACACATTGAAGTGCTGCAAAACATATTTAGCTATGACATCCTATGACATTAAAAATGATTATATATTTAAATTATCTCATATATGTGGCTATTGTGGTTCACAATCATAGGCCTAGTCCCAAATGGCACACTGCATATGAATTTTCGGTCTTGTATACTTATTTCATGTGTCCGTTAAATCCATGAGACTGTATAGGGTGTCTCATTTTTCATTTTAGGTTTCAGAAGGTTGCTCACGCATACTTGGTGGTTGATATGTGCCCTCGATGCGCACTTGATGCACCCACACTGATGCAAGCTCTACAGCACACTTCTTTTCGACAGTCAAAGTGGGGTTATGTTCCCCTTCAGTCGCTCACGTTCGACGTGACGACGTTAGGGGATCACTTCAGGGAGCCCTATCAACTTCGAGTATCTAAAGAACAAGCCAATGAACGTTGGCGTGCGTGAAACGCGTCACGCGCCCCGCCCCGCAGCGCGGGTATAAACAGGAAGCGGACGCCGCACTCATTGTCTTTCGCTTCGGAGCCGAGCTTTTATTGACTCTGAGTTCTACAGACTGCTGCACGTTGTTCATAACGAGAACTAGAGGGAGAAGGAAACTCTGCTTCAGTGCTGGTGTGACGGCGCGATCAGTGGTGGCCGCGAGCATTCTAACCACAACTGCCGTTTTCACGGCATCATCTGTGTGTGTGTGTGTGTCGGTCTCGTGGGCGTTCCTTAACTGAGAGTGTACCCGATTACACCGCGGCTATCCCTGGGTGCTTCAGCACTAAAAGAGTCTCTATTTCTTTCCTCTGTTTGTTATTTTCACTAAAAGAGCAACACAAGCGTGACCCTGCGTCCTTTTCAGGATGTCATTCCGCTTGTGCGTTTCTGGGTGCGGTCGTTCCCTGGCGCCAGCAGATGGCCACAAGAGTTGCCTCTCGTGTTTGGGCATTCAGCACGCTGAAGCAGCTTTTGTGAATAGTTCATGTTCCCATTGCGGGAATATGACTATGGCAGCGCTTAGATCGAGACTCGCTTACCTCACGGGAGGTGCAGTCCCCTCGCCTATGCCCCGATCTAGTGCTTATTCTGCCCCGCAGAATAGGCCTACTTCGGCGCATGACCAGGGTGATCTGAGGATTACCGTGAGGGCTTCCCCGTCGAGGCAATCTCCGCGGGCCCCTCACGCCTCTCATGCGCTGTTGCCATCCGCGCCCCTTTGCGATCGACTCGGTCCTTCTCCGGAACGGCCAGTCGTTTCCTTTGGGGCGCCAGCTGACGATCAGATGTCGATCGCAGCATCGGAAGGGGAGCTTCACTCCTCTGGAGATGACGACTCGGCTGCGTTGCCCCCTTCTGGGTGTGTAGCGTTGTCCGAGCCGGATCCAGAGTGGGCGGCTATGCTTTCCCAGGCCGCCGAGAAGGTCGGGCTTGTGTGGAATCCTCCACCACGTCCCGAACCTTCTCGGTTGGACGATTGGTTTCTCGGGGCGGGCCGTGCTGGTTCTCAGTGCGCCGCCCCGGTACCTTTCTTTCCGGAAGTGCATGAGGAGCTTTCTAGGACGTGGAAGGCACCGTATAGTGCCCGAAGCTGTTCTAGTAGCTCCTCCCCCCTCGCGATATCCCCCCGGTGGAGCGGGCTGTCGCGATGCAACTGTGTCCGGCGTCCGCCTCCTCCTGGCGGGGTAATCCGCGCCTCCCGTCCAAGGCCTGTAAGTTTTCGTCCGGTCTTACGGCGAAGGCTTATAAGGCCTGTGGACAGGCTGCTTCCGCCCTCCATGCCATGGCGCTCTTGCAGGTCCACCAGGCCCAGGCGCTCATGGACATGAACGAGGGTGGTTCTGACCCAGAGCTCCTCCGGGAGCTCCGTGTGGCTACTGACCTCGCCCTCCGGGCGACGAAGGAAACCGCACGTTCTGTCGGTCAGGCGATGTCCACCTTGGTGGTCCAGGAGCGCCACCTTTGGCTCAACCTGGCGGACATGAGGGACACCGATAAATATCGGTTCCTGGATGCCCCTCTCTCCCAGGTTGGGTTATTCGGCGATGCGGTCGAGAGCTTCGCCCAACAGTTCTCGGCAGCCCAGAAGCAGACGGAGGCCATCCGACACATCCTGCCCCGGCGGACCGCTGCTGCCCCCACCCGTCCGCCGGCCGCAGACCCTCCGTCCGCTCGTCGCCGAGGCCGTCCTCCTGCGGCGTCCTCCGCTCCCGCTAAGCCTCAGCAGCAGCAGCCACCATCCAGGCCTCAGCGTGGAGCAAGCCGCAGGAAGTCGGCCACGCCCGTCCAGGCCGCTGCCAAACCAGGTGGTAAGCGCAGGTGCAAACGACCCTGAGACGGGCGACCCAGAGGTGGATCAAGTTGCTCTCCAGGAGACGGTGAAGGCACCGCTCCTTCCCCCGGTGGAGGGCCGGGTGGAGAATCTTCTGTTTCCTTTTGTTCCTTTTCCGCCACTGCCTTCAGTGGTACCCACATATTCAATAAAAGAGCAATTTCTGAAACCTCTGGGTCCCAAGAGAGCGCGCTTGGCGGTCGTCGACGCTATGCCTTGTCACCCTCGAGCCCCTCTTTCATCGCCAGCGAGCAGCAGTGGCTGTGTTCTGGACGCTCTGCCGCCTCCACACACTCACTCTGCCCTTCGACGGAAGCAGGTACGTGTTGCACCACACATTCAGACCCCACTCCGGGCCGCTGTGCCGTCCGAGTCGGGTCCCTGCATTCCGCCGCGCTGCCCCACCCCGGGTACGTCTGTGGTGCCGTTGATTCCGCTTGCGCGGTGTCTGGGAGCCTGGCTAGCGCTTCCCAGCCCGTCTCGCTGGCTCATCCGTACTATCAGACTCGGCTATGCGATTCAGTTCGCCCGGTGCCCCCCTGTATTCAGGGGCATTCTGTTTACCCGCGTTCTGCCGGACAGTGCCCCTGTGCTCAGGGCAGAGATCGCAGTCCTACTGGCGAAGGACGCGATCGAGCCGGTCCCTCCAGCCGATATGAAGACCGGCTTCTACAGCCCGTACTTCATTGTACCCAAGAAAGGCGGTGGGTTACGGCCAATCTTGGACCTGCGTGTCTTGAACCGGTCCCTTCACAAACTGCCGTTCAAGATGCTTACGCAGAAACGCATTTTCAAATGCATCCGTCCCCAAGATTGGTTTGCAGCGATCGACCTGAAGGACGCGTACTTTCATGTCTCGATTCTCCCTCGACACAGACCGTTTCTTCGCTTTGCGTTCGAGGGACGGGCATATCAGTACAAAGTCTTACCCTTCGGGCTGGCCCTGTCGCCCCGTGTCTTCACGAAAGTCGCGGAGGCAGCCATTGCTCCCATGTGCGAGCGTGGTGTTCGCATTCTCAACTACCTCGACGACTGGCTTATTCTCGCCCAGTCGAGAGAGCAGTTGTGCGAACACAGGGACATGGTGCTCAGTCACCTCAGCCACCTAGGGCTTCGGGTCAACTGGGAAAAGAGCAAACTCACCCCCGGGCAGAGGATCTCTTTTCTCGGTATGGAGTTGGACTCGATCAACATGACAGCGCGCCTCACCGAGGCCCGCGTCCAGTCAGTGTTGAACTGCGTGAGCACGCTCAGACGCAGAACAGCGGCTCCACTGAAACTGTTTCAGAGGCTCCTGGGGCATATGGCATCTGCAGCCGCGGTAACGCCGCTCGGATTGCTTCATATGAGGCCGCTCCAACACTGGCTCCACGATCGAGTCCCGAGATGGGCGTGGCAGAGCGGCTCGTGCCGGGTCCAAGTGACTCCGCACTGTCGCCAAACTCTCAGCTTGTGGTCAGACCCTTCGTTCCTGCGGGCAGGTGTTCCCCTAGAACAAGTGTCCAGGCACTCTGTGGTCACCACGGATGCCTCTGCCACCGGCTGGGGGGCCACGTACAACGGGCATGCAGCTTCAGGTCTGTGGACGGGGCCTCAACTGCATTGGCACATCAATTGCCTCGAGTTGTTAGCAGTACATCTTGCATTGGGCCGCTTCGAAACGCCGCTTCGTGGCAAGCATGTACTGGTCCGTACGGACAGCACTGCGACCGTTGCGTACATCAACCGTCAGGGTGGTCTACGCTCCCGCCGCATGTCACAACTCGCCCGCCATCTCCTCCTTTGGAGTCAGAAGCATCTGAGGTCGCTTCGTGCCATTTATATTCCTGGCCTGCTCAACCGTGCAGCCGACGAGCTCTCACGGCAGCAGGTGCTACCAGGAGAGTGGCGACTCCATCCCCAGGTGGTCCAGCTGATTTTCAGGCGCTTCGGGACCGCACAGGTAGATCTGTTTGCCGCCCCGGACACGTCTCACTGCCAGTTGTTCAATTCCCTGACCGAGGGGACCCTCGGCACGGATGCTCTGGCACACAGCTGGCCCCCGGGCCTACGCAAGTATGCGTTTCCCCCAGTGAGCCTTCTTGCACAGACCTTGTGCAAAGTCAGGGAGGACGAGGAGCAGGTCGTGTTATTTGCGCCGTATTGGCCCAACCGGACCTGGTTCCCCGAACTAGTGCTCCTCGCGACAGCCCCTCCCTGGCCCATTCCTCTGAGAGAGGACCTGCTCTCTCAGAGACGGGGCACCCCTTGGCACCCGCGTCCGGACCTCTGGAAACTCCATGTCTGGTCCCTGGACGGGATGCGGAGGTTCTAGGTGACCTACCCCCAGCGGTAGTTGACACCATCACTTCAGCTAGAGCCCCCTCTACGAGGCGCCTCTATGCATTGAAGTGGAACCTATTCGTTGAATGGTGTTCTTCTCACGAGGAGAACCCCCGAACCTGAGGGTAGGGGACCTGCATGCATTTTCGGTCGACGAATCGTGCCTGGAATTCGGCCCGGCTAACTCTCACGTGATCCTGAGACCCCGGCCCGGATACGTGCCCAAGGTTCCTACCACTCCCTTCCGGGACCAGGTGGTGAACCTGCAAGCGCTGCCTTCGGAGGAGGCAGACCCAGCCCTGGCTTTTCTCTGTCCCGTCCGCGCTCTGCGTCTGTACGTGGACAGAACGCAAAGCCTCAGGACCTCAGATCAGCTCTTCGTCTGTTACGGAGGCCAGCAGAAGGGAAAGGCTGTCTCCAAGCAGAGGATGGCCCACTGGATAGTGGATGCCATCGCCTTGGCTTACGAAGCCCAAGGCGTGCCTTGCCCGCCCGGGTTGAGAGCCCACTCCACTAGGGGTGTCGCTTCTTCTTGGGCGCTGGCACACGGCGCCTCGCTGACAGATATCTGTAGAGCTGCGGGCTGGGCGACACCTAACACGTTCGCTAGGTTTTATAGCCTACGTGTTGAGCCGGTTTCTTCCTGTGTGCTCGCTTCAACCAGCCGGTAACACCGAAGTTTCCGCTCTTGTGTCGGCTTGCTGCGCCACTCCCCTCCACATGGAGCGGATATGTGCGCTTTTTTGCTCCAGTCGAGTTCCCCACTCTGGCGAACCCTGTGAGTTCCTCCGCACCCCTCCGGCAGTCGGACGTTGCGGAGCGTCCGACGCCAGGCCTAGTGCTCGTATGCTTGTGTAACTTGTGCTAGGCTGGGTTCCATATGTGGTGATTCCTGCGGCGATCCCATATGCCATATAAAATTTCTAACCGGCATGCACTGCTTCAAGTCAGCCGCCGATCGGTCTGGGCAGAGCTGCATGAAGTCGAACAAGCCTAGTGTCAAGGAAGGATCCTCGGAAGCCGGAATTTCGAGGATGCTACGTCATCGACATCCGTCGAAGGACTGATCCAATGTCGAGGATCCTCAGAATTTCAACCAAGGACTGAGTCCTTTGTTCGGAAAATATCCTATACACAGGAAAGGATGCATATGTGTAGCCTTCGCGCTCTCAAATCACCCACAATCCTATGCGCAGCTTTGCTATCTTGTTAAAAAAATAAAAAATGTCGGACGTTAGCGGAGTCGGAGCGATAACGGTTGTCCTATATGCTTTCAAATGTAAAGTTTAAGGATATTTTCAGTTTTGCCATTTATTTAATGTTTATTAATCTATTAAACATATCGACTCAACTGATTTGCAGAGGGGGGATTTAAAGCTGTTCCCTTTTGTAATTTTTTACTTCATATAGCCTTTTTTGTTGATCACATATTTTACCATTGCATGTGTTTTAACAGCTGTGTTGCTATGGACGTATTCTGTTCACTCAGGCAATATAATTAATTATAATATAATAAATTAATAAACTCCTTTTTAAATCAATATTATGTGTCAAATTATTGATTTATTTGGTAGGTAGCCATGTTATAAGTGGGAAAATGTATAGCGAGGCGGTTGCTACAGCCTTTGTTACAGCGAATACAACCCCTTTAGGCTGATTCAAGACCCCTCCGCTTCGCGTTAGAGTTCGCGGGGTTGTATTTCGCTACAACAACCACCTCGCTATACATTATCCCTTACTTTATTTATTTATTTATTTCTATGAGGGCTGACAAGACAAAATAAGGACTGTCAAGTGTGTTTAAACAGTGCGGTAATTAATGACGTGCACTTGCTAGCCTGTTCCATTTAAGTGTTCTCCAAATGCTAAAGAGGGGCCTCTGAAAAATAAAAAATAAAAAAACTTTGATTAATTGAACACAATCGTAGCATATTATATATAGATATTTATTAACACCAACAAACCTCAGATAAAAATACGCTATCCAGCATGGTCTAGCAGTTAATGCAGTGTACTGTACCGTTGTAGTATCAGTATTACAAGAAAACGCTTAAACTGCTTACTTACACGCTCCGTGGAGCGTTGTTAAACTCACCTCTGAACGCTGTTTTACCTGCAATTGGGATGAATGCGGTTGCACACCATGTGCGTTGTTAAACTCACCGCTGTTTGATCTGCTCCGCTCCGAGTCCGCACTCACTCTACTCAACTGTTTTTTATTTATACTCAAACATCTCTGCGAATTATTGACTGGTGTAATAATCGCATGACACGCATCGATAACCAAATTCGTTGCCAACTCTTTTAATAATCGAATTTTATCGATTCGTTGTTGCAGCCATAGACATCATATTGAAACTAGATTCCCTATTGGCCGCTGTGGCGCAAAAAAAGGGCCGCCATCTTAAACCGATCATACTCATATTTGCGTTGCATAGCAGCAGTAGATGCCAGAGCACTGTGCAGCATATTCCTGCTCAAATCGGCCGACCATCACTCGGGGATTACATTTCACAAATACGATTTAACATTTAACATTACCGTACTATTGGTTGTATTTTGTCAATCAAATATTTAATGTGTCCTGTATCGTAGCTACATGTATGACCTTTGCAGCAAAAAAAAAAAACGTGTGAAAATCAGTTGGGTATTCAGTGAGATATGATTAATTAAATGCGCTGACAGCTCATTGCGCCTGCCAAACAGATTACACTGAGCGGAGCGGGTGACCGGTTTAGGATGGTGGCCCCACGGCTCATCCGCGCCAATAGACAGTAGCGGTCGATATGGTGTCTATCTACGTGTATATCCTCCTGGGACCCAGGAATAGACTTTTGTCCACTGTAGTGGACATTATATTTTAGTGAATTTCTCTGACATCATACATGTCACACCTGGGTGTCCTGTAAAGAGCACATTCAGGGCTTTTCAGAGATACCAAATGTTTTGTAGTTTCACCATGAAAACAACTTCTAATTGGTCTTTAAAAATGTCTGACATTAATTTAGTCATCAAATATAGCACTCTTATGGAAATATGATAATATATTATAATTATAATTTAAATTACTACTTGTAGATATACAAATTGTATTTCATAAAGTAACATCTCAGGAAACCGTTGCGGGATTTCAAATAAAAAATGACTTTGTTACAGAACAGGACATTGATTTCATTCATGTCCACTGTAGAGGACATCTGGGGCCTGTACCATGATGGTAGTTGAACAAACTCAGGGTTACAGGATAAGTTTTGAGTTGACAAAACCAAACCAATCCAACCAGGCTTTGTTGGTACCATGATGCTGATCATCAACTTGTTCTGTTAACTCAGGCTTTATCCTGAGTTTAGGAGTTTAGGTGTGACATCAGTACTAGCAAACAGCCAATCACATGCTGAGGAAGAGTGAAACCTTGATTCATTTCTAGCGAAAGAAGCAGTGAGATTCACTTCTCTCTTTTGCAAGAGTATTACAAGATTGAAAAATATTAAGAATTTAAACAAATTTACACTGCAAGAAGAAAATAGCTGTCTATGAAAGAGGATAACTAAAAGTCTTGCTATATCAAGTAAAAGTTATGAGGTAATTTTATACAATTGTTAAAGGTATAAAGAGAATTGAACATTTAAGCGCACATGTAGTAATTGCATAGTTTGTCTATTGATTCTAAAGCATATTTAAATTAGCTTTATATATTTATTAATTTAAACTGTGCATAATAAAAATTGTTTAACTACAATTGTACATGTGTGATCGATTAAGGTTATAATAATTAAATAAATAATACCTAATTCATACAACATTTTTATTCTAAATAAGTATTAGTAAAAGCCAGACAATTTTGTCTTCAAAAATCATTTGCCATGTAGTGACCTTAATTTGGAGTAGAAACAGGTGCAGTGACTTTATCCTATCAGATATGTGTCACTTTGCTCACAGCTGATGGTCCGAGTTCAGTTTAAGATCTCTTACCTGGAACATAACCTGCCCCGGACCAGGTTAGCTGTGGAGCGTAAGTTACTATGGCGATGAACACTGCTAAAAGCCAAACCACTTTCATGGTGCCAAAAACCCAGGGTTGGCGCAAACTAAACTGAAACATTGCTGGCTAGCCACCTAAACCGGCTTCATGGTATAGGCCCCAGGACTTAAATCATGTTTATCAGGCATTTTGGGAGACACAACAAGTGAATATGGAAATAAATTATACATCAATATTCCTATGAAATATTAGATATTATTATTAAAATGTTGCTAATTATTACTCCAATTATTACACTTCTTTTTTCATTAAATGTTACTCCAAGAACACATTGATGTGCACATTAGATGCAGTGCATAGATACATTGCATTGAATGGGAATATTAATTTATGGTCATTTTACCCACATATTGCATAAAGTAAAATGGTGTATCAATTCATTTCGTTATATCTTTCATAACTTAGTTGAGAATCATCTTTATACAAATTTTGCTTTAAAAAAATCCTGAAACCTAAAAAAAAATTGTTGATTGAAAGAAAAATCCCATTGTTTTTGTCTATACATATAATTTCATGTCATTTTATTTTTTAAACAACTGAGTCATGGTGTCCACTACAGAGTACATAGCATAACATATGAATAAAATATCATTTTTCAAAAATGTTTTTTTTTTTTTACCCTTTTTTCTTATACTCTAAACCAGGGGTTCTCAACTCCAGTCCTCGCGACCCACTGCTCTGCATATTGTGTATGTCTCCCTTATTACACACACCTGATTCAGATCCTCAGCTCGTTAGGGTAGACTCTCGTCCATATCCTAACGACCTGAGGGTCTGAATCAGGTGTGTTAAATAAGGGAGACATACACAATATGCAGAGCAGTGGGTCGCGAGGACTGGAGTTGAGAACCCCTGCTCTTAACAATGTGATGACGTGGAAAAAAAAAACCTAAATTCAAAAATCTTTTTTTCTGGGTCTCAGGAGGATATGATGTCTATGTTTTTTGTTTTCACGGCCGGAATCTTGAAAGTCACGTGACTTGGAAGAAAAGAATAGGCAAAAAAAAAAAAATGTAACAGTCATACAATTCAAGGGCCATTATTGTAACCCCTCTACGTTTTGCACTTTGGACCAACGTAGTCAGTGTACGTTTTACTATGAGACTGGGTTGGAGATACATATGTACCATACACATATACACATACAAAGTGAAAGGGAAAAAATAGGAAAAGAAGAAACAAATAGGGTATGTGTGGTGTGTGAGGGGTGGCCTGGGGTGATCCGTGGTCCCGTTATGGCGTGACATGAGCTGGGTACTAACTAATGCTGTGGCCACAGGGGAATCAGAGGCAACATTATAATAATGTAATATTATTATTATTATTGTTATTTATTGTTTTTAACCCTCTGATTATCTTCATTTAGGGTATACACTTGTTATCTTTTGGGTCTCCAGGGACCCCAGACAATAACATTGCATTTTGTAACAGTATAATATATATATTTTTTTTTGCAAATGTAATTTTACTCTGTTTATTAATGTTTTTACTCAACAGTTGTGCAGTTTTTGGAGGATTTTTGATATCTTTTAAATTTCTAAAAATAAATAAATAAATATTTAAATAAATAGTTTTTTTTTTTTTAACAAAAACAGCATTTTATGTAAAATTCACTTTATAAAAGACCCAGATTTCATTTATGGGGATAAATGGATAATTGTACATGATTTAATGTAAGATTTTTGCCCTTTTTTTGGAAAATGCAGTTTTAAAATAAAAAAAATTCACTTTAACCACTAGATGGCCATAGAGCTCCATTATATGCTCCATTATATGCTATTTGCTGTTTGATTAACCAAAATACATCTTCTCACAAGTTGGATTCAGTTGGATTGAGTTGGATTCATATATAAATATTTTAAAATCAAAATTATAAAAAAGAATTATATACTTTTTGTCAAAGTTTAGCATATTTTGTATTGAAAAACGTTTTTCAATAATGTTACTTTATGATTAGAATCAAACCTGAACAAGATGTTACAAAGAGATATGTTGGAGTCTTTAGATTTTAGATTAAATCAGATTAGATTTAAAGATTGTGTGTGTGTGTGTGTGTGTGTGTGTGTGTGTGTGTGTGTGTGTGTGTGTGTGTGTGTGTGTGTGTGTGTGTGTGTGTGTGTGCATTTTAGTTGTGTCAGTGTCACCAATTTATATTTGTGGTGGTTCTGAACTTTATTTGACAAATCATAAGACTTTTTTTATAGCCATACAAATGTATTCCTGTGTGTGTGTGTGTGTGTGTGTGTGTGTGTGTGTGTGTGTGTGTGTGTGTGTGTGTGTGTGTGTGTGTATTTTTGTTGTGTCAGTGTCACCAATTTATATTTGTGGTGGTTCTGCATTTTATTTGACAAATTATAAGACTTATAAGACTTTTTTTATAGCCTTACACATATGTATTCCTGTGTGTATGTGTATGTGTGGTTGTGTATATGTGTGTGTGTGTGTGTGTGGCGAGCATGATAACTTTCCATTGTGGGTGTTTTTTACATCGTTGGAAGTGTGCCATTTCATTTCTGTCCATGTGATCTGCGTTGTTTCTGATTTTGATGATGAATATTATATGTTTACTATGCGGGGTCTCCAGGAACCCCGAAGACAACAAGTGTGACTATTTTTTTCACGCCAACATAATAACAGATATCGTTCCAATTTAAATTTTTTTTTGTAGATCTAGAAAGAGTTGAGAGCTGTAGAAAGTTTCATACCATTTGAACAATTCAATTCAATTCAATTCAATTCAAGTTTATTTGTATAGCGCTTTTCACAATACACATTGTCTCAAAGCAGCTTTACAGAAAGTGCATTTCAGAAATGTACAAAGAAAAATACAATTAGTTAATCATGTATAAATTTAGGCATAACATATCGCCGGTGTTTAGTCGTCTCTTCACAGGCGTCGAGTCGTCTCTCCACAGGCGTTTAGTCGTCTCATCACAGGTGTTGGGGCATCTGAAGTCTCCGTGAGAGGCTGGATACAAACTGGAGCTGACGAACGCTATTTACCTCGGGACTAGCGTCCCGAGATAACAGCAGAAAGACAGATGGGAAATAATTAGCATAGCTGATGTTCATAATATTAATGCATTCGAACTGATTCAGAAGTAGTATAAAAGGTAAGCATTAAGTGAATGCTTGGTTAAAGAGATGCGTCTTTAATCTAGTTTTAAACTGGGACAGCGAGTCTGAGTCTCGAACAATATCAGGAAGGCTATTCCAGAGTTTAGGAGATAAATGTGAGAACGCCCTCCCTCCTTTAGTAGACTTAGATATCCTAGGAACGACCAGAAGCCTCGAATTTTGTGATCTTAAAGAGCGCGATGGATTGTAGGGCGATAGAAGGTCTGTTAAATACACAGGAGCTAAACCATTTAGAGCTTTATAAGTCAATAGTAATACTTTGTAATTGATACGGAACTTAATAGGTAACCAGTGTAGAGATGATAAAATTGGTGTTATATGATCATATTTTCTTGATCTAGTAAGAACTCTAGCGGCAGCATTTTGCACTAACTGTAGCTTGTTTATTGAGGATGCAGGACAACCAGCTAATAAAGCATTACAGTAATCTAGTCTCGAGGTCATGAATGCATGAACTAACTTTTCTGCATCTGAAACAGATAGCATGTTACGTAGCTTAGCAATGTTTCTAAGGTGGAAAAAGGCTGTTCTTGTAACATATGAAATATGATTTTCGAAAGTCAAGTTGCGGTCTAGTATAACACCCAGGTCTTTTACTGTAGTGGATAGAGGAACAAAGAGAACATTTTTTTTAATTTGACCAAAAGTCATTTGCGGGTTAAAAAGACCCCGAAGATAACCATATTATATCTGTTATTATATTTATAGCTACTGTCTGGTTTATATGCTTCCAATCACATACCTAGATACACTTACATTCACGTTCACATTCACACAAACACACACACACACACACACACACACACACACACACACACACACACACACACACACACACACACACACACTTAGGCTTTTATTCACATTGATCACAGCGAACACAAACAGAAGCTCAACCGTACATGGTTGAAGCTCGAGAACAAACCTCATTGGTTCTTCAAAACTTAAACGTGAAACGCACACACACACTTAGGCTTTTATTCACATCGATCACAGCGAACACAAACAGAAGCTCAACCGTACATGGTTGAAGCTCGAGAACAAACCTCATTGGTTCTTCAAAACTTAAACATGAACACACACACACACACACACACACACACACACACACACACACACACACACACACACACACACACACACACACACACACACACACACACACACTGAATAGACTGAAATTAGGCTTTTATTCACATTGATCACAGCGAACACAAACAGAAGCTCAACCGTACATGGTTGAAGCTCGAGAACAAACCTCATTGGTTCTTCAAAGCTTAGAATGGTAGGGTATTGTAAAATAAATATTGCATGTTGTTGTCATTGCACAGCTCATAAGATTGCCTGTGGGAAGAAAGTGTTCTTGTGCTTGGCTGTTCTGATGTTTGCTGTAGTGCCGGCCAGACAGCAAAAGTCCAAGAGAAGTTGACTTGATGTAAGGGATCCAGAGTGATTTTCTGATCCCTTTTTCTCACTCTGGACATATAAAGTTATCGGAGGGAGTACACGTCTTTAGGGTTATAGAATACTACTTTGCTTTCTGAGATGTTGACAAAATCCTTGAGGCCACTAAATTTATTTAAATAGCACCATTATATTTGCATCATCAGTCCATAATAGCAGGGATGTGACTTGGACTAAAAGTCCCTAATGTTTTGTTTTTGTTTGTTTCACTATGGTATTTTGTCATTTTTGAAAGTGTAGTGGCAATTGGGTTGATTTAATGTACAATGGCTGAAATTTAACATACAATAGAGTGCAAATATTACCTGTTGAGCTTGTATTTTAAAGCAGGACAGCTTAATTGGGAACTTTTTTTAGGTTTCACGTCATTTCCCAACTTAAATCCTTGACAATAATGACAAGGTAATAAAATAATAATAATGATAGAGGTAAAAAGCTGATTTTATAATTGTTTTCAAGTCTCTGCCGTGATGAGCATTGAGCAGATGACAGTCTGTTGATCGCGAGACTGAAGATCTTATTTTTGCAACGCAGTTTCTGCACTCATGCTTTCACCAATGCAAACACGATGATGTACATACAGTAAGAGCTTCGTGGTGCAGTGTAACATGTGTCATTGACTACGTTTACATGCAGCCAATTTTCGGGTTATGGTCCGGTTAAGGGCACCATTCGGGTTTCTGAAACATTAGGAATAACCCGTTTACATGCGTGAGCAGAGAGAATTTCTCCTGTATACATGAAATTGCAATATCCCGATGGTAACAGCGACGCACGGTTAGTGTCTGGACGTACTGTACGGACAACCTTAAGACGCAATATGCGTCATTTCCGATTCTTCTTCCTGTATCCAAAGACAACAACAGCAGCAGCATGCGGATAATGAATAGTTCGGGGCAGACAGCGATCGCTTTTGTTTGCGCTTTGATGCTGGTAACGTTACCTGACCTCGCTCCAGAAGTATGCTGTGCTGCGTCTCGCCATGTTTACTTCCGGTAAACTGCACGCAGGTTTTTGTATGCGCCGAGAAGTTTCTCTACTCAAAAGACCAAGATTCATTGCGAATAGAACATGCGCAGAACACAGATCACTATGGGGATATCCCGATACGCGTTTACATGACCAAAAATTCGGGTTAGAAAAGGGGTACCCCAGGTATAATATCCCGGTTTTTAAAATCCGGGATATGAGCATATCCGGGTTTTTGCCGGTGTTTACATGGCCATTCACGACCGGGTTATTGCTAATATCCCGGTTTTGAACGGGTTATTGGCTGCATGTAAACGCAGTCATTGATTTCATAACGAGTTTGGCAAGTGTCCAGATAAACTCGCGCTGTGTGGAAAGATTGTTCTTTGATAGCTTTTTTTATATAAGTTATTTACTGAGAGAAGCCTACTTGATAATGTCCCAGGTTAGAAAATAAGTCCGTGGTGAAATGGGCAGAGCAAACTAACAACTTCGAATTAAACTGTTGTGGTATCCGATTATATATAAACATCAACCACGCCTGTTGACATTTCTTTTCTGTGGGAAGGGTATGAAAAGTCCTCACCTCCTCTGCACAGCCTGGCTGGAACATAACATTTATCTGCCATTTTCCCTATGATCCTCGCTTGTTTCTTCACCTGCAGAACTTGATGATTCAGCTGCGCAGTTCCGCCTGGCATTGAACATGGGCTGGCATATGCAGTGCCGCTGCTAGCCATTTTGGTGCCCTAAGCATAATTACTTTATGATGCCCGGATTTTCATTTAGGGGGGTATTTTCATTTAGGATTTTCATTTAAATGATACATTTTCATTTATCATTTAGGATTTTTGATTTAATTTTTGAAAAATTAAAAAATTAAAAAGTAACACTTTAGTTTAGGGTCTAATGCTTACTATTAACTAGTTTCATTTCATGGTTTTATAATCACTGTGGTTCCGAATTTGAGGCAGGTCAGTTAGGGGGGTTCAGGGTTTCCCCGAGAAAATTTTGGATTTCTCTGAACTACAGATGTGCATTTTAAGATGTTGTGAAGGCAAAAAAACAAATTAGTTAACAACAGCTTTAAAATCATGTGGGCAGCTGATTATTTTCTCTCCTCATCAGCATCACACTCTTTTTCTCCTTGTTTTTATCTTGCCCTGTCTGTTCCCCTCCTAAAGTTGGCTTTTTTAATTTACTAAAGGCTACAATTTGTATTTTATTCTCAATATGTACACATTCTTATTAATCCTGTGCCTAACATGATGAAAACGGCTTTGTTCATGTTTCTTGTCCCCTCACAATGACAGTAGCCTAAACTATTACACTAACGTTAGGTATGTTACATAGGCCTATTTTCAGTTCAAAATGGCGAAATTAGACAAAACTATATTAGTTTGCCTAAATATTTTTTGTCATTCGTTTAACATTTATGACCTAAAAAAACTGTCAAATATATAAAGTTAAGTTTAGCTACTTACATCTTATCTCGCATTTGACCGTACACTGAAGCGTCTAGTTGCACTGTTAAAGTAACACTAAGGATTTTTCCTCTTCAGTCGCCCTACTGGTTGGAAACGAAATTGTCCATTGCCGCTGTCGTAAATAATTTAGCCTACCGTCGCACGCACACTCGCTGTTTATCCAGCACCGGCTTTAGAATGAACGATGTCCACAGACAAGGTAGAGTATGTTACATGATTTCATGAAAGGATGATGTATTGCGACATCAGAAACGAAGAAAAACGAAATAATGACTATTGTAGCGCTTGACGTAAAGCAGTCGAATTGTGTAGTTCTTTTTGTGCACGGGTTCCTACCCGAAACCTGAAGTTACATAGTGCCAGTAAAAGCGATACAGACCACGTCAGGCTATGGCAGACGTGTCATTTAACTTATTTTAAGTCGATGTACCATCACAAGGGTCTTGGAAATATATTATGAAGGTTGAAAATTGTTACTTAGTGTTACTTTAAATTCGTGCTCAGCAGCGTCTGTGAACATAAAGCCCGCCTACTTTGATTTGATTGGTCATCTCAAATATTCTGACATTGACGAGCAGTGACAGACCAATGAGGCTCAGATGAACACACACACCCTGTCCTCTGTTTCTGACGTGCTCTCTGCTCGGCGCCGGTGTGCGGATCGAAGAGGAAGAACGCGCTGAATATGATTATAACAAGAAGTTTGATGATTGATTTTTCATTAGGCTATTTTTGGTGCCCCTCAGCACTTGGTGCCCTACGCACAGCGCGTGATGTGCATGGTGGGAGCGGCGCCGCTGGGCATATGCAAATTTTTGGAGGCGTACATATTAATGATCCGACTGTTGCGTCACAGTCGGTGTTATGTGGAGATTCTCCTGTTTTTGTTTTTGAAACGTGTGGGCATTTCTGGAAATGCCTTAAATTGGTTTAAGTCCTATCTCTTAAATAGACGATTCTCTGTTCGTATGGGTGATTGCACATCAGTTTCGACACCTTTATCATGTGGCCTTCCACAAGGGTCCGTTTTAGCACCACTTCTTTTTTCTTTTTATATGCTTCCTTTGGGCTCAATCTTGCGTAAATACAGAGTGTCATTCCACTGCTATGCAGACGATACTCAGCAGCTGTATATACCACTTAAGTCAAATGACTCCACTGCCATAGAAAGATTGTTGGCATGTTTAAATGAAGTTAAGGCTTGGATGTCTACAAATTTCCTGAGCCTTAATGAATCGAAAACAGAATTGATTATTTTTGGTCCCTCTGACCTTGATAACACAGTTGAAACCGAGCTGGGTCCTCTGAACCTGTTTAGAAAACATCATGTAAAAAATCTGGGGATGATTTGTGATAGTGCACTTAAATTTGACAAGCAGATAAATGAAATCGTTAGAACGAGTTTTTTTAAATTGAGGATGATTTAAAAAATTAAGCCTTTTTTATCTCACAAAGATCTGGAAAAAATAATTCATGCATTTATCACCTCAAGATTAGACTATTGCAACTCGTTATATTATGGTGCCCAAAATAAAGTTCTAGATAGACTACAGATGGTCCAAAATGCGACTGCAAGATCGCTGACAGGCACTCGCAAATTCGATCATATTACTCCGGTGTTAAAATCATTACATTGGTTGCCTGTCACTTTTAGGATTCATTTTAAAATTCTGCTATTTGTTTTTAAATCTCTACATGGGTTAGCCCCATTTTATATCTAATCCAGGAACAAAAGTCAATGAGATCGCTACGATCACAATTTCAGAAACGTCTTGCTGTTCCACGGTCAAAGATGAAGACTAGAGGGGATCGCGCATTTGCGGTCGCAGCCCCTAAATTATGGAACAGTTTACCTTTGTATATTAGGGACCTCCCTACACTCAGTCAGTTTAAAAGCCATCTGAAAACATATTTATTTATGATAGCGTTCGATCAAGATAAGTGTGAAGGGTGCTAGTGTCATGTTTTTATTAAGTTTATACTACCTACTATTTGTTTTTTCTCTGTTTATTGTTGTACGGCTTGTACAGCACTATGGTCAACTGTGTTGTTTTATTCAGTGCTTTATAAATAAATTTGAATTTGAATTTTTCAGGGGTGTTTTTCAAAAACAAATTTTAAATAAGAAGGAGAAAACAATGGTGTTTGAGACTCACTGTCATGTCCATGTATTGAACTCTTGTTATTTAACGATGCCAACATAAATTCAATTTCACATTCTAGGGCACCTTTAATACACATACACATTTAACTTTTTCCTGTTTAACAGGAAACCTTATTTCCTGTTTTCAATCCACTCTTTTGAGCCCATATTGAAGTGGTGGATTCTTGAATCCATTGCTGTTTCAATATATGTCCTTTTGAGTGGTTTGTAATAAAGTCATTAATCAATATTTATCCTTCCAAATATTAAACAATTTGCATGATTTCTTCAAGCTTATGCTATTTAAGTAGTTCTAGAATAAAGTCTGTTCACTGCAACATGCTCTCTCCTGGTTTTTGAGAGAAGCACACACCCAAAACATGTTACAGTAAAACATTTACTCTTCTAGCTGACCATGATAGCTGGTCACTGACAGTCAAAGCATTAACTTTACTCTTCATCCTCAGTAACTATAGAGAATAATGACAAATATTGTTTGAACCTGTTATTTAGAGAAAGTACATCTTATCAGTATGTTTTTGGGACATTTTCTTGATTAGAGCTAGAGCTCTAGTGTGTGTGTGTGTGTGTGTGTGTGTGTGTGTGTGTGTGTGCGCGTGTCTGTGAATAGTCACACCCCTGCATGACATTGAAGCACACACCCACTTATCTCTGATCAGCATCAAGTTCATTTGTGAAATTGTTCAAAACGGGGTTTAGGAGTTGCTCATATAAACTCTAAAGCTATGGACTCAAGAACGATGTTTGTCTTATTATGGATGTTGCTGTGGTCCACCTCCACTGGAATCAAACTAGATGGAAATGGTTATGTTGACATTACCATTGCGATCAGTTCAAAAGTACCACAGGATAACACGCTCATTGATAAAATCAAGGTGAATATACTTTGTCTATTTAACAAAAAAATTATTTATGGTTTTAGTGCCTTAAGTGAAAGATAATTTTTTTTCAGTTTTGAAGGAAATTTTTTAAAGAAATATAATCAAGTTTTATTAACAGTATTTGACGTATAATTACTATTTATAAATACTGTACACATGAGTTTTTCTCGTTTTTCCTTCTGACAGGACATGGTCACTGAAGGGTCGGTTCATCTTCATCAAGCATTGGATAAAAAAGTCTATTTTAAAGAAGCTACAATACTAGTTCCATCTCACTGGAATAGTAAGGAATTTTTCAGAGCAAGAACAGAGTCCTTTGAAAAGGTACAGAGAATTATGCCATTTTTATTATGTGTCAAATATTAATCAATTCAATCATTTCATTAACATACTGATGATGCAATTTCTATGTGAAATTCAGGCAAAAATAATAATTGATAATGCTAATCCAGCATACGGGGATGAACCCTACACTCATCAGTATGGTGAATGTGGAGCTGAGGGTCAGTACATTCATTTCACCCCAAACTTTTTCAGAGACGACACACTCATTAAGCCTTATGGGTCAAGAGGTATGTCATTTAATATCATTCAACATTTATCCAGGTTATTGCAGTAATACGTTTGTTGTATTAACAAGAATGTTTGTTTGTTTGCAGGAAAGGTCTTGGTTCATGAATGGGCTCATCTGAGATGGGGCGTTCATGATGAATACAGTGAAACAAAGCCATTCTACTACTCAAATGGCCATATTGAAGCTACAAGGTCATAAAACTTTAACAAAAAGAAATAATATTATTAAAATCTCCTCGGAAATTATTTCAACCATTGATTTCCTGCTTATCTTTAGGTGTAGCAACAACATTGAAGGTGAGTTTTATGATGAATCACTTCAACCGTGCAACACTGATCCAAAAACTTTACTACCGACTAAGGGGTGCAAGTTTTTTCCTAACAAATATCAAAAAACAGACAACTCCATAATGTTCTTACCAAGCCTGGATTCTGTAAGTACAGATTTACATG
The DNA here is from genome assembly GCA_036326025.1 of Chrosomus eos. NCBI lineage: Eukaryota > Metazoa > Chordata > Actinopteri > Cypriniformes > Leuciscidae > Chrosomus > Chrosomus eos. The sequence continues at coordinate 32,697,935 of CM070825.1, read as the reverse complement.
TTTCCAGACATGCAAAATGTATCTTTGGTCATTTGCAGTGCATTGCATGCAAACACATGGAATGAAGTAATTATTAGAAATATTTGGTTGCAGGTGATCACATTTTGTCAAGCAAACGATCACAATTATGAAGCCCCTAACCTGCAAAATGAAAAATGTGGCAACAAAGCAACATGGACTGTTATATTTGAGGATTCTGTGGATAAAGTCGCACTTCGTTCTCTGAAACCACTGGCGTCCTCTCCACCACCACCATCTTTCAAAGTTGTGCAGCGAACGCATCGGGTTGTTTGTCTCGTCCTTGATGTCTCAGGAAGCATGCAAGTATGCAAAAACATTAACTTCACTTGAAAACAAAGATGCTTATAATAACCTTCAGTGCTCTGGCATGAGCCTAATCATTTTGAAACCTGAGAAGCATAAAAACTGGTATTATATTTTCTAGGGCTCCCGAATCCTTCAACTACAGCAGGGTGCCACATATTTCCTCCGGAACATCATTGAGGATCAAGCAAGTGTTGGGATTGTGACCTTTAGTTCTGATGCTACTACTCTGAGCCCCTTGACTACTATTGACAATGAGTCCACACGAGAAAATCTCATCAAATTGTTGCCAAAAGTAGCAAATGGAATGACGAACATGTGTAAAGGCCTTAATTTAGGCTTACAGGTACAATATTAATCATATTTATGATGTGTTAAATACAGCCTACAGTTTTGTTTTACACTAATGTTCTGTATTTTTCTTTAAAACTTAAAGGTACTCAAAAAAGACAATGGGGATGTGATAGGGGATGAAATAATTTTTCTGACAGATGGTGAAGCGACGGACGACCTTTATAGTTGTGTTCCGTCCGCAATTGAAATTGGTGCCATTATACACACAATAGCTTTTGGTGATAAAGCAGATAAAGCACTGAGGGAAATGGCTGTCAAAACTGGTAAGTAACATCGTCGCATAATGACGTGCAATGTTCCAGAAAAAGTCGCATTTAAAAATTTCACAAGGCCTACTTTGACCAGCTGTTTTCAAACAGTGACAATTGTGTTGTGTTAATGCTATGTCAGAAATACGAAAAATATAAGTTCTGAAATTCAATCAGGTTCGATAATTTGCATAACTTACATATTTCTGATATCGACTCACAAGCGTTACGTAGATCAGTGGCTGCATGCTACACAATCTACACAGCATCCAAAAATAAATATCCATTGCAGTTAATTTCACTCTTATGAACCCGGTTTCCTTTCGTAGTCACTACGAGTTCCGTCATGAAAACGAATGGGGTTTCGTTTAGATGTGCAAAAAATCCTGTCAACTTAGAGTATTACAAAATGAGCCACCCCACCTCGTGGGTATAAAAGGAGGATGCCGTCAACATGCAGATATGTTTTTGCTTCGGAGCCAAGTTTATTCTTCACCCCACAGCCAAATTCGGAGTTATCTCTCAACTTCTCTGCGTGTTTGGGCGTTGATCACGCTAAAGCAGCGCTTGTAGATTACTCATGGTCTCTCTGTGGGAACATGACCATCGCAACACTATGGTCAAGACTCAATGAACTCGTGAGAGGGAGAGTCCACACCCACGATCTACCCCTTCCCTGGGTTAGGTGATGTCCACTAACGGCTATCAGGCTTGGCTATGCGATTCAGTTCCTATGGTCTCCTCCCCGCTTTAGGGTTTCTATGGTCGGTGGCAATGCCCCTGTCATGAGAGCGGAGGTCGCCACCCTACTGGCAAAGGGTGTGATCAAGACTGTCCCTCCGCTCCCTTCACACGGTGCCGTTCAAGATGCTCACGGCCAAACGCATTTTCGAATGTGTGCAGCCACAGGATTGGTTTGCAGCGATCGACCTGAAGGATGCCTACTTCCATGTCTCCATTCTTCTTCGACACAGACCCTTTCTTCGGTTTGCTTTCGAGGGGCAGGCATACCAGTATGTGGTTCTCCCATTCGGGCTAGCCCTGTCTCCTCGCGTCTTCATGAAGGTCGTCGAGGCAGCCCTTATTCCTCTATGGAAACACGGGGTTCGCATCCTGAACTATCTCGACCACTGGCTGATCCTAGCTCGCCGTAGAGACCAGGTTTGCGAACACAGGGACCTAGTGCTCCGGCACCTAGCTTGTCTGGGCCTTCGGGTCAACTGGGAGAAGAGCAAACTTTGCCCGTGCATAGGATCTCTTTTCTCGGTATAAAAATCGACTCGGTCACCATGTCCGCGCAGCTTACGAGCGAGTGCGCGCAGTCACTGCTGACTTGCCTGAGACAGTTCAAGGGCAAGAATGTGTTTCCACTGAAGTTATTTCAAAGGCTCCTGGGGCATATGGCATCCACAGCCACAGCAACACCGCTTGGATAGCTTCATTTGAGACCGCTTCAGCTTTGGATTTGTGACCGAGTACCGAGGTGGGCATGGCAACAAGGCACGCTCTGAGTACCATTTACTCCGACCTGCCAACAGACCTTCACCCCATGGACAAACCTTAGCTTTCTATGGGCCGGAGTGCCCTTAGAACAATTTCAGGCGTGTTGTTGTCTCAAAAGATGCCTCCACCATGGGCTGGGGTGCCATGTGCAATGAACATGCTGCCGCGTGCTCCTGGACAGGACCCCAGCGCCTCTGGCATGTCAATTGCCTCGAGTTGCTGGCAGTACGCCTTGCTCTGCACCGCTTTCTGGCATTGCTCAAGGGCCAACATGTGCTAGTCTGCTCAGACAATACCGTGACAGTAGTGTACATCAACCGACAAGGTGGTCTACGCTCCCACCCTGTCGCAACTCGCCCGCCACCTCCTCTTTTGGAATCAGAAGCATCTGAGGTTGCTTTGAGACATTTATATTCCGGGAACCCTGAACTGTGCAGCCGACGAGCTCTCACGGTTTCAGTACCTTCCTGGAAAATGGTGACTCCATCCCCAGTCGGTTCAGCTGATTTGGGATCAGTTTGGGGACGCACAGGTAGACCTGTTTGCCTCCCCAAGACTCGTCCCATTGCAACCTGTTTTACTCCCTGAGCGAGGGCACGCTCGGCACGGATGCACTGGTGCACAGCTGGCCGAGGGGCCTCTGCAAATATACGTTTCCCGCAGTGAGCCTTCTTGCACAGACCCTGTGCATCAGGGAGGACGAGGAACAGGTAATTTTGGTTGCACCTAAATGGCCCACCCGGACCTGGTTCTCCAAACTTGTACTCCTCGCAACAGCACCTCCCTGGCCAATTCCTCTGAGAAAAGACCTTCTCTCTCAGAGACAGGGCACTCTATGGCAATTCCGTCCCGATCTTTGGTGTGGCTCCTGGACTGGACGAGGCAGGTTTGAGTACCCTACCACCAGCGGTGGTGGCTACCATCACTTCTGCTAGAGCATCGTCCACGAGACATGCCTATGCGTTGAAGTGGAACCTCTTTGTCAACTGGTGCTCTTCTCACGAGAAGACCCCAGAAAATGCCCGATCAGTGTCATGATTTCCTTCCTTCAAGACGGGTTGGAGCGAAGGCTATCTCCCTCCACCCTGAAAGTGTATATTGTTGCTATCGCCGCACATCACGACGCAGTCGAAGGTAAGTCCGTGGGAAAGCATGACCTGATCAGGTTCCTGAGGGGAGCGAGGAGACTCAATCCACTAACTTTGTCTGTTATGGTGGGAAGCTGAAAGGAAAGGCTCTCTCTAAGCAAACGTTGTCTCACTGGATAGTGGACGCCATTGCTTTGGCATACCAGCAGCAAAGTCGACCATGCACCCTTGGTGTGAAGGCTCACTCCACCCGGAGTGTGGCTACCTCTTGGGCTCCAGCGCATGGTGCCTTGCTAACAGACATCTGTAGAGCTGCAGGCTGGGCGACACCCAACACATTCGCCAGATTCTACAATTGTACGATTGTACAATCTACAATCCAGAGTGGAGCCAATGTCCTCTCATGTACTCGGTTCAACCAGCCGATACTAGGATCCGCTCAGGTGTCTTCGCTTGCTCGCCATTCGACTTCACAAACTGGATACGTGCAATATTTTCCTCAAGTGAGCTTCCCCGCAAGCCCTGAGTTCCTCCAGCACTGCTGACGTCAACACCAGAGTTATGCCTCCGGCAGCTTTCGCGTTGGCCATGTAACGAATCATACAATAATAATATACATAAAATGTATTTAAGGGGGCCGGAAGGCCAATTTAGCTCAAAGGGAATGATTCATCGATTTGCAATGAATCTTGACCGAATCACTATGGAACCGAGCAAATGACTCGTTTAGAGTTCATTTGAACGGGCCGTAATTATAACCTTGGCACAGATATAAATATCCAATCTATAGTGAAACACTATGTATTAGCAAGGTAACTTTAGATCGACAGTACAAGACATTAAATGTGCAAGCACAACACAAGGCAAATATCTTTTCAAATTCATGGACGACTTTATTAACTATTCTAAACACATAAAACTAAGGTCTAAACACAATCACACACACACATTCATACAAGGCGCAGAGGAAGAGAGAGGAAGAGTGAGATGCACTTTGTAAGACATGACCTGAACGAACCACCAAGCATTAATTTAAACCTTCGTTTCTTAGACAGGTTATTCAATTTAAATTAAAGTACCAATTCTGTTTGAGTCTGGAGTGGCCTACTTGCTTGTCTTTGCGTTGCTTAGGGAATTCCTTGTTTGCGGTGCTTCGCCAAAGGTGTTTCCCGGCCGGGTCCGTGTCGCTGGTTGTCTTTGAAGTGCCTGGATGGCAGTTTCTGAACTGCCGGTCACGTGTGATGGGCAGGCGACTGAGAGGTTTTCAGGTCGAAGCGCGTTGCCGGATAGACGTTTAAACGAACTTTGCAGCAAACTTAACTTAGAACCGAGACTTTCAACGGAAAAGAAAATAAAGGAAGAAATGAAAGTAAGACGAGTTAGATGGCTTGAATGAGCCGTTTTAAACCCCGATCTTGATGGGGTATTTGTCTGCTGGTCTAATTTGGTCTGGTCGATGTAGAAGCGTGCGAACACGCTCTTTGTTGTTTTCCAGAGAGAAGCACGAACAGGAACACTCTCTTGCTGTTGATAGAGAGAGGCACAAACTTAATTCAACACCGTACCGAACTGCTCTCTGAACCGAACTGACTGAACTGAACTCCTTTGTTCCGGTCTTTAACTTAAAAGTTAGTCCAACCTCTTTTGGAGAATTCTGACCAATGAGACAATGGCATAATTTTAGGAGGTGGATCTAGTTTCTACTTATCGTTATCTGGGATCTGCTTGGGTTCCAGCACTTAGCAGAGAACAAGAGACCACAGTTTAAACATTATAGATTATTATAATCATACAAAACATTTTACACAGATTTCACTCAAACCATCCTTTGAATTAAGGGCATACGATTCTTTTGATTGGAAGCACGATACCCTTTCATTCATACACACAGTTATATCACAATATGTAACGAATTATATGCGATTTAAGCATAATACAAACATGAATTGTAGGAACACCAAGAATTATGATGTTTGATTACAAGTCCGCTGAGCATTGTTCTGTGTGAGTTTTACTGGATTTGAAATTTAAAGTCTGTGTAAGTCTTTCTGGTCTCCGAATGAAAGCGTGGTCTGTTTAACCCTTTGAGGTCGGCCGTCACGCGGGCGTGATGAGCTCACTTTTTTCCTTATCATTTCAAAAGAGACTCAAATTACTCTGTTGATTTTTATCTTACATTTAAGTGTTGTACATCATTAGATCCTGTTTAGTTTCTATTTTTTTTTGTGGGTACTCACAATAAAAACAAAGTGTTGTGCTTTTCGTCAAATAAAGAAAAATAAACATGATGCGCGTTTTACCTTCTCTCCGTCAGTGAAGTCCATTCTGAAACACGTCCGAAGTAGCTCTCTCAATACTTGTCACAGAGATACGAGAGATGTCTCTTTATGAAGCTGAGATTCTCTTCTTTTAAATGAAGTAAGCCACTAAAAAAAATAATATTTCCAGTTTATGTAATCCGTTTGAAACCAAGGAGAGGTGCAGTTTTTTCGTTCTTCCCTCATTATCTGTAATCAGCTGAGACCGCCACACCCCCAGAGCTTTTCACATGTTAAATAGGCGATATATGCATCGCAGACGCGGCACGCCCCCGATCACTGCATAACAACAGAAGATTCTTCATCAGAGATTCACTGATAGTTCATCGCGTTTTAGGGATGTAAGCACGCTACTCCTTCAGAGGATTATGGACAGCGGGGAAAAATTAACCTTTTCCTCAGTGGAATTTGAAACTCAGATGACGAACGGTTGCATTTTGAAGAACGAATTGACCCCGAGGATACAAGGTCGGAGTGAGTTGTTTAGTGTTTTGTATATCGATCTGCAAGTTTTGTTTGAGTTCTTCTGTGGTCTAGTGGTTAGATCGTCGTGCCAAGCGTGTCAGAGGTTACGAGTTCGAATCCGCCTTCGGCAACTTTTTTTTCTCTCATCAAAACCGAATATGTTCATCAGTGGTTACAGTCTATATCAAACACACACGTATATAGGACACACGTTTGTGTGCATTTTATTTTGTGATTTCACCGGAATGAATAGTGTCCGCAATGGCATTAGATTGAAGAGCACGTCCTTAGAGCGAGTGAAGACTGCGCGCGCGTCGCCACGAGAGCTCTGTATACATGACATTGATAGCAGCAGACACGAGCGCTCAGCTTGAGTTCAAAAACAAATCATTTAAAGCTAGATCTCTTATTTAAGAGCGGACTAAATGAATGCTCTACTAGTTAACTGGAGATGTTTTATTTGTATTAGGTACAGCCGTTCATTGAGTGTATCAGTAAATGCGTGCGGTCTATGGCCATAAACAGATACTCGCGGTTACGCGGTCTACCCATCAATAGATGTTTCTCTGTCCATCAACAAATACATTGTGCATCTATAATCATAATTGTCCATCAGTTTACTTTGGATAATGTGCTAACAGTTTTTTGCTTTTGTTTTGTTGTGTTTACATCGTCACCATCAGCCTTCAGAAATCATTCTGATATAATTTTTTTTTAAATCAATGTTGTAAACCAGGTGTGCCCAACCCTGCTCCTGGCGATCGACTGTCCTGCACAGTTCATCTCCAACCCTAATCAAACACACCTGAAACAACCAATTAAGGTCTTCAGAGCACGTCAGGATCACTTGAAAATTAAAGGCAGGTGTGTTTGATCAGGGTTAGAGATAAACTGTGCAGGACAGTCGATCGCCAGGAGCAGGGTTGGGCACACCTGTTGTAAACAGTTGTGCTGCTTAATTTTTTTTAACCTTTGATAGTTTTTTAGGATTCTTTGAATGCACTTTTTTTATATAAGCACTATATAAGCAATATTATAAAAAAAAACATAAAAAGACCAAACTTGTTTTTTATATATATATATAAATATCCTTTTTTGAAAGGATATGTTAAGTGATATGAATGACTAAGTCTTTATGTTCTTAGAAAAGATTTCTATTTTGAATAAATGCTGTTCTTTTTAACTTTTTATTCATCAGTGAATCATTCTTACTGTAGTTCAGGCTGCCTCACAGCACCTTGATGGGCCATTAGACATTGGGGGAGTGTCTTTAGTTTTCTCAGGTGTAAATCACATTAATATTCATGGGCATTAACACTCCCACGCATACAGCACTGCTGACCCAAAAACTGATGTAAGAAATTCAAATCGTTATATTGATCTTTCTGAAAGTGTGGTCAGAATGATTGTCACTTCATTTTGAAGTAAAAATTCTAGCCTACAAGAATTAGTAACTCAAAGTAGTAAGAAGTAACTCAAAAGTATTGTGGACAACTATTCAGTATGTGTTAAATGGCCTTATTGCGGTGACATTTTTTTTCCAAAACGTACTAACCACGCATATTATTTTTTTTCTATAAAATGCAAACATGTACATCCATTTTGCTCACATATTATTGTAGCAGAGTTTGTGCTGAATACAGCAAATTTATATGTTGGCAAATAGTATGTTTTAAGTAGCTGAAATAAGCACAAATGTCAGGGCATATCAAAACACCGAAAGAGCCTCAAAACAGCTCAGACCTCTTAGGGTTAATAACTCTGTCCTGTTACAGCAGTGGTGATGCTGAGGGTGGTCAAAGGTGGTCAGGCTTTTTCACCATCCAGGAGAAGATTTGTTTTGCTTAAGCATGAAACAGTGACAACGTTCTTCCTGTTTTGGCTTATCTCGGGGAGATTGCGGGGCCATAAAAGTCTTCTCTGGGGGGGTTTCTAGACAATTTGGAGCCAGTCTTGTGACTTTGGAATGTAGTGTTAAGATCCGGAATGCTGAATCACATTTGAATGAATCCCATGAGAGATTAATTTGTGTTTGGTTCACCCTCAAACTCTACAGCCAGGTGCCACAATGTGCATGGTTCTGTCTTCTTGCCACTTCCGCTGTACCGCTGGTAATGCCTGATTTCAGTCTCGGCTCCTCAGCGAAAAAACATATCTACATGTTGCCGGCGTCCTCCTTTTATACCCATGAGGTGGGGTGGAGTTACGCCGTGCAAATTCCGCAGACCCATGGCATTTCTTTGTTGATAGGCTTTCTAAGCGAAACCCCATTCGTCGTCATGACAGAACGTCTCCGTTCCCTACTCAGAGGGTTACATACGTAACTGAGACGTTCTTCTAATGAAATAGTTCCTTCACTCAATCCTTAATCATTCACTGAATTAACTCACCAAATGATAGAGAGCAGCTGAATGAATCAACGTATAATTCACTCAATTGAACTCCAAGTTCCATGTAAATACATTTTTTGGGTGGTCTTGAGATTTATTATAGCAGGTCTACTTCTAGCCTATAGACCTTACGTAGCCCCACCCCTTTTCAGCACATTAGTAACTTGTAACTAATTGATTTGTCTCATAATATAGTAGGCCTATATCGTGTTATTCGTAATATTCTTGTTTATCCAGTGCATATTTCTTATGTTATATGTTGTAATTAGGGGGGAAATTTATCACAGCCAGTGACAATCTCTCTAATCAGCTACTGAATGGATTTTCTTCAATCACAATAACAACAGGAGATCAAACAAAAGACCCAGTTCAGGTTTGACAAAAGATCACTAATTGCCCATAGACAACGACCTTAAGATTATTATGAATAATCTAATATTTAATTTTTAAATCTTTAGATAGACAGTGTGGGAATACAAACATCAGACTGGTTCAATGGGACAATACCAGTGGATCAGACCATTGGTAATAAAACCAGCTTTACAATAATTTATGAAAAAAGTTTACCTCACATTTCCATACAGTCACCAAGTGGCTCAACCTACAATCAAGTAGAGATGCGTCATGATGAATCAGCAAAAACAGTCACTTTAAAAGTTCCAGGAACTGCACAGGTATGGCAAAGATTTAATTAACTTTCCTAAAACTTTTTCATTAATTATTCATTTAATAATACTATTGTGTGTTTGGTAGACTGGGGACTGGAAGTACAGCATCCAAAGTCCAACATTCCAGTCTCTGACTATAACAGTAACAAGTCAAGCGGCGCGTGCTGATGTTCCCCCTATCATAGTCAAAGCCCAAATGAACCAGCAGTTCAGTGACGGCACTAAACCCATGATAGTGTTTGCTGAGGTCAGACAGAATTATAAACCTGTAATAAAGGCTGAAGTGTGGGCTACGCTGGAGTCCCAATCTGGCTCCGCACAAGAAATACAACTCCTGGACAATGGAGCAGGTAAATTACCCATAATTCTAGTTTGAAGTGTGCACTTAGCCCAGATTTACACTATTTACCCAAAAGTGTTTTGTTTTACAGGAGCTGATGCTTCCAAAGATGATGGCATCTATTCCAGATATTTCACACAGATGAAAAATGGGAGAAGCAGCTTGAAAGTAAGAGTGAAGAATCAAAATGGACAGGCCAGATTTATTTTCCAAAAAAGGAGTGGTGCCCCATACGTACCTGGATATGTGGTAAACGGTAAACCGTGAGATTGAGACTTTTAAAACAAAAAATTCAAACTTTTCTCAATTTTCCTCAACTGAATTTTTTCAAGCTTTTACTCCAATTTCAGGTGTGGTGGAGCTGAACCCTCCGAAGCCTCCAGCTTTTGAGGAATCACTTGTAATCGAAAGTTTTACCAGAACAGCCACTGGAGAGAGTTTTGAGGTGGCTCTTACAGGCTCAATTCCACCAAACTTCCCACCAAACAAAATCACAGATCTGAGTGCTGAGATCCAGGAGGACTCTGTGCTTCTCAGCTGGACGGCTCCTGGTGAAGTCCTCGACCAAGGGACAGGTAAAGCACACAATTACTATACAAGAATTTCATTTCTTCACTGACAACATAAAATAAAATTTAGATCATGAAATAATGCAAATGTTATTGTCTTCATGGAATGTTTCTTTTCCTTTAAGCTAAATCCTATGAGATCAGGTGGAGCTATGACCTTCAAATGCTTCGAGAAAACTTCAGCAATGCTCATGTATTCAACACAACTGCCATCTCACCGCACAAGGCTGGATCAGTTGAACAGCATTCATTAAAATTCACTTTCACAGTCCAAAATGGCACGACAATGTTCTTTGCAGTTCAGTCTGAGGATGAAGAAAAAACAAAATCTGAAACCTCTAACATTGCTCAAGCTTCAAAGATCCTCCCTGATCCAAAACCCAAAGGAATATCAAACCCAGGCATGAATTTGACAGTTCTTGTCATTTCTTTGTGTGTGGTAACTACTGTCATATGCTTTGTTGTTGCTGTAATCACGGGGCCAGTGAGACGCAGAAAACACCAATCTTTCAATCTAATGCAAACAATCAAAATCAATCCGTATGTGTAAATTGAACATAACCATGTACATCCAACTATAGAATTATATTTTTTTAAATAATCATCTCTATCAAACAGACTTTCTAACTTCTTTGAATATTTTTGCATACATGTATTGCTATCTCATTTAGAATTCTCATGTATAAGATTCTCAATCGATTTATCTTCCTCTGAAATGTGAGAAGTTTTAAATATAAATGAACAAAAAGAGTTCTGTACAATTAAAGGCATGTATTAAACTTTCATCACGATGATTTAAAGCACATTTTTTGTTAATTCATTCTTTGATTTTTTAATGGCGACCTATTATGCCATTTTTCAAAGTTAACTTTTTTTTGGGCTCATGTCATAATTGTCATAATTGAATCTCAAAAACACACAAAAAAAATTCAGATTATTTGTAGGGCTGGGCAAGTTAACGCGTTATTATCGCGTTAACGCATTCATGAATTAATGCAGACAATTTTTTTAACGCACGTTAACGTTTTTTTTTTTTTTTTTTTAAAGTCCGTTGCTCACTGGCTCTGAATACTACACACACACACGCCTACAGACAAACCATGGATCACAGGAGTGGGATGTTGGTCAGCCAGCAAATAACCCACCCAAACAAGCAGTGGAGAGAGGCTTTGGCAGGTTCTATCAGGTGAACAGAAAGTGAATGACAGGCGCGGATAGTAACTAACGGCTTCTGTGCGCTACGCAGCTGTAGCCTTTTTAACTTAAATTAAAATTATAACGTTACATAACTTTACCTTATAGGCCTGCGTTTAGTTTAGCGGGGATGCTCTGCCATGTGAATTCCCTTTTGATGTCCTGATAACTATTTAGATTCTGGAAACTCACAAACAGCGAGCCGAGGATCAGTTCAATTCAACGTCGGCAACGGGCGGGCGCGGCCGCGTGCGTGAGGCGAGCTTGACCGCAACAGTTTCACAGGAACGCACCCGCTTCGCTGCACCTTGTGCTCGACCACTTCACCTCACTATAAAAGCTGATTTATACTTCTGCGTCGGACCTCCGTCGGAGCCTCTACGTTGGTTTTCATTTACTTCTGCGTCGTTGTCCGCGTTGACGCGCAATTACGGGAGCATGTGAAACCCGGGGAGCGGTTCTAGCAATCAGCGCTTGCGGTACGCGTATTGACGCGTTGTTGCAGTTTTGGAGAGGTGCACGTCAGGGTACGCGTGCTACACACAGCCTTTGAATGAACATAAAAAAATCATGGAAAGGATTTCCACATGATTAACTTGCTTTATTTCAGCATTATGCAATTCTGTTATTCCCATTTAATGTACTTGCGTTGGGTGAACTTAATTTATTAATGTTGATTCAACTTATTTACTATGGTTGGGCACAGCTTAATTTAATAGCGTCAGCCCAACTAGTTTACAATGTTTTGGACCAACTAATTTACTTAATTTGCATTCAACTTATGCAATTTAAGTTAGCCTAACAAAAGTGCTTAATGCTGAAAGAAAGCCATTTAATCACGTGGAAATCCTTTCCATGATTTAATTACATTAATTCAAAGAATACCTTTTGTGTTAATAAATTAAAACCTTTTTAACAAACTCTAATGGTGGAAACAACACACAACAAATGAGAAAAGGTGCAATCAAATTGTATTTCCAAAATTATAATGTACATTGTTTTATACAGTGCAGTTGATTGTTGAAAAAACAAGGAAATATATCAAGTCTGTTATGAGAATAAATGGGCCCTCTCACATGCATCCCACTTAATCTTTCACATTTGCACTTTGTACATCTTGCACCTGTGGTTTTATGTGATGGTGAACTCGCACAGAAGTTAATTAAAAGTAAAGTTAGAATTTTTTTTTTACATATATATATTTTAAATGTTTACATTGAAACGTCGCTAGGGACATTTTTTAAACAAGTTTCAACAATGTCTACAGTATGGTTGGCATCAAGGGTAAAAACAAGACAAATGGAGATCCATCAAGTGTAACTCCCGAAATATGTAAATGTTTTAAACGTAAAAAAAAGTTTTTTTAGTAAAGTTTAGACATACCCATGATAAAATGGTTGTAAAAAGTCTTTGTTTACTACCATCCATTTAATGGTTGTTTAAAGAATGACAGATTATTTAGCAAAAAAAAAAAACCTTTTATTAATTTATACATCTGTATATAGTTACAAACAACAGTTTCTTAGTTATTAGCAATCAACACAGTGATAACATTTCTCAAAAAAATGAATAAATAAATAAATGTACTAAAAGTTTTGCACAGTTTGGCAGTGCTGTTCTGTTGATGGTTTGTCAATTAGCCTTTCGCCGAGCCTCGCCCCCCTTAGTTACTGTTGCTACGTCCGTCAAACACGACCAGCGTGACAGATTGCCATGACAGGAATAGGTATATACCCATGCATGTCAGTGACCGTTTCTGGAGCAATACCTCCGCGATATGCTCCAGATCGAGGCAAAAACGGATTACACTATGCAGTGGAGGGATATATTCAAGTTTATAAAAATACTCAATGAAGGAGACACGACTACTATCGAGGCTAATGCATACCGGTCTCAAGCGAAATCTGAAACCCATGACCTGTAAGTTAAGTTACCTCAAATGCAACCAGCACAGCCTTGAAGAAGATTTTATGAGCTGGTTCAGTGGCAAATTGTTTGGATTAAGAAATATATAACTCGCGCTGCATAATTAGTAATTTTGCCTCAGATACAGGATTAACGTTATACATTCGCTTTAACAAGCTTGTTCATTACCACGGCAACCGCTTGTGTGTCATAAGCTGAATGCGATTTTCGTGTTTAAAAAGTAACTATACATAAGAGACGGAAAGATACAGATGATTCTGTACATTATTTAATTCTATTCGTTAAGATATTGATATATGAACTGATGTTGTCAAGTAAGTTAAGCTTTAGGGCCATTACATAGTCAACGCATCGCTGCGCATCGCTACGCTTCGGCCGCCATTATGCGTCGATGCGTAGCCAAATGTGTCGTCCTAGTTTTTGATACGCGACGCACCGATGCACGCAATACTATGCGTTGTCTGTGGGGGCGACATTGCAAGTATTGTACATTAATTCAAGTATATTTTGTTTACAGAAGAAGGTTTGAATACAATGGCGGGCGAAGAGGACAAATTATGCGAGCGTATACATCCGCATTTATATTGTATAATAAAATGTTTTTTCAGACAATACAATGACAAACAAACATCTGTGAAGAGCCTCTTACCATATACCCGAGTGTCATCTGCTGTCATATATGACAGTTCCTCGTAATTACACTCCAATTAAATAGAGTTGGAAAATGCCTGGAGAGAGGTTGCAACCGCGATGGGAAAGACCGTAGATAAGGTGAAAACCATGGTGAAAACAGATTGGAAAAGTGCCTGTGACAAATTTACTCTACTACCCCCTGTTGCGTGAGCGGTGTACTGCATTTCACGCATCGCCCGTGATGCCTGCGTCTGCTTGCGTCCACTGTTTTGACTATGAAAGGGAGCGCGTCGCTCGCGTCGTTCGCGTTGCTTGCTCGCGTAGCTCGCGTTGACTATGTAACGGCCCTTATGCGTTCCCCGTTGCGAGCGTGCACTCCTCTAAACTGTAGTCTACTACGGGTGCTGCACTGCTAGTGTTGCTCATTTCCCCCCGAAAATTTAATCTTAACAACAACCCTTCAGAAAACGTAGCTAATTCCTTTGTGGATCCTCTTGATCTGCTTTATCCATGTTTCTTTGACTAATCTCAGTGTCTCAGTCTCACGCACGCTGCACGCAAGTTAACCATGTTCGACATGTATCTGGGAGTGGGGCCGTCCACACTGTTTTATCCATTGTAGGTCACGATGTGTTTTCGGCTTTGGGAACGGAAAGAACACAACTCATCCAGACAATCTCTCAGGGGATTTAGTGTCCGATTTACAAACGCCGTCGGCGCACCGCTTCACCATCTTGCTTGGAGTCAATGTTTGACGGACCTGCTCACATAGTAACGGTTGCTATGATTTGTGATTGGACAATGGCCGTTTTGGGGGAGGGGCCGGCGAAAGGTCAATTAGCCGGTAGTTAGTTCACCCGGTGTCCAGCACACATAGAGGAGAGTTTTACCACAGGTTTGTCAAGCCCACTCGTCCACCCGATACATATACTCTCACAGTCCCTATTGCCAAATTGCTATCATTCTTTGGACTAAATATGAAGTCACACTAGGAGGTTGTTTTGTGCATGATACTTAGGGAGGTAGCAGAAAGCTACATCACAGTTGTGACACTTCACAGGAGAATTCCGGTGGCACACCTTACATATGCGTCTACAGTAGGTTACCAACCAGAATAATACTTTCAACGCCGCCGCTTTGCCGCGGCGGTGAAATTCGGGGTGTATTTGCTGCCTTTAACCGCTAAGAGGCGCTACAATCACAGACTTTGAAAAGTGTCCGTTTATTCTCTCTATTGCGTAATCTGCCGCTGCGTCGCGGCTCATTCAGAGCGATTGAAAGCTGGTAGCAGATGAATTTAAGTGAAATGTAGTTAAATAATTCATCACAATACTTAAATTAAATTGAATAAATAATGAAAACATTTCCATATAAAACATTGCAATAGAAACATATTAGGCTACATCAAGGCTTTGGAAGAGTATAAGACGTTGACGTAACAGCGTTCAGGCGGTAGCTCTGTGGTTAACGCAACGACACGGAGATCCAAGAGACCCGAGATCGAATCTCAATATAACACCATGTTGGCCGACAGCATTAATCTTTAACCGTTCTTGATGCTTAAATAGGTGACTGTTTATTTGCGAGTTTATTAACTGTTTATTTATTTAAAGTCAAGCGTTTTGTTTAATATCAATGGCATATTATTGCTACAGTAGAACTGGGGGGTTGTTAGGGGGGCTTCTTACATTCGCTTCATAAACACACGCACACTAGCACACACATGCAATCTTTTTTCTGCACCCGATGGATAGACTCATAATTTTCAAGCCCCACTGCCCCCATCGCCCCAACACAATGCTAATGAAATACGCAAGCTTAAAATGTTCCAATTTATTGAAGTAACAAGTAGGCTAGTATCTAAATACAAACTAAACAAACAAAAACAAAAATAGAGAAAATTAAAGTGCTGCTGTGTCAAAATGTTAAAAAAAAGAAAAGAAGAGAAATCCATTTAGCAAGACAAAAAAATTAAAAAATTAAAATAGACATAACATAGGCTAATGTGTTTGATATGGGATTAAAATTATGGGCAGTGCATGAGATATAAACTAATGATTAATTATGTCAAAATTCCTTTGTTCCGATCAGAGCATGTGAGCATTTCTGGATATTCCTCGGCTCGCTCATTCCGCTCAGGGTCGCGCGCTCATGCTGTCTCCGACTAGTTTTTTTCTAGTCAACTAGTAGTTGTTTATTTAAGCCATCAGTGGACAAATCACCCCTTTATATTGATTTAATAACTTAAATAGGCTATACAGGGTAATGAGTGAGTGTTATAAAGCTGCACTCAAGCGCACGAGCCGGCAATGGTGAATGTGTAAAAAATAGCAAGGAGACATTTCATTGTTTATTAATAAACTAGTGTTTTCTGCGTCGCTGCAAAGATGAAGATGTGATGTAGACTCGCCATGAACGAATAAAGATATAAAGGCATAAAAAGGAAAAGTTCCTCCCGTTGGCGCGCCCAACCTGTCACTTCTCTAGGCTATTTCCCACCCATAGAGGGGCGCGCCCCACACTTTGAGCGGCAACTACCATCTGTAGTTAGGGGGGATCTAGCTGGTGTTCTGTCTCTCCCTCTCTCTGCCGTGCAAGCGGCCGCGCGCTACACAGTTTGAACCTGTCTATTGTTTGAACTTGCATAATCACGTAGCCTTTCGAAAACCGGGACCGGTGACCGGTGGCAACCTAACTTGCATTTAGACTTTATTTCCATGCAAAAAAGAAACACACAATCTTATTCTTGCTACATTTTAAATTTGTTTTGCCAAAGAAATTGCAGCTAAATTAAACGAAACGGTACAAATCGAAAATAGTCCACAGCAACATAAATTAAAAACATGAGTTTTGCCTCTCTCGCGCTGGATCTCAGCAAGTTTATTTAGTCTCCCTTGCTCAAACATTCTTAAACTCTACAGAACCAGTTGAAACAACTGGATTGAACACTTCAATTTAAATTTGTGTGTGAAAACACTTTAAATAGGCTACAATAAATAAACAATATTTATAATTTAATCAAATATGGGGACACATCGAGAGATGTAGCCTATCCTTAAAATAATTTTGCCTTTGCCATCGGGCTGGCTATCCGACACTCTCCATATGAATGAGGAACATTAACCCCTATTGTCTGTTCCTCCAAACCCCCCACAGGCTCTCTGAGTCTGACTTAAAATAAAGAGAAGTCGCAATTCACACTTAAATCGCTCTAGCATTAGGCTATAAAAGTGTTGATAATGAAAGAATTAAATGATTTAAGCTACATGTTGTGGTATTTCTGTCATAAAAGTTTATTACTAAATATTTCATTATTTAAATAATTTAAGAAATAAAACTGGTTTGGGCCAGCTTTTTCCAAGCAAAACTAAATATAATCTTCAAACGCATGTTCATTTTGTTGTCATGAACAAAATGCTCAACTCAATATTAAATTCTACAGGGATCTTTGGGTCCAGGCATGTAAAATGTGAATTAGTTATTTTTTAAATTATTATTATTCAAATAAATATCGGTGCTTCGTGGTAGCCTACTGCTGATAAACTAAATAACATTTAGATAATAATTATGAACTTTAAATGAAACAATATAGCAAAACTTCGACGAATAAATGATTTGATCTGTTTTTACATTTTAATTCAGGGCGATTTTCATTAAACGAGATTTTCACCTTGTCATTTTCTCATTGCGAGGCGTTCACAATCACATAAACATATTTGAGCAGATTCTCTGTAGCTCTCGTTTTCATATGGATTACATAATCAGATAACATTTATTAACCTAAATATTAAGACATTTAAAGGCTTTAGACATATCCGATTTCCTATCGTGTCTGAGCTGAGGCAAGTGGCTTTCGGTTTATTTTTGTGACGCGCAGTTCCCGGAGACCGAGAGAGACGACAGATAAACTTTTGTCATTAGCCTAAAAAAAAGTTTACAGTTTTGAACGATGTAGGCTACTCTACTCTTATCTGTATGACCAAAAAAAAAAATCACGTATAGCCTATTAAGTTATTTTAGCTGTAATGAGAAAAATAAATCAAATGAACGCGCTGCCTCGTTTGTCGAAAACTTTGCTTAAAACCATGTTTTTAAAAACTCTATGTAGGCTATAGGGAATACAACAAATATATATATAATATATATATATATATATATATATATATATATATATATATATATATATATATATATATATATATATATATATATATATATATATATAGGCCTATATATCTTTTTTTTTTATACAAAACTGCTTTTGAACAATTGGTATTATTAGCTACAGATCTAAAGTCATTCTGTTGGATAGCCTATTTGTTCCTTAGTGTAAAATGGAAATGCATGGTAATATTATTTTATAAATATAAGCAAAAAAATATATGGTGTAACAGAGTTTTAGAACTAAACAAATCTGCATTAATAGCCTAAAAATATATATATTTTTACATAAGTCCATGTATGTTCGGGATTTGAACGCAGGTCTTCCGATTGATGAACCGTCAGCTCTACCACTCGGCCATGTCGAAGCTCACTGAGAAAAGCCCAAACGTTTATGCAGTGTGTGTTCGCTCAAATGAGTGAGAATGTTTTGTTGTTAGCCTATTGTGAGTGTAGCCTACTTTACATGAATAAAATAGAACTTTTACAGTTTTAAAATATGATATCCTATCTGTATGACCAAAAATAACGAAGTAGGCTATAGCCTGTTATTTTAGCAGAAAAAGAAATTCAAGTGAATGCGGCGTTTGTCGAACTCTAATTCAATGGCAGAAGAAAACCCCATTTTAGAATACGCACTAGGCGTGGTGTGTCAAAATACTTAATTATAAACTTCAATATTTCGTTCAAAACCACATCAAAACGCTTTGTGACATTTTAAAAAGCCGTGAATGTATTGATACAATTGGAACCAGGATCGTAACTGAAATGCGCTGCATGTTATCTCTCAATACAGGAGCAGAAGCGCTGGTTCAGATTTTATTGTTTGTTGTTTAAACATGCGTGTTTTAGGGTATATTTAAAAAATATATATACTATATTTGATAAGGTCTATTTAGGGTAGGCCTATTCGCTATAGCCTACTGTGGAGGGGGGAAATCACCCACCGGCAAATCGCACCTTGCTTAACCATGTTTTTTAAAATTATTTCTGCATATGGAAAGATTTCCAGTCCTGCTGTCTGCTGTCCTGTCCGTGAAGTTTTTTTTGTTTGTTTGTTTATTTTTTTAACAGAACTGTTTTTGAAGACGTAAATTCAGTCAATCTGTTGGATGAGATTTGTTCCTTAGTGTAAAATGGAAATGCATGGTAATTATATAAAAAACTTATTTATTCGGGTTTCGAACCTGTGTCTTTGTACTGTTTAAACCTTCAGCTCTACCACTCGACCACAAGCTCGGTTGTTCACGCGTCAGTGTGCCCACAAACGACAGATGCACTCTTCAATCTTCTCATTCCTCAATAGTTTAGCATCATTGATTGCACCTAATTTATTTTCACTGACTGCGAGATAGGCCTCCTTTAAATTTTGATTCATAAAATGTTCTGCTCTAAAAGTTTGCTATATTCTATTTAAAATGTAGGCTACTTTTACATACGTTTTGCTTTCGCTAAATGTCCCTTTGCGCCACCTGGCGGTCATTTCGCGAATGACTTAGAAATGCGACTGGTTTTTTTTTGCCGCGGTGAATTCACCGCGGTAGACGCCGCGGCGGCAATAGGCATTCTGGTTGGCTACCTACTGTACCTGTCCTGCTGCCGTTGGTGATGTGCACAGGACTGTGACACCCACAAAAAGTACGAGAAGGAGGGTCAAAAACCTTGCTTTTGGTGGGATGTCCTGCCAGCTCGTCTCTTTCTTTCGTTCTTTCCTCTTGAACTTCTGGAGGCAGCTGAAGATGTTGCAGCCACACATGGATGCTTTACATGTTGTGCAGAGGCCTCTGGTTCCCAGTCATCATCTGAAGTTGTCTCACTGTTAAATTACACAAAAAGTATTAGAAATACACCTAACATAACTGATTATCTTACACATGAATACATACATATTATTGCCTTTTCATATCAGAAATTCAAACAATCATTCACATACAGCATACATCTTCCTCTACACCCACTTTATTGTTGCCCTGACTGCTAATTTGCACTACCAAGTAAGACAAATTCACTGTTTTAGGCCAAAACTATTCAGGTCTGGCAAAACTTACAAATAACTTGTGAAGGGGGTCATCGGCCATCATCTAGTACTCATGTGGTTGGATGGCAGACAAGTGATGTTCTGAAAGAGATAAATAAATTTACATCCATTAAAATATTTAATTTACAACCATTAAAATATTTATGTATCTTGTATTCAAAACTAAAATATACATTTTATCATACGCATTTCAAAGTTAACGATTCATTAGTTTGAATAAAGCCTACATTGGAACCAACACTATAATAACATCTTAGTTTATGACTTTATTTTTGACAAAACATAATATTATATATATATATTATATATTATATATATATATATATATATATATATATATATATATATATATATATATATATATATATATATATATATATTTACTTAACATGAGCAAAAATTAGCGAACAACAGCTTATTTGATGTGGCAGTAGTCTATTTTAGAGTAAATAAAATTATAATCTATCCAAAACTAGTCAAACGAAATGTTGTCTTTCATATTTCGTCTGTAACATAGAAATATCGTGTTGTTTTTATAATATTTGAGGGCATATAAATGTTAATTTGCAGTTTAATACGTTGCTTATACAAAGGAATTTTATTTCAACATATTTCAGTCGATTTTTACTCATCTCAGTATAGCATTATAGTTTGGTAAAAGCTGTTCATCCATTCACACACAGACGCGATTCATAAAACAGTCTTTTAGCGTTTGCATACACTATTCCATATCGCGATTAGAACAAAGCACTTAATAAAAAACTTACTATTCAGTTGCTCCTCGAAAATTCATTTAAACCAGCACTTCGGAGGTACATTTCCCAGGAATATTACTCACAGCCTCGCAAGACGACGTTAAGTACTGTAATCTGATTAAACTTGTGTTTTATCGAGTTGATGTGGGCTTTGTTTGCATGGATCGCCTCAGATCATTTGTGTAGCGCGCGCTCTCCGTGGGCGTGGTCACAATCACATTAAAAGATATAAGCTATAATGAGCTGAAAGGAGAACGACATCTCTCTCTTTTCATACAGATTACATAAACAGATATATAAACAATTTTTATTTAGATTGCAAGTGGACACATAAAAAGACATTTAACAGTTTATTTTTCATATTTCTTAAGTATGTATATGACCAAAAATGATGGCTATTTTAAGTATATTTTGCTGCTGTGAAAATAAAATCTAGCAAAACCCGCGGGCGCGTTTGCCGAACCCAGATGGGTTTAAGCCTAACAACATAAAATAATGTGTTGGACACCTACAAGCATATGGCAGGTAAAACGTGGCGCAAATGGTAGAGAAACGCCTTGATTAACTGCGAGCCAACTATCGTGTCACATTAGCTAACATGAATATGCCAGCATGACATTAACGGCCTGAGTAGCCTACAAAAATAACAAACAAGCATGACCAAATATTGCTGAAAATAATGGACAGTCTGTTAATGGCTTTATACACATCGTTTTGTTTGCATTTAGATGGATGAAAATAGATTTTATCTTACCTTTTCCAAATGAACACCAGGCAAGTTATACACGTGATAATCTCGTTATTTTCCTGGGCACGCGGTTTGTCATCTCGCGTGATCTCGCTAGTCCATCTTCGGTGCAAGATCAGTCTTACTATATTGAATCACGTTATCTCAACATGACTGAATTTAACAAATGTTAATTTGTTGCACTTCATGCTTAACCTACATGATTTTATCACGTTCACCTTTGAAACATGAAATTATTTAGTTAAAATTACACATTATGCTTTTGTAAATGTAATAACCATCTAATTTCCTTTTTTTGAGTGTACGGCGTAGAAGTATATTGGGCTTTACCTCTGTTTAATGTAGCCTAATCTTAACCGTGGCATGACCAAACCTAAGCTACTATCAGAGAAGTAACGTTGGTCGACTTAGTCCATGTAGTCAGAGGTCATGACCACTACTACAGATATGTTTCTGCTGCTCCCTGATAAAAGATACCTGTTGATACCTGTTCAGAAAAAAAAAAAACAAGAAAACTGGACTCATTTTAACAAGATAAAAGGTAATCCCCAGTGCCAAATAGCTTTGTTTTAATATTTGATTTGATTACATTAATGTTTAAGTTGAGATTTACAATAAATATTTTATTGCTACTGTGTAAAGACAATACTGCTGGTATAAAGCACCTTATTTGTTTGAAGTTTTTGCAAACCACATGTTATTGCACTTTTGTGTATATAGCAGTACATTTAAATCAAAAGTGTGCAATACATTACTTTAGAATTCATTCAATTTTGCGCGTAACAATGTGATTAATCGCAGAAATTCATGCGATTAATCGCGATTAAAATTTTTAATCGTTGCCCAGCATTAATTATTTGACATTATTGCAGCACCTCTCTTCCCAGTCTGTCAGTAACGCTCAGGGCCCGGTTCCCCGATAACGCTCACTCTTAGCGCGCTAAGAAGACTCGAAAGATATAACTTACCAAAGTTGTTTAAGTTCCTAAGTGTGTTCCCCGAAGTGTCCCTTAGGAAGCTTCTTAACACGCTGCCACTTACGTTCGACATTACAAAGGCGCTGTCCCGAGTGAAGGTGCTGAATTAGTTGGCATCGATTGCTCAGGAATCGATTTTCCACTTCACGCGAAGGTGCATTACGGCGTTAAGAAAGACAACACATTCTATGCAAATGAAACATTCCTCAAATTATTCCAGTAATATTTATTTTAACAGTTTAAGTTATCAGTAAAATATATTAATTAAATTATCAAATTGTGATATGTCAAAATGTTTGAGATGACCGATCAAAGCAGGATTTATGTTCACAGAAGCGCGAGCCATGCGCGAATCCCAACGCGACGCTTCACGAGATAAGATGCAAGTGGCAAAACTAAACAGTTGTTTTACGATAGAAGTTTTAAACGACGGACATCAATAATCAGTTTGCAAAGGCTGTATCAATCAAAGCTCAGCTTCGGGAAGGGGATATTTACAGGTAAAGATAAAGAGACTGAGAGAAGAAGAACGAGAGAAGGAGATGGAGATGAGAGAGGAGAGCAGGTAAAGCAATAGCCTATTGCATACTGTGCCCACAATGAGAATAACTTTATTGCAATGGATTCCTATTTAACACAGATATACATAGCCTAAGTTCTTTGACAATGACAGTGGAAAAATAATATGCCCCCGCCCCGAGCAAGATCACTTTTGGGACCTCTGTATTTATAAAACCCTGTGTACGGCTTTTGCACTGAATAGAAAATTATATTTTTGAAAAAATACAATGAATTACAAGGCCGTACAGAAGAGTGCAGACTTATATAGTGAGGTTTTAATTACATTACTTTAATATAGTCAGTCGGGAACTAAAGTGGGCCTGTCTAAGGCATGAAACTCCAGGGCTGAAAATGAGTCCCACTCCGGCCCTGAAACCTCTCACTCAAAGTGCAAACCTACACACCAAATCTACAAAACCTCAAGCTATTTCTCAGCCTCTGACTCAGTTTTCAATTGCATAAAACACTTTTTCAAAACACTACAATTCTCTACCTAAAACACAAAAATCTAGCAGGAATTTACTTGCTTTCCTTTTCCAAACACAACCAATCAAAATGCTACACTTATTCACCAGGTCACACAGACACACTCCTCACATGTGCAAACACTAATTGCTTTACTGATCACTAACTAATCACTGCTTTACTGTAGTATAAGCCTATAATAGGTCAAAGGTCAGATTACCTGTTTTGAACAATGGATGCCACTATGCACTATTATGAAATAAATGTTTGCCATTTGATGCAAATGTTTCATTCTGACATGTGTTTATGACATTTTTGAAGGAGATGTGAGGCATTTTGCATTTTGTGTGTGAAGTTTTGGGAATTGTGTGTAGAGTTTTGAAAAAATGTGACATAGTTGGTCAGTTACTAGACACCACCATGCTTACCCATTTATAGATCTTAGCCATTTAGAGCCAAATTGTTTGCCAGATTTTAATTAGCCTATCAAAAGTGATTGCCAATTTAAACGCTTTAATGACATTACGAAATAGCCTCGACTAATTACCACCATATTAGTTCTGATACCAAATAAAGTCAACTTCATAAATAGGCCTGTATCCATTGCGAACCTATTTTATTATTAGTCTTAAAATGTCCATAAAATATAAAATCATTGTTGAGACACAAAATTGTCAACATACTATAGTTTGACTTGTACTGCGCTGCGCTGATTTCTAAAGACTGCTGCACAGTGGCGGCGACTAGCGTCTCGAGCTCAAACAACACTAAGAGAGAGCTTACGAATGGTCCAGACCAACCTTACGAAAGTGTGACTTACAGAAGATATACTTAGCGTACGAACGCTTCGGGAATCGTGCCATAAGGTTAAGAGAGAGGTTAAGGAATAGGTTAAGAAATACTTAGCGATAAAAACGTTTTGGGGAACCGGGCCCAGTTTAGTTCCTGTCTCCATGAAGCCTCTCCTTCTGAAAAGAGACCCGGTGCACGATCCAAGATCCGGGCGGCTCCCGGCTGCTAGACTGCAACACTGTAAATGTCTACAAGATCAAGTTTTCATATATCATTTTCTCTCTCTCTCTCTCTCATCACTTTTTTCCCTATTTCGCATTTTCTCCTGTTACAAAACTGGACTATAACATTATATAACCTGCATCACCTGATCAACGCACACTACAACAGACTCTGCTGCACTATGAACAGAGACAATCCAGGCGACAACAAAAAAGTAAAGGTAACCCCACTCCAAACTCCAAGAGACCCCTTTTCAATTCAAACACTAGCCCAGCAACACCATCCACATTACCTAAACCACCGTGCAATTCTAAGAACAAAAATAATCTCATATTCCGTTTGCAAAAAAAACAAAAGAAGCAGAACTGGGACAAAAAAAAAATAAAATCAAAAAACTTGAAGACATCAATATTAATACATAATGCATAGCGGTCGTGTCTAGGCGCGGGTCCTCCACCTGATCTGAATACGGCTTGGAGCCGGCTGACTACAGTAAAACGTCGGGATAAACAGAGAGACTAATATTAGCGTAGATGCCATTCTTCTTATGATGTAATGAGTACAGCGGGTGTTGTAAGAAGTGTTCCCGGTTCTGGTTGACCTAGTTTAGCCTAAATGTGAATGTAAATGTCGGATCACTTAGCCTGTGAATCCCTGTCCGAGGTGGTGGGGATTTGGTGTGGTGTGGGGCTCGGTTTTCTTGCCTAGGGCTAGTTCTACTTTAGATGCCTCACTTTTTGAATGCATCACATTTTAGCCGAGATACACATGTACCTTATACACATATACACATCAAAAGGGAAAAAATAGGAAAAGAAGAAACAAATAGGGTGTGTGTGGTGTGTGAGGGGTTGCCTGGGGTGGGTAGTGGCCCCGTTATGGCGTGACATGAGCTGGGTACTAACTTATGCTGTGGCCACGGGGGATCAGAGGCAACATTATAATAATGTAATATTATTGTTATTTATTGTTTTTACTATTATATCTGTTATTATTATATTCATAGCTACTGTCTGGTTTGCTTCCAATCCCACACACACACACACACGTCACAGGTCGGGAGGGTTGACTGGGTCTACCCCCTCCCTTTAGAGTGTACCACTGAGGAGCAAACCAGAAACCAAGCAGACAAAGGAGAGTAAAAATTGAACAGACTATATTGACTTAAAATAATTTGTAAATCCTAATTAAAAACTCCTTTCTCCTCAGTATCCAGTGGCTGCAGGGGACGTCGACTGGACAGCAAGTGAGTGCTCCAAGGACTCGGGTGCAGAAAGCTTACGGCTGCGAAGGGGCGTCGACTAGACAGCAAGTAAGTACTCTGAGTGCAATTGGTTCCTCCCAGTATAGCAGGTACAGAAGCTTACGGCGGTGAAAGGGGCGTCGACTGGACAGCAAGTAGGTACTCCAGGTACGTATGGTTCTTCCCAGTATAGCAGATACAGGAGCTTACGGCTGTAGAAAGGCGTCGACTAGACAGCAGATGAGTATTTCGAGTACGGTTGGTTCTTCCCTGTACAGTGGGTGCGGAAAGCTTTACGGCTGTGAAGGTGCGTCGACTGGACAGCAAGTAGGTACTCCAGGTACGGTTGGTTCTTCCCAGTAAAGCAGGTACAGGAGCTTACGGCTGTAGAAAGGCGTCGACTAGACAGCAGGTGAGTATTTCGAGTACGGTTGGTTCTTCCCTGTACAGTGGGTGCGGAAAGCTTTACGGCTGTGAAGGGGCGTCGACTGGACAGCAAGTAGGTACTCCAGGTACAGTTGGTTCCTCCCAGTATAGCAGGTACAGGAGCTTACGGCTATAGAAAAGCGTCGACTAGACCGCAGGTGAGTATTTCGAGTACGGTTGGTTCTTCCCTGTACAGTAGGTGCAGAAAGCTTACGGCGGTGAAGGGCGTCGACTGGACAGCAAGTGAACACTCCAAGTACAATGGGTTCTTCCCAATACAACAGGTAACAAAAAGTTTCAGAGGGCTGGCGAGAACGCTGACTGGGTGGGCAGATGGGCAAGTCCGGACAATCGACCAGCTCCTGGGTTTCCTCCGCTCTCCCCAACGGTGATAATGAAACAGATTACAGCGGGATTCAGATGGAGAACACTCAGAACAGCAGATAACTAGATTTCCTCCGTTCTCCAGAACAGCATCAACGATGACTCAGAACACAGCAGGCTTGGAATGCACAACACTCAGAACAACAGATAACTGGGTTTCCTCTGCTCTCCACACCAGTGATGAAACAGAATACAGCGGGCTTCAGATGGGGAACACTCAGAACAGCAGATAACTGGATTTTCTCCGTTCTCCAGAACAGCATCAATGATGAATCAGAACACAGCAGGCTTTAAATGTGCCACACTCAGAACGACAGATACCTGGGTTTCCTCTGCTCTCCACACTAGTGATGATGAAACAGAATACAGCGGGCTTCAGATGGGGAACACTCAGAACAGCAGATAACTGGATCTCCTCCGTTCTCCAGAACAGCATCAATGATGAATCAGAACACAGCAGGCTTTAAATGTGCCACCCTCAGGACAACAGATACCTGGGTTTCCTCCGCTCTCCACAACCGTGATGATGAAACAGAATGCAGCAGGCTTTAATTTCCACGGTCACTTAATCTCTTCCTCAGCAACTCCAAACTGCAACACAAGGCAAGGCCGATGGGCACGTGACAGAATTCGGTAACGGTAAGCATGCAATAACTTCACTTCAACCACACACGGTGGGGCACAGCATCAACACACGTCACTCTCAACCACTCTGTGAAATTTAAGGCCCCGGCCCACCTCCTCGCTCTTTGAACAGTGGGGGCAATAAGGCGGAAGATTTATAGCGACCTCAATCATGCATCACAACAGCTGTCTTCTCATTCCAGTGTCTAGAAGTGGGGAAGTGGGAAAGTGATGTGGTAACAAGTGAAGCACGCTGCGTCTCGCGCTCTTGCTCTTGTAAATGTTTGCTCACTAATCTCAACGATTGTAACCTTTCTCGCTCCTAAAACTATTCAAAAGTGGTGGATTCATTATCTTGCTGATCTGCAGCAACTATGCCAAAAGCTAAAGTGGTGCAAACCGACTCAAACGTCGAGGCGGTCACCATGGCTTCACTTACCCACCTGCTTGAGTCTCATCGAACTGCCATCTCCGAGGATTTCAAACGAACCTTCTCAGCTCTCGAGACCAAATTGAACGGTGTCATAAATACTGTGACAGAACACGCTGAGAAACTAAAAATTCTTGAGAACGAAGGTGATGCGCGAGAGATATGCCTGAAAGCTGCTAATGAAGCTATTGTCAAGCTCCAGACGGACCATGCTAAACTAGCAACTAAAGTTGTCGACCTCGAATCACGAAGCCGGCGTAACAACATCAGAGTAATCGGTGTACCTGAATCCGTGGAGGGGATACAACCGACAGTCTTCTTCACCAAGATGCTCGAGGAGGTCTTTGGAGGGGTCCTAAATTTGCCTGTGGAGTGTGAACGGGCTCATAGAGCCCTGGCACTTAAACCTGCACCCAACCAGCGGCCAAGACCGGTCATCATCCGTCTCCTCAGGTTCCAGGTGAAGGACAAGATCATCCGTCAATTCGCTAAAAAAGGACTGCATACTTCTTGGTGACTATAACATTGATATTTCTAAGGAAGATGGGGCAAAACAAGACTTCATGAACACATTGCATTCCTCCTCTTTTTTCCCCACCATTAACAGATTTACTAGAGTTACACCGACATCTAAAACAATTATTGATAATATCGTGACTAATATTCAAAATACTAAGTTGGAGACAGGAGTTGTGCAGTCTGACATCACAGATCATTTTCCCATTGTAATATTCTTTGGTTCTGATAAATCATGCTTTCCTTTACTTTCTAAAATTAAATCTAAAATCATCAATGAGAGAACCTTACAACATTTAACTGTTAACTTACAGGCCAAGTCATGGGACTCTGTCTATGACAGTGTGACTCCTGATACTGCATATGACAGTCTGATAAAGATCATTCAAGATTCCATCAAGGACATAATTCCTGAGAAGACTGTCAGATGCAGTACTACCCTCCAGAACCCTTGGATTACAAAGGGGATTTTGAAGTCAATTAAATATAAAGCTAGGCTTTATAAATCTTACATAAAAACCCTTCTAGTTTAAAAAAAGATAAATATATTTCATATAAAAATAAACTAACACAGATCATAAGAAAAAGAAAACGAATTCACTATACCGAACTGTTAAAGGGTTCGCAGGGGGACTGCAGGAGGACATGGAATGTCTCAAATGAAGTTCTTAATAGGAGACATAAACCTACTGTTCTACCTGACATTGATGATGCCA